>JAGPOW010003395.1:14216814-14258307 GCA_030014935.1 Caiman crocodilus
GAAAAACCCTATGAAGAGAGGCTACGGAACCTTAATTTGTTCGGCCTTCACCAGAGAAGGCTGAGGGGGGACCTGGTGGCCATCTATAAACTTACTAGCGGGGACGAGCAGCAGCAGAGAACCCTGTTCTCTCTAGCGCCCTCCAGGGTAACAAGGAATAACAGCCACAAATTGTTAGAGAGTAGGTTTAGACTAGACAGCCAAAGGAACTACTTCACAGTCAGGGCGGCTAGCAACGGGAACCAGCTTCCAAGAGAAATGGTGATAGCTCCTAGCCTGGGGGGTCTTTAAGAGGAGGCTTGATGTCTACCTGGCTGGGGTCATTTGAGCCCAGTTTCCTGTCCTGCCCAGGGCAGGGGTTGGACTTGATGACTGACATGTTCCCTTCCAACCCTACTTCTATGAATCATGATTCTATGAAAGGCCATCACATAGATGACCTTCTGTTGCTTGACCAGCCTCTAGAGCATCAGGTATACAGAGTTATATCACGTCTCCACATCCTGCATAATTTTGTGCTGCAGGCTGTTCCGCTCTGCTTGTTTGTCCTGCAGCATCTTGCCCCCCTTGATGTGGAAGTAGCCTGCCACCTTCCTGCATTTTGAAATAATCTTGCTGGTGGTTCTGGCACCGTCACCAGCAGCCCTGTTCCCCTCCAAGGCATCCCTGACAATGAGGATGGCACATGTATGCAATACAGAGGATGCCAACAAAGTTGGCATCACAGACTGCCTTGACCATATTGGTCCCATTTTTTGGTGACTATGAACCTGTGGGTGAGCTCACCTAGCCCAATGAGCCACCCCTGCACCAAGCAGTTCCTGGCCCCCATAATCTCTGTTGCCATGTGGCAACAGTGTGCCTTGTCTGTGCCTTGTGCAGCGCCTCCCTCAAATACTCTCTGCATGTCTCATAGAGGGAGGACACTGATGTCCTGCTGAAGTTGGTGCATGTGGGCACTTGATATGATGGGGCCACAAGTTCCATGAGCTGCCTGAGCCTTGGATGCTCAGCTAAGGAGAAGGGCTGGCCCACAATTCTCTGGGTGATCTTGCTTGCCCTTGCAATACGCCCCTCTTTCTGTCTGCCTTTCCCCCACTGTTCCAGGGTGGCTTGCCTCTGCTCTGGGGGGACAGGGGCTTTGGAATGAGATGGGAGCTTCCCTTTGGGCACACTTCCCCTGGTGCCAGGCTGAGAAGGAGCAAGGGCAAGGGGGTTGTGCCTGCGGAGATGTATCCGCATCCCCGTGGTGCTCATGCGTTTTGCTCCCTTGCCCCAGCTGGTTTTGGCTCAGCAATGCAGGTATGTGGGATCATCTGCCAGCTCAAAATGCTCCTGGACCACACTACCCACTTACTTCTGGTGAGTGCAGGTGCATGTGTGGATGCTGCAATTTCCCCCTCCTCAGCAGGCAGAGGAACAGCACCAAGAGGAGCGAACTCAGCTGAGCCACTTGGCTCTGCACCCTCTACCTCAGCCTCTTCTGAAGTGCCTTCTTGGGAAGGAGACCTGGCTCTAAGGGAAACTTGAGGGGTGTGGAGCACAAACTCATATGATTCCCCCCTCCTTCCCCAGAATTTCCTTTGCTAGGGCACTCAGATCCGGCTCCAGCTCTTCCTCTGGCACTGGAAGGCTCAGCATGGGAAAAGAAATGGGGGTGGAGGAGACTGGCATGCTGGTGCTGCTGCTTGTTGTCATGGTGGTAGTAGGAGGTGGTTATGGATGGTGCTCTTGGAGGGGATGCAGACTCAGGCACAAGCAGTGGCACTGGCACTGGCACGGCTCCACTCTCTTTGCTGCCTGGACAACTAGCAGAAGCCTCATGCCTGCTTGTTGTAGCAAAGAGGCTGCCGCTCCGCTTTGTGGGGCAGGGACTTACAACTCTCCTTCTACCCCCTCCTCCACCGCTCTCTGAAGGCTTACCAGCTGCCTTTCCAGCATGCTTCATGATATGTTTCATAGTGTCTTGTCTTTGCCTTGGTGTGCTGGAAAATCTCTTCTTCTGTAATGTTACCTATCCGATTTATGTAATATATGTATATAAGATAATTGTATGTATGTGCATTTATGCAATGTATGCATGTTGGTATGTATGTATTTATGTAATAAATAAAATAAACATATATAAGTGTATGTATGTGTTTTCCTATATAAATTCTATATTATAACATGCAATATAAATATGCTGTGCTTCCCTGCACAGTGACTGGACTGCACACTGTAAGAGAAAGCACGGATGTGAAAAGAATCAATATAGACTAAACAAAAAGAGAGTTTGTGTGTGTGTGTGTGCCGTTTTTCCATCCCTCCCCCAGAGCACTGAGATTGGAAGGGACCTCAGGGAAGGACCACAGTCACTGGCCAGTTACACAGTCAATATCAGTATAGTCCTTCCACCCTCTTCTGCCTCTGTCTCCTTACTCTCCTTACTGTTTCCCTGCAGGCAAACCCAGCTTCAGCTTCGAAACTCAAAATGTTTCAAAAGTTTCAAAACGTTTTGACTACCCTCATTTTATTCTGAGGCTGTTTCAAAGCCCTTTGTTCCATTTCAATTCCACTGTTTTGAGCTCAAAAACGAGTCAAAACAGTGTTGAAACAAAACAGCCGGTGAAATTGCACACAGCCCTACTTTTTACATACTACCTTACACACGTTGCATTTTTGCACTGCTAAGGGAGAATGAAGATTTCTATACTTTTCAGGTGAAAATTTTCAAGGGATCTTGCCCTTAATTCTGTCTTCCCATACCTTGTCCATAATTGCTCTACAGATTTTGAACACTGAAGACGAAAAGATGCATGGGTGCTACTGAAGGTGTTGTTATGCTTGCAGAGTCTTTACTATTGGTAAGGATTTATAAGGCGATGGAGTGGGAAAGATAGATTGGTGATGGCTGGGACACAGCAGCATAATGCTCGTGATGAAGTAGAGAGGGAACTGCAGAGGCTCCCATGGGCCACAAAGCTCTCTGCAGGGCACTGAGCTGTGCTTCCACTCAGACAGACGCAAGGCAGTGCTGCACAGCTTTGCCTGTCCTTCAGTACTTCTAACCGGATCTCCCGTCAAAGTCACAGTTTCTTAGGTTTTCGTTACAGAAAGTTCAGTCAGTTGCACAAGCATCCATGCCATGAGTTTTGCCTGTCAGCAACCTGGGGTGCAGGGCCCTGCAACCCAGAACCCCTGCACCGATCTCCTCGACAGCGGGCAGGCTTTGTGGCCTCAGCAGGGGCCACCATCCCTGCAGCTTTCACCCTGCTGCACTTTAATACACACCGTGTCATCCGTGTCATGAGTTTCACTTGTCCGCAGTTTGAGGTGCAGTTTCCCCCAAACCCCTGCACTGATCTCCTTGAAACTTGGCAGGCTTTGTGGCCTCACCAAGGGCTAGCACCCCTGCAGTTTTCACCCCCTGTGGTGTAATACATACACGCGACATAAGTTTTGCTTTCAAGAACTTGTACAGTTCCCCCCAAACCCCTGCACTGACCTTCTTGAAACTTGGCAGGCTTCACGTTCTCAGCAGAGGACACCACTCCTGCAAGTTTCATCCAAATTAGACAAAGATAACAAAGTTATAGATGTTTCGTTGTTTCCCCATTATATCCTATGGCCGGATCGCCACGGCTTCGGCCGGATCAAAGCAGGAACCTGGTCCAAAGCTCTGAATCAGATCCCTGGCATCCGAAGAGGCCAGGTCCCAAGCCGGATTGAATACCTGCCTGCTTGCACAGGCCTAGCGTTTATTGTGTGCAAAGGGACAGTGGGCGATGTACTAAACGCTCATACCTCAGCTTTCCCAGAAGTAACTGCTTTGTGTAGACATGTGCAGCTGTATTTGTGAGATGTAAAATGTCAGGTGCTCCATTTTACCATGGCATTTTCACTCAGCTGGCTCTGGTACTCCAAATAACCACACTGACACCCACTTCTTAACATGTTGTTCACAGCCAGAAAAACTGCAAGGGCTTCATCCTTTTCCATGTCATTGTATTCATTCAGCCAAGAAGTAAGGCTGTGTCTTTTCTTATCAGCATATTTATTACGCTCTTCACACTGTGCATAGGACAATTAATTACCTAAAGCACTTCAGCTCTCAGAAACACTAGAAACCATTAATATAATTTAACTTTACAGCTAACACAACAAATTAAAATACAGAAACAAATCCATTTTTTCAGTTCATTAGATAGGGCATAAACCCGCCTGTGAACACGCTTGATGACTGGAACATCACTTTAGGGAATTGTGAAAAATGACAAGTATCATAGTATCAAGTGTAATATTCCTATCCAGCCTATTGCTGAGATTTTTTCAGAAAATCCCAAACATCTAAATTCAAAAGGATTTAGAGGAAGAGTCCCTTTTCCATGACTTCTTTCCCCCATAAGCTCAGGGGTAGGCCATTCAGGAGTCTCTGCTAAAAATGCACAGGAAACCATCAAGGGTGGGGCAGGGGGGAGGGGAGAAGGCGGCTAAATATGATTTATTAAATATAAAAATTCCAGTGTTTTATCAAATGGTTGGATATGTTGCACTAGCCATACACTGAAACAGAGGATCCTTACCTGAGCTGACATTTTAAGCCACAGACGGCCAGTGCTTCTATCAGTCTACCCACCTATCTATTTATGTACCCCGTCACAGAAGGAACCTCTTTTTGGTAGTCATCATTATCCGTGTCTAGTTAGCTATGAGAACATGTTTGCATTACTCATGCAAACAATTCCCATGCCTTGCTTCTGTTACTTAAAATGAGCAGGATTAGGCTCAATGTGACACATGCAGAGTCACATCCTAAGATATTTTCTCAAGTAAAACTCCCATTGAAGCCAATGGGAGCTTCCCTAAGTAAAAACAAAAAAGAGAATCTGGGTTATAATGACTTATTTGTATTATTTATCTATGGACATGTCTACACATGATTTCATTCATGCTTAAGCTTAATGAACATTTGCCTAATGCTCATTAAGGCGATTTAGGTATGTGCCCACACATGAATGCACTAAGGCACATTAACACGCTATGCAAAACAACGTGAGACTAAAGTTAGTCCCAGATCAGTCCACATACCTCATTAATGTGCCTTAGCATGTTACTTAGTCCCAAATTAATCCCAAGTCAGTCGACATACAGCGTTAATGTGCCTAAGCGCGTCTACAAGTTGTAACCTCCCATGCCACCCACTAGTGCACTTCGCCCAAACTGGCTTCACTGGCGCCACTGTCACCTTGATGCCTGACAGCTCACCGTCCAGTCAAATCCTGAGTGGTCCCCAGGGGTTCTTGCCTGTAACATTTTTGTTGGAATAAAATTGTTATAGGGAAGAAGATCTTGAGTCCTGCCTTTCCTGGGTCCCCTCTTCAATCTTTCTGTCTGGCTTTCCACCTCGGGGCTGCATCTCCCCCTGCACCTTGCCTTACACCAACCAGATGTTACTTGAGACTAGTGCTCGTCATTGCATCGCTTTATCTGTTGCCTCCTTTAACTTAGTGCAGTCCAGTTTGGATGGTTTATCACCTGGCTTTAGGCCATACTCCAACTGACATTCACTTCTACTGAGCCAGGTTACCTTTTTCCTTGGGGCATTCTCATCTCCTCCTGATGTGGGCCCCTGCCTGCCCACAGATCCTCTTCGCTCTCTTCTTTAGGTTGGATGTCATCCCAGGATCCAAGGTAGTGTTTCTGATAAGCAAATATGTTCTCTGGGGCTTAACTTATCTCTAGTGGACCCCTCTTGGGGCTGCCACCAGATGTCCTCTGCAGGGCTGCAAATAGCACTAGGCTATTCTGGACCCTCCAGAGGACTTGCATCCAGTCCTCTCCGATCCCTGTCCAATGTGGCCTCTAAATATTTCATGGGGGTCCGGCTGATGAATTGGCATTGGCAGGCCACAATAAAGTGGTGCCAGTCCCGGCTCTTCCTTGGCCTGGGATATTTTTTTTCTTCATTCGCTGGCGTAGTGTTTTTCTTTTCAGCAGCCTCAATCCGGCCGCACTTCTGGTCCCTAGTGGGATTCTGCCAGCTCCGCTCCTCTTTCTCTAGGTAAGTATTTCTCCATGGCAGCGTCCTCACCACATATGTGTGTTAAGGTGCTTTAGCTATTCACCCCTAAATTTGAAGGTATCAAATTTAGGAGTGAATAATCTAAAATTGCTATTTTTAAGGCACATTGAGGGTGTGCACATGTCATTGCACACCCTTAATGCACCTTATATCAGGCTAAAGCTCCTTAAATTCAGCATCTGTAGATGTGTCCTATATATCTGTTAAAATACACATAATATTATCCACATCTGCATCAATTTAAATCAGCATTATAAATAGATTGGTCCAGATCCTGAATTGGTGTGAATTGTCGTTGCTACATTGAAATCCACATTATATTTACATAACGATATAATGAGTTTTCCTATTTTAAATGTCACGTACTTCTGTTACAGTAAGAAAATAGTGTATGTCACTTCAATTATGTATTTATAAATTAGACTGCAGTCAAGTAAACAATATTCATTTTAAGCTCAATTACTAAATAAACTATAACGCATCTCTCAGAATCATTACAGTTTAGTCTCCACACATTCATGCCCCTCTCGGATAGATATTTATTGATGTATTTGGTCTACCGGTACTGTATTTGCTTTTTAAAAAAACCTGTAAAAAAATAAAGGGAAACACAATAAATTCCTAAGATAAAGACATTTTCAGGTCAACTGAAGATCAAAATTAAGGATCAATAAAACCATAGCTTTAATCAAAGAAAAGAGCAATATAATTGTTTCTATAAATTAAATAATTACATTAAAACTGATTTGTTTGAAGTCAAACATTTTCTTCAGTTGATATGACAAATTTAACAATGCCCTGTGAATACTGTATACTGGCTGGGTTACAGAGGTATTTTCGGTGTGAGCAGTTTGGTTTATCTCAATGTGGACCTGTTTGGAAAACAAGCAGGAACAAAGTGGTCTAGGACAACCACCTCTCAGATAATACTTAAGGGTAAAAACCAATTTTGTCTTCAACTCCAGGCAACCTAGAAAACTAGTTTTAACCAAGAAAAAAAATTATAATTCTATGGGTAGAAAAGCAAAGAACACTAGCATGACTTAAAGAAACCATAGGCTTGGTTTGTACCAGTGGCTGGCCACGCTTAACAAGCTGTGAGCTGGACCAACCCAGCTCTGGCTTGACACAGGCCAGGTGGGTTTGGCAGTGCATCAGCAGTGGGGACTTTGCTTGCACCAGTGTTAGGCAGCTGGGAGCTGCACCCATGCAACTGCCACCTCCTCCAGCTCCAGCTCTCCAACTGCAGTGCATTTGCAGCTTCCAGCCAGTGGGGAACTGCTCCATGTCTGGGCAACTGGAAGTTGTGTCCTTGCTCCTGTTACTTCACCCACTTCCCCCTATCTCTAAGCTGCAACACAACTCCCCACTGGCTAGGAGCTGCACCCACACTGCAGCCAGGGAGCAGGGAGCCAAGAGAAGCAGCTGCAGCATGGGCACGACTTCTACTTGCCTGGCCCTAGGTCAGCTCCTTCCTGTCTGGCCCTGGGCACAGGCAAATCTCTTTGGCTCCATGAGCCAAACATTTCCACCCCCTGGTTTAGACCATACTTAACACAATACAGTCTGTGGGTGATTTTGTGTTCCACAATTTCCTGTTCAAGCTGTTTTCTTAAGTTTGGTTATCTAAGAGCAGCTCCTCTAAGGTGCATCACAGAATGACCAGAGAGGTTGAAGTGTTCTGCCACAGGCTTGTGTGTCTGTCTGGAACTGATGGCAGATCAGTGTTTGTTCATTCTTACACATAGGGATCATCCCGTCTGTCCTATATAGGCAGCAGAACAGCACTGTAAGCAGGTGATGACATATGTGATGTTGGTAGAGGAGCGGATGATGGAACCTTGTATGTTAAAAATCTGTCTTATTTGGTCCAGTGACAATGTGGTCCTTGTTAATGAGGAAGCACAGCTGGTACCCGAGTCTGGAGCAGGGCCTGGTGCCTTAGTGAGAACAAGTGTTAGGGCTCTGTTGCTGAAGAGACACCATGGTCGTGCCCACACTTGCAGCAGCTCAAATAGAGGCGGTACAAATTTGAGCTGGGGCTTTTTGCTTCAGTGCACGTGCTTGGACATGCACTTTGCTGTGGAACAAATTGTGCCACTTGGGGCAAAATAACCCTGTCTGGCTCCTCCTGGATCTGCAGCAGAACTGGGAGCTAGAGCCCAGGGCCAGCACCTGTGCTGTCCCCAGCAGTATAAAAACCTGCCCTTCCCTGGCCCCATCAGTATAAAAAGCTTCCCTGTCAAGTAGCTCAGGGCTACTCACGCTCAGGAGCTTTGGAGCCCAGCCAATTGGTACCTGGGAACGCTACCCCTTGTGCCAGCTGGACTGCTGAAGCACCCTGCACCCTCTACCCACTGCAGCAGTCTGGCAGTGGGGGCCACTGCCTGGCTGTGACCTGCTCCGCAACTGCCAGATCTGGAGGAGGCATCTGTCCCTCCGGGCCAGCTGCCAGTGGGCTGTGGTTGCAGAGTTGGACTTTATGCAGCACTAATGCCATGTGTGCCTCCTGCCCAGCCATGTGGGCAGCTATTGCCTGGAAGATGTTCTGGGTGTAGTGGCCTGCTTTGAACTGTCAACTCATGTCCTCCTGGCCCCAGTTGGCCAGGAGGTCAGCCACAGCCAGCTGGGTCCCAGGTGCCAGCTCTGAGCGGCAGGGCCCTGCTACTGGCCTCCCTAGCAGGAATTCTGATGTTCCCTTTTTGAAAACTGAAAAACCCCTGATAAAAAAAATCCCAAAGTCACTCTGTAAAATACCCCAAAATTCATGTTCCTCCACAATTAAAACAAAAGATAGCTACAGAGAGAGAGAGAGCATGAGCAATCAATTGGGCAATGTTTTATTGATATATCTACAGCGTTAAAGCAATTTGGAAGACTACCAATATTTCTATCATAATAATTAATGAATTTTAAATACATATTTCATAAATTCATGAATAAATATATAACTTGCTGCCCCCCTAGGGGGCAATAGCCCTCCCCCACAGGACTTACAGCCCCCCCCAGGGTTATGGCCACCCCCAGAGGCCACAGACCCCCCACAGGGGACATAGCCCCCAAACAGGGGCCACGCCCCCCTTGCAGGGCCCACATGCCCCACCCCACTTGCTCCCCCAGCCCCCTGGATTGCTGCCGCACCTGGCCCCATCCCCCACTGACTCCTGCAGGCCCCCCCGGCTGTCCCACCCACTTTCCCAGTCCCCCAAATGGCTGCCCCACCTGGCCCCATCCCCTGCCTGCCCCCCCACCTCAGCCAAAGAATACGGTGGGGTCTGCTCATCAAGAGGCTACCACTACTAGGACAGTTAGTTAAGGGGAAAAATTGGGACATGCTGAGGTTGAAACACATAAGGGGATCAGCTTGTATAGGCTGATTGACCCAGTTTGGCTCAGACCTGCCCTAATAAACTGAAAGCTGGCCAATGACGGTGTCAGCTGGACACCAAGCCTGATTCAGAGGTATTCTGTTCACCTGTGTGCTTGTGTCGGACTGCATTTTATGGTTACCTTAATGAACTGTTCCTGGCATATGAGGGTGTCAGCCTGTAAATGCTGATCAACCCACCTGGGTCAGGCATGTCACATTAATGTGTGTGTGGGTGTGTATGTATTTGATTGATTTGGTGGCTGGAGGAACCCAGTTCCATTGAAACTGAGTCCTGCAAGATAGCTCCATTGGGGGCGAGGACTTGCAAAAGGGAGAGATACAGTTCCATATAAAAACACAAGTAACACAAGCAGCACATTGATAAAATTACACAGACCCCAGAAACCTACGCCGAACAAATGAGCACACCCCAAAGTGACAGGCAAATCTGGTAACAGCCTACAGCCAGAGAGGTGCTCTTGCACAGAGACCAGAAGGAGAACAGAAAGGCAACTAGATTGTGTAAGTGTCACAACTGGCACTACACCCGCCAGTCTGAAAATGAAACTGATTAGAAATGAATGTGAAAATGGCTTATCTCTTTTCATTGTGCTACTTAAAAGGAATGGAGAAAGTTAAAACAAAAAGAATAGTGAAAATACAATTCTGCCAGTTTTAAGGCCAAAGGTCCAATCCTAGAATGAGAACCACATACTGAATATTGATTCCTCAACCCACCAGATTCTCATTATAGGAACCACAGATGTTGCTAATAAAGACTTGGCCATGAAGTGATATTTTATCTTTTCAAACAACTGTTATACAGTCATTTGTATATAACATACCCACCCACACAAATCATGTACGAGACACTGCTGCAATGTAAGTAATACACTGTTAAGAGCAAAAGAAGTAATTTAAAGGCAAAGTGATACAATAAACCAGACAAAGCACAAAAGTAAATCCATTCCACTTTTTCTAATCTAGGAGAAATTAAATGGGCCTATCGGAAAGGTTTTCGCATTCTGGTGAGAAACAATGGGTGATCAATTTACGGGTAAGTAGTAGTGCAGTTTGGGAACTGATGGTTGCAGAAGCACAAAAAGAAAGTCCAAGTGATATATATGAGACAAGAATGTAACTCCTCACATTTATTGTGAATTGAATTTATTCTGGAGTGCAACACATGTGGGGGTAGGGGCAGGAAGAGGGTTGTGGGGCGGTAATTAATTTGTGATGTCAAAGAATTTGGTTTCATCTGGATTTCTCAGATCAGGAGGAAATGGCCACACATTCAATTTAAGGCACAATGGAAACCAGCCAAAAAATTACACATATTTTGTAGAATAATATTGTGGCTTATTCCACATTCTATCTCATCATTATTTCCATGACTAAGGAGCTGGGTCACTTTTTAAATGAGATTAACCAGTTAATTGTGTTTTAACTGGAACATCTGCCCAAGGCTTCAAAGAAATCATAAAAGAATTCAAACAGCTTATAGTTCTCCTCAAGTTTTAAAAACTTTTATCAAGTGACTATATATGCGTAGTTATAACGTAATTGATAGCTTGACTTCACAGTTCTTTCCTGAAGTACTTATTTACTCAACTATAAGACAACCCTAAATATAAGACAACTCCACAACAATTAGATTCTATATATGAAAAATTTCAGATTTCATAGATTTCAAAGATGTTAGGGCTGGAAGGGACTTTGCAAGATCATCAGGTCCAGCCCCCGAATGTTTTACCTGTCATGGAGCCCATTCGCATGTGTATTTGTACTTACGTATGCCTGAATATATGAAACACGTCCCAAATGAGGTGGTACTCTCTCCTACCTTGGGGGTCTTCAAGAGGAGGCCTAGACAGATATTTGGCTGGAGTGATATGACCTAGGCATCTGTTCCTGCCCAGGACAGGGGGTCGGACCTGATGATCTATTTAGGTCCCTTCTGACCCTAAGCACTATGATATCTACTTATATATGGACACCAACATTTCATATAACATAAAACTGCATAATATACATCACTTACAGACTATATGCATCATGCCCTTTAAGTGAAAATTCATTTGTTATAATTTTCCAGGTACAGAATCTAATTATTGGACATTTTCCTTTAATTTGTCCCCCTCCCACTGCTACAGCAGAGAAAATAAATCTGGGGGGATCAGGTAGCCACCTTGCTCTTCTCAACTCTTCCCCCCTGCAGCCCCTTCTACTTTCTCCTTACTGCGAGACCTTACTCTCCGTGAGTATATGGAAGTGAGGGGCAAATCTGAAAACATTAAACTTGAAATAATCTACCTTCTACAGGTACCCAGAGACTTCATTCATCCAGAACTGCTCCACATTACCTTTTTTGAAACTGCTGCAAGTTTTAGCACAGGTGTTCTGTACACACACTTTTAAGCAGCACTTTTGTATCTATCGACTTATATAGAGAACAATGCATGATATCAGTCCAAAACCAAAAGACTCATGATTTACCATGTAGTTTGTCGGGCTGGGCTCCAGAAGAGTCAACAGAGTTTCAAGCCATGGTGACCCCATTCTAATTGGGGGGAAAAAAAAATCTCACCTTGTATTTAAGTAAATATGATGTATAATGGTTTGCCTCTTGCTTTGTAACCAAACATTTTCTTTTGGTTCATACTGTTGAGCTGTTTGCGTGTGGGAAACTAGTTCACATCTCTAGCTCATTAACCGGCTCAGTTGAACGTGTTGTACTTGCAGTGTTGATTTCACAAAACTTAGGCCACAGTAGCACACTAGCTAAGAATTCATGGGGCACTTTGACACATGCAAGCACCGCAGCACTGGGTGCTTTGAAAAGCTCCCGAGCTGCGATGTATGCAGTTGTATAAGCCTGATGCACATTTTGCTGCGTATACAGCTGCACATGGTGCAGTGCAGTTCACCTCAGCTCGCATGCAGATCAGACTCAATCAACCTGCTCCAAAGCAACGGCTTTCTGGCACATCGCAGGGCAGAAAAGTGTGTGTATAAATGCCTTTTAGTTCCAGATGTAACAACGCAGCAGGTAGGTGTTACTTCCAGTTTGGTGGGGGGGTTGATTCATTTAGCTTGCATTGCCAGGAATTAAAACTAAAGAAGTTAATGTAATGCTGAAGTGTTACTGAAATAAAAGTGATAGTGAAACATCTGGATCACATAATTTGGGTTTGCCACCTCTTTTCAATAAAGATTTTAGAAACATGTTGTTGCATCACGTCCCAGCATCATGGCAAAAAAGGATCCGATTGCCCTGAATCCTGTTGAACAAAAGTGTGGCTTCAGCGCAACAACCCATGGCACTGAGATTCAAAGACTTAGCATTGCATGAGACAAAAGCACTCTGCTGTTAGCGTGGTCAGTTCTCGTCCGAACTCCACTTTGCTTTTCATAAGCGTCCCATTGTTGTAGCATTGACTTCTGAAAACGCTGACTGAGATTCCAGTTTATTTTAACTCTTGGAGGACAGCTTCTCTTGTTCTAGCAGCAGCAGATCTATCAAATCCAAAAATCCTACAAAACTTTCCTTGATTCTCACCTCACATGCATCTTCTGCAGGAATCATTGTCATCTCCTCGTGTTTACTAATGTCTTCAATACAGTAAAAAACAGAGTAATATTTGGCAGGTTTCCATGCAGAAATAATTTTCTTTTTGATCATGTTCCTAAGAATCTGAATAATTTCATTCTGAATATTTTTGCCCAGGTAGTGATCATGAATCTCCTTTTAGCTAATACGTTGGAGATGTTCTTCCATAACAAGGTCATATTTTTCAAGAAAAAAAATCCCATTTACATTTCTACATTAAACCGCCTTTAAAAGTTTTTTACTCCACAAAGTCTGATGAAATCAAAAACCTTCCCAGAACAGCTTGCCAATATTATATCAGATAATTAATTGGGCACTGGATTTCTTTATTAATCACACAGTCTTACTTCACTCTAGTGTCTTAATCTCTCCACATATGATAGACAGTCGTACAATCCACCAATTCCTTATGTTTCATGATACGTTTTTCCAGTCTCAAATGCTATTCTTGAGTAATATAAGCTTTCTGGAGGTAAGCAATGTGCAGCAGAATCAGTCCACAGGACAACTTGAAGTGAAATAAAGAATCTTTACCTCAGTCTCCATTTGAAACCTGGCATGAAAAACAGAAAGGTGAAAAAATTCTTCCGAACATAGTCTTATAGTTTCATAATAGCTAGGGTCAGCTCATCTAGCCTGACCCCCTGCCACAGAGAAAGCCTTACAGTTTGTTTGCACCGGCCCAGCATTCGCAAGGGAAAAGCAAACCCTCTTATTAAATACTGCCTATTTGGCAGGATCTTTCAGAGTACAATGATCCGAGCTTCCTCTTCAGAGGAGTTCTCTGTTTGCCTTGGACAAGTGTACATTTGCACCGCGTTATCCTTGCTCAAGAGAGAATTGTCATATTAACCCCAAGTCTTGGGTCGAATCTGAACTGTGTGCTCCTTGTGGGCTGCATCTGAACCTGGCCGTGGCAGGGCAAGCAGCAGCAAGGCCAGTGCAACTGTTGTCACAGCCTTCACTAACCCCCTGCCACTGATAGCCATGCCTAACAGGGCTCTGTAACCTCAACGTCTGCAGCAATCTCTGTCCCTCACTCAATCCAGCTGCGAATTCCTTGGCCCGCCAGGAGCCCACAGGCTGTGTTTGACGCCTTGTTCAAAGACACATCTACATCCACATCTACATACGGCACTGCTTATGGGTGACATTTGTTCTTCTTTTTCTTTCCAATGTGTCTGAGCCATCAGAAGAAGCAAAAATTTCTTTGTGTAAGAAGCAAGGATTTCTTAGGGGGGTGGCTCTTGTTGGAGTAACAGCAAAATTGGGATAGAGTTAGACAAGCTTTCAAATGTACGACCTTTTTCATCAGATGTGAAGAGAGAGAGCCAATGCAGCATAGTAAAAAAAAGTTTGTTAGGAAGGCCGTTTTCAGAAGTCAAGACACTAACGTTTCGCTTGCATGAACTTTCATGCCTAGAAGATTCCAAAATATCCCTTGGAAGGCAAATGTCGATTTAAAAAATCTTAGATGCTCCTGACCGTTTTGCATTGTTGGCTTTTCTTTTAGCTTGTTTTTTCACGATATTCAGTTCCAGAAAGATGTTTCTGATTTTGTAAAAGATTGTCACTGTCACCTTCAGGTCTAACTAATGATCTGCAGCGTCACTGGGGATGATCCCTGAAGAGGCTCAATATCTCTTATGATCCAGAATACCCTTCCCCACCTGAGTTCATTACTGCTATTATTCTTCAATTGCTGCTTCTGAACAGCTCCCTGTTTTGCACATTGGCAATACACGGGACATTATTTTAGTTAAGCGAAAGCTCTCCCACTTCTTCCCTCCAGTTTAGTTTTAATCCTGCCTAGCATACCCTGCCAATTCTGAACCCTGATGGTTAGCAACCCATCTGCTGCTGTGGAAGTAGTCTAATTGAAACAATTACTTCTCAGTACAAAAGGCATCCCTGAGCGGCAGAAATCCACAACCTTTTTCTCTACATCAGTTGTTCTCAAATATTTTTTCTTCACTTGCACTTGGCACTCGACAGATCTTCAAGTTTACCTAGGTCTTTCTTTTCTTCTCCCCAGGCTCCTGAAACAAGTCTTGATTTTAGTGATCATATGAAATCTTCCTTATGAGGGCTGTCGTCAGTGGTAGATCTCCAGCGTTCCTTAATATATATAGGGCTCCCACATTTCATCCCCAGGAAGCAACACATCATATGCTAATATTATATCTAGCAGCTGTGAAGAGGAAAAATCCAATTAACTCGTTTCATACCTGTCAATATTTTTCTGGTTCTGGGCATATGACACCCTGTTTAAGTGGGTGCCCTTCCTCACTAGGGTAAGGAAAGAAACGCATACCTATAAAAGTACCAGATCCTCAGCTGGTGAAAAGTTGTTATAGTTCTCTTGAAAGCAATTGAGCTATGACACTTCACACGAATTGAGGATCTGGCCGTACCTGACTTTTGCAGAGCATAAACAATACCTTGGGGAAAAAATCATTCACCTGGCTATCTGCACACAAAGTATCCCATCCCAGGTGAAAGAGAAGGAGTTCAGTTTTCTTTGTGGCATCATCCCATATGACCCAGATCACCCCCTTAACAGTTCTTTGGAAATCCAAGGAGCTAAGTCTAGACAGTGCAAAGGAGGGACTGGTCAAGATATGCTCAAGCACCAATAGCAGAGGTATCCAAATTTGATAAAACCAAAAGTTGCATCAAAGTTTGCACAGAGCTGTGGGAAAATGCCCTTTCCAGAGTGCTCTGGGAGATTCTGCTAGCAGAGTAAGCCCTGGCAGCACGGATGTGAGAGCATTACCCTACCTGGGGACCAGAGAAGCTAAGCAGACCTCCCTCTGATGGCGGAAGAATCCTGGGAAAATCTAGGCAGGGACCTTCACAAAGCTTTCCTCCCCTTCGCAGCTTCTGCCTATGGACTCAGTGATCTAGCCCATAATTACTCTCTCCAGTAATGATTCCTACAGAACCCTTGGTAAATACTGTCTGCCAAACAATTCTGAGCATAATTATCTTACAATGTGGAGGTCTTAGATCACCTGACAGCTCAGGTTTGTCATCAAGCATCATGCAATTAACCTGTCATTTTGTCTCTATCAGAAATTAGCATTCTGAGTTACTGAACAGGGATTCGTGACCTGTTTCTAAAAAGTGAGACATAGTGTATTTTCTAAAGGGAACACATTTTCAGCATGATTTTCCCAACTGGCATTCTACAATGCTAATAATGAAGTTAAATATGCATTTGACACTTATTCCCCTTTCAGTGACCTTCTGGAGCCCAGTGGAGCTGCAGCTCTGGCTGCCTCTTCCTCCTACTAAGGAGGTGGAGGGTTCCTGGTATTTTCCAAATGATACAGAAGTTGTTTCCAAGGGCAAGGTCTTCTCTGCCTCTGTTCCCTCTCTAAGCAAGGTAAGAAGAAATAATGTCTTCGAGCAGCAGAGGGAACAAAGTTTTGAGCAATTATAGTCCATTGACAATGCAGAGGAGTAAGGCACTAGAAACTGAACTTTTCTCCCAGAAACAATAGCATAGACTATAAATCACACAAACGGTACATAGTGTACTGTGGCAGCAGGCGTCTAAAGGATAACGCAAATAACCTGCTGAAACCACTTACCTATAAATTCATGAAATGCATGACAAGAGTTCAAGCTGTAAAAGTGACAAATAGCACATGCTTGTGGAATGGATAACAATTCTGAGAACAGGTTTTTACACTCCTACTCACTGCCTACTCACCTGCCCACACCCACACCTGCATACAAACTATGACAAGAGTCCAAGCTGCAAAACCCTCTGCTTTCCTTTAGACAGCTGCATGTTTCAGTACACACCTCTGTCACCTGGATTGCTTTGGTACACAGTTGTGTTTGATTTTTGGAAAAAACCTTCTTGCAACTTAAATCACAATTTGTTACTGATCGAAGCACATCGATCAGGAATGAAATCTTTTGTTCCACCACACACATTCTTTAACAGCATTCACTTTCCCTGACAAGTCCCATGAGTGCTTGTTTATTTTTAACCAGCCTTTTCTTGTAAGAAAGTGATAATAATTTCGCAGTTAAATTTTTAAACTTGTACGCTAAAGCTGAATACGGGGAACTTTGCACTGACAGAGCATATTCAATTATCATATACATTTCACACACACACACACACGCACACCTACCCCACCAGATTTGTGCACCCATAGCAGGCACGGGGCTGCAGCCTGGCTAGACCGGAAGGGGCAGAAGCTGCCTCCATGGCACAGCAGGTGGGAGCCAGCACAGGAGGATGGAGTGGGGTGGTGAGACTCATTGCTGCTGCCGCTGCCGCTGGAACGCCCACACCAGCTATGCTGCCAGCAGCACGAGGAGTAATGGATGGAGGAGAAGGGGGCCATGCTGCCCTCACCTCCTCCTACTGCTGCTGCTCCCCTCAGGCCATGGCTTTACCCTGGAGGGGAGATGGGCAGCATGGGCAGCCTAAGGGGAGTGGTGGCAGCCAGGGCATGGCAGCAGGGTAGAACCACAGCCTGGCACATGAACAGCTGGTGGCAGGAGGAGTTGAGGGCAGTGTGACCCCCCACTCCTTGTTCATTATTGCTTGCACTGGTGGCAACACAGCTGGTGTGGGGGTCCCAGAGGCAGTGGTGACAGCATCCAGTCTTGCCTCCATGCTCCAGCCTGGGTCCTGCCCACTGGGCTGCAGAGGTGGCTCCTGCCTGTGCCGATCCGGCCAGGCTGAAGCCCCGTACCCACTGTAGAAGCACAAATCAGGGGGGTATGTTCCTGATCACCCTCATCCCGCTCTCCCCACCCCCAAGCAGCCCCTTGCAGGCTGGAACTCTGCCAGCCTGCAAGGAGAAGCCTGAGACTCCCCAGCCTTTCTCTTTTAAAGGAGAAAATCTGTGGTTTTTTCTGTAGCAAACAGAAAACCCAGACCCATTTATTAGAACGCATGGCATTAACATATACTGAAGCACAAGCAGCATCTATTTTTTGAAAAATGTATGCAAAATATGATCCATTTTTAAAGTTTGTTCATAACCCTTTCATACATTCTTGTGACCCAATTTTAGGTCACAACCCATGGGTTGAGAAATGCTGCACTAAAGGATGAATGCTGCAAGCTGCTGTTAGGTAAACATCTCCCTCTCTCTCTCTCTCTATATATATAGAGAGAGAGAGAGAGAGAGAGAGAAATGCTGCACTCTCTCTCTCTCTCTCTCTCTCTGTCTCTCTGTCTCTGTCTCTGTCTCTGTCTCTCTCTATATATATAGGGGAAGGGGATGGGGACAGAGTGGCATAATTCATGATGAACAGATGTCCAGTGGTCAAGTATCCTGTCCAACATAACACCGATCTTTCACCACAATGAGTTCACAGCCTGCTCACATCATATGCACTGCTTTCTGTACTGTTAACGTCGCAAAGCTGGGAATACTAGCAGGACCAATAAAAACAACAGAATGGGAGAGCAGATGTACTGGGCCCCCAAGCTCAGGGTGGGGGCAACATTAAATGAATAAAATAATAATTATTAGTAACAAGTTTAAACATACATATTCATTCAGCTTCGAACTCAAATGGCATTCCTGTTTCCTGCATCCAACATGGGAGTGAGGGTATCTCCTACCAGGAGGTACCAAGACCCCATATATTTTGTTAAAGACCTGGGATGCTGGATGTTGGCATGTTAGCTCACCCATACTGGTCTGCACTCTTATGCACCTGTTCACAGCATTACACCAAGTGGCTTGCTTTCTACTGTGGGATATGATATCAACTATGGCATCTGAGGTCTGTTGCCTGACAGATTTAGAGTGGCAGCATGCTAATATGGCAAATGGACTCAGAAGCTTCTTCCCCAGCGTGTTTGGTAGATGTGAACGTGACGTGTCACATAAGCTGCAGCACACCCAGTGAACGGGGAGGCTTGTGAGTGGGTACGTGCTTCCAGGACAGTTTGGGAATGTCCTGTAGACAGATGCACTGGCCCTTAGCATGGACTGTTTTCCCTTTTATAGGCCTGTGCTGTACATCAGCTGATTTGGTCTGCTGCTATGTATATGTCATTGCCAGGTATTACATGGTTCTCACTATGTAGATGAGGGTTTGTATTCTGTGTTCCCATGTACAAAGGTGAAACAGATACTAGCAGTCAAAATAGCCTTCCTGTTACATCCTGAGACAAACAAGGAAGAACAAAAGCAAATGCCCTAGGACAAGGGTGGCTAACTGCAGCATGGGTGCCACAATTGGCATGGGCAACCTCTGTGTATGGCATGCAACAGGTAGCACAGCGGCAGGTAGGATAGGGCTAGCAAACAGAGTGGCAGGGGAAGGGGATGGGCGTTTTACTTGGGGAGGGTGAGCTGTTTAATCTGTGGCACTCCTGCCAAGCAGGCTGGCCCCACACTGCCCTAGGAAAGAGCACAACATGTGTATTTATTTGCAAACACAAATTACAGGCAAAACTCCAGGAACCAGGTTGACTAATGGCTACAGTCAACCCCAAATTGGCAGGATTAGAAACTCCCAGGGTCCGACCCTGTTTAAGCTGCCAGGCCTAACTCCTGGTCAGCAAACCCAAGGAACCAATACTTTTCCCCCCAGTGTTAATCCCTTAAAACCTCAAAAAAGAAAAGGGACGAAAAGGAGGAGAAAGGAGTGTTCAGATACTGGGACAATTCTCCCTCTCTCTCCCCTCTACGTGAGCTTCCCTTTTCCCTATCTGCACTGCTTCTTGCTTGGAAGAGACTTCACTCTTCAGCAGCAACTCTCCCCACCTCTTCCCCCAAAACCAGTCTAGCACCCCTTATATCCTTTGGCATGACTGTGGTCATGACCCATCACCGTGGCCTTGTCCAGTCAAGGAGCACCTCACTTCAGCTTCTCTCCAAGCAGTCTGAGGAATCCTCTGCTTTCCTTGGCCAACAAGGCCAGAGAGTTTGACGTATTTCCCTCAGATACACACCCCAGCTTGTCACGTGCTAAGCACATGGCCAAAACGCAGGGGCCATCTTGCCCATGTAGAAAAAAAAGAATACACCCAAAAAACCACAGTATACATCCAGTGTGTGTGTAGGTGTTACACCAGCATAACGGGGCTTTGGATGTGTGTGTTGTAAAGGGATAGGATTCATGGAGGTTTTTTTCCATCGCTGTAAGCCTACTTTACACTCAGCACTTCTCTTTAATATACCACTCCTCTGTGTGTGTATGTGTGCGTTGCTGTGATATAGTGATCTTTCCCACGCTTTCTTTTTTTCAAGTCTTTGTGGTGTTTCTGTGACTTTGCCGCAGCCAGCACTCAGCCCTCAGAACAAGAACCAGTATGGATTACAATCAAACAGAATATGCATCAGTCCGTTATAACATGATCCATATTGCCTCTACTTCTCATAGGTATCACTGTTACCCATGCCCCACTCATTTCAGAAAGTGGCAGAAAGAGAAGGAGGAGACAGAGGAGAAGGATGAACTGATGATGAAAGGATGAGAAGGACTGAATGGGAGGGTATTCTGGATTGGAAAAAGGAAGCAGCAAACAGCAATGAAGGGCCTTTGTACACACCACAGAATTGGCGTTTAAAGCAGCTTAAATGCCCTTTTGCACGGCTTTAATGGTGCAGCTGTTTACACTGTCAGGAGTGTAATGTGCTTTAATGGCGCGGCTGTTTAGACTGTCGGGGGGTATATTGCGTGTTACATGACTTTGGGACACAGCAACATAAAACATGTCCGAGGTGTCTTAGTTTGGTACCTTACCGCTGCAGAGGGATGCCCGGGGCCCCATGCAGTGCAGGGGCTGTGCAGGCAGCCCGGCGGCAGCCCAAGCAGGCACGCTCCACTGAAGAACAACAAAAAGTGGTAAGCCTGATTTATTTTTTTTGCTTCAGATCCTACCTGGGCTGCGGGGGCCCAGTTCTTCCTTCGTGGCAGTGCTTTCCTCCGCAACTGCGATGTCCCCTGGGACTACCTGGGCCAGGTGCCTACAGGCGGGTGCCACCTGGGGGGCACCATAGCTGCCACCGAGGGAAGCACCAGCCCCCCAACAGCTCAGGAATCGCTTGCCCGTCTGATAGCTCACCTTCCCCTCCCAGCTGCCAGAGCGGCAAGTAAGGATTGGGCCCAACCCTAGTGTATATGCAACGGGGGGTTTTAAAAACCCACCACTTCAATTTAGGGAGCATTAAACTGAAGCAAACCCCCCATGGCTTGTACAAACAGCTGAAATCCCCAACTGAAGGCAAAAATGACAGCTACGGGGGTGAAGAAGGCTTAGGAAGAAAGTCCCTAGGGCAGTGAAAAGGAAGTCGTGGAGAAGCTTGTGACTCGGTCTGCAGTCACCGTGCTCAGCATCAGCTGCTTGCTCAAGTATTCACCCAGCTCCTGAATGAGACTTATTCAGTCCATGCTATGCACCAGGCTGGCACTGCTGTATGGCTGGCAGAAGCATAGCTAACTAATCTAAGCTTATGTAGGTATGCCCACGACAGCGATAGACGCAGCTGTAGTTGCAGCCAGAGGCATAACAAGACAGCTGGGCCCCTGGGGCAGCAGGACGCATGGACTCTGGTGACTTCCAGCCGCTGCTGTACTGCCAGCACGACTGTGCTGCTACAGCCGCGGCAGCTGTTGTTTTTTTGTCCCCCACCACGTTTGCACCAGGGGACGGCTGCGCTGGTCACCTTGCCCTAGTTACACTACTGGTTGCGGCACACATACACCTTTACATCTCCATCCAGAGAAAGCAGCAGCAGGGGGCAAGATGTGAGCAGGCAGAGCAAGCAGCGGGGATGGAGGGAAGGGGCCAGGGGTCACAGGAAAGCAACCAACTAAACAGCTGGAAGGAGGGAGCACAGGAAGTCTCCAGCTGGGAGCATAGAGGATCTGAGGAAAAAATTACACTGGCACTTCCCTAAAGCAAGAACCTCAGATGTCTGCATGCCCACTGCTGTTTGCCTTCATGCTTTACTGAGCAGGATTCAGAAGAGAGTACTTCAGCACTGAACAAAGTCCTGGCAGGGGGCTAGTTCAGGCTTTTGAATACATAATAGATTGGTGCAAGGAGGGGGAGAAGCCAGAATCACAGCACTCCTCCCTCCTTGCACCCCTGCTCCCCCTTCTTCCTCCTCCCTCGGTATGCCTGCTGAGTGTACGCAGCGCGAGTAGACTGTCTGAATGCTCGCTGGAGTCTAACAGGGTCTGGATTTCACTGTCACTGTCACGTCACCCTCAGCAGAGCCAGGATTCCTGCCCAGCTCTCCAAGCATATTATTTCTAGGCTGAGGCTACGTGTAAAACCTCTTTCCAGCACAGCATCACATTCACTGCTTTTATTTAGTAGGAGATCACCAAAGAATCTCCCACTCCCACTGACAAAAGTACAGATCCTCAAAAGTGTTTAGAAACCCAAGGAAGGTCTGGGTCTAAATACATTTATGGCGAGGCATGTTTCCTGGTGTTAGACATCATAGCCCAGTTCTGCTTGCAGCCAGTAGAAAAAGCACTCACATATCTGATGGCAAATTTGAATCAGGCAGCATCGCCATAATTATGCTTCTTTCTGGGAATTCCTCTCTTACAAACAAGAGGCATGACTATAGCACAAGCTTGCTTTGGCAAGTTGTAATGTCCTCAGATAACCCATAGTGCTTCTCAGAGAAGACATCCTGAACCAAAAGCAGATTAGCAACATTTATATGGCATCCCGGACTGGGTATTTACCCTTCGGGGTGAGCCTATTAATTGGCCCACCCCCATCACTATGCAAACAGTTATACTGCTTCCAGGTTAGGAGGTAACCAGCACAGAGCAGCGTTGCCTGCTTGAATGTGCCACTGCCTAGCATGGTAAATTCCCACTGCTGATCTAACAGAAGCAGACTGGGATCTAAGTGTAGCAATGCCAAAATTAGTTATCGAAATTCATATCTTGACATCTAAATAAAAATAGCCTGTTGTTGGTAACTCTGAACACACTATCCTATTTAAATCAAAAGAGTTACAGCAGTTATGGACTGAGTGACCTTCAAATAGGGAGTAATAAAAGAGCACCTGTCAAATGCCCTGGGACTGACCACAGACGGTCAGACCCCCACTTCAATTTCAAATGCAAAAAAACTATATAAATATCACTGATATTGGTAGACCTTGCACACAATCCTCAACGCTGAACACCACCACTGCTGCTACCCAGAGTTCATCTCTTCACAAGTTAGTGAGAGAAGGTCGACTTTGCAGCTTGTCCTAGGTCTGACAAACTTGGGTTGTTACAGATCTGGGGAAGAACCAGGGTCCAACAGGCCACAAGAGAAGGTCCCATCAGCCAGCCCTCTCTTCCACTGACGGGACTTCACCTCGGGTACATCCGTCTGGCAGATAAAGTAGGTCACAAAGTATAGGATTAACATGGTCACACAAAGAGACTTTGGTTAATATCTGGGCCACCCAATTCTGAACCAGCAATGTTTTCAGAGTCCGCTTAGGATGTCATGCCTTGCAGTGCACGTTACATCCGCCTGATCTGGCGGTGACAGAGGCTTGGATAACTCAATGTGCAAAGATGCCAGATGAGTTCCAAGGAATAAGTGAGGAGAGAATCAGACCTGATATCAGGAGAGGAAAAGGAAGAACAACTTAGATTTTTGACCAGTCATCAGACAAAAAACACAGACGTGAGTTTGCTGCAGGGGAAAGGGAGGACCAAATCTCTACGCATCCTGGAAGGTGCAACAGCACACCAAACCAAGGGAGGAATAGGGGGAGTCAAGTAGGAGCTGACGTCTTATATCCTCTTGGGTGCAGTCTCCTAGACCTTAACCATGCAATTTATATTTAATTATTTTAAATAGCTTTTTTTTTTAGAGTTACTGTCTCTAGCTTGCCAGGCTCAGTAGGACTTAGCTACTCAGATAAAAGATATTCTGGACTTAAGGTGAAAGCTGACTGGAAATATCAGAAATGGAAATCACTGGATGCGGGACTTTCAACCTGAAGAGCTAAGCCCTCCGTTACAACCACATTTTGCTCTTCATCGAACTAGGGATGGGAGCACTGCCAAAGCTGGCTTTCTCCTACCTTTGCTTCCCCATCCTGTAGCTGCTAAAGACAACAGAGCCGCTTTGGGTGTTGTAACTTACACCAACAGTTAATCACCAGCCATTCCCAAAGTAAAAATACACACTCTTTAACTCTGACATAGCCCTGGCATTATAACAGCTCGTTATAAATGCTACATTTGGAATCCCCAAATCTGGAAGAGGTTAAAACAGCTTCCAGGTAATTAAGTGTTGCTAGAGTTGGGTGAAACAGTTAGACGAGGGCCCAGGGTCTCCTTCATTGCGTCCAAAATAATAGAAAGGAACACTTTGTCCTAGATGCTACCTGGCTTTGCCTCCTATTTTAAGGAGAGCTTTATGTTGTAAAGCCTTTTTTGCTGTAAAGAAGGCTTGAAAGTTTCAGGGAAACGGAGAGTTAATTTTTTTCCTTCCTTCCATTTTACCATGGAAATATCAGAAACAAAGTCTGAACTCCCCTTTTTTTCCTGGAAGATTCATTAGAAGGCTCAGATTTGCACTGTGACTTTTCTCAGCCCTTAGCCAGCTAGGCAAAGGTGTTGATTCTTTAATTGCAATTCATTTGTGCTGGGTAAAATGGAGATAATTATACTCACCTTCATAAAGCACTTTAAGGGCTATGACTATGCATCACCAAATAAAGGTTAAGGTATTAATGGTGAATTATTTTTATTGTGGAAAACGAAGGAAGTCCATAGGTACTATTTCCAGTATTTTCTTTTCCCCCACAAACACACCTTTGTTTCAGGGTCAGAACATATTAATCCCATACAAATCTGGGTTAGGGCAATATACATTTTTATTAGCAATAAAATTCAGCATTTTCCTACTGATTATCCATAGACTTATGGATCTATAATCATTCACATCACAGACAGAGAGCTGGGGGATGAAACAGGATAATAACCTTTAAATCCTTTTCTCTAAGCATTCAGATCTTCCCTGTCAGCAAGATTAAGGCGGTCAGCAGCAGTCCCCATGCGTCTGTATCCCAGAACGAGCTTTAGCAACGACTGGAGGTGGTGGTGGCTTGAACGGAGAGTAATGTGAAACTGCTGCTGTGCTTGATGCTGCTGAAGGAAAGAAAACAGCAGCACCCATCGCAGCGGTGAGAGCGGAGGTAGGGTTTGGCATTAGCTCTTTCATTAGTGGATGCAAAGGCAGGAGGGGGAGGAGGAGGGAGAACCATCATGCTGAAGTTTAACCAAAGAAGACAGTACCCATTCCAAAGTTATAAACTGAAGGAGACATCAGCAACAAATGATGTATCCCTGAAATCTGCCAAGGAAGAAGATACAGAAAGGCTATCCTCGGACAAGCAGACCAGAGCTAGATCAGTCTCTCAGCCCACATTACTTCTGGGACCTGAGGGGAACTACAACTATTATGTGGATGATGAGGAGGAAGAGGAGGAAGAATTCAAAGAGGTGGAAGATGAACAAAAGTTTCAACCTAGAGAATCATTTGAGGAGGTGCTTTCTTCATCAGTTCCCTTGCCCCCTGACTCCCCCTCTGGAACGGACTCTCCTCTTCCTATTTCTTCTATATTGAACATAAACGTAGGTGGCCAAAGTTACCACCTCCCTTACCAGATAGTGGCCCTCTACCCCAAGACCCGTTTGGGCCGCTTGGCCACTTCCACTAACCGCCATTGCCAGCTGGGTCTGTGCGATGACTACGCTGCCCAGGCAGATGAGTACTTCTTTGACAGGGACCCAGCGGTCTTCCAACTGATATACAACTTCTATGCGTCCGGCGTGCTGCAGGTGAGGGACGAGTTGTGCCCTCGCAGCTACCTGGAGGAGCTGAGCTACTGGGGTGTGCGGCTCAAATACACCCCCCGGTGCTGCCGCATCTGCTTTGAGGAGCGGCGCGATGAACTGAGCGAGCAGCTGAAGGTGCAGAGGGAGCTGCGTGCCCAGGCTGAGGCGCAGGAGAATGAGCAGCTCTTCCGCCACATGCGTTACTACGGCCCTCAGCGCTGGCGCCTCTGGAACCTCATGGAGAAGCCCTTCTCCTCGATCACCGCCAAGGTTATGGCGGTGGCTTCCAGCTTCTTTGTCCTCATCTCTGTGGTGGCACTGGCTCTCAACACGGTAGAGGAGATGCAACACGTGGACAGGAAGAGTGGAGAGACTCGCCCCCTGTTAGAACACGTAGAGACCTTCTGCATTGCTTTCTTCACACTGGAGTACGTGCTGCGGCTGGTCTCCACCCCCGACCTGCGCCACTTTGCCAGCAGTGCACTTAATATTGTGGACCTCGTTGCCATCCTGCCTCTCTATCTCCAGATGCTGCTGGAGTGCTTTACTGATGACGACCAGCCCCGAGGCCGGGGCTCCCTGCACGATAATGATATCGAGAAGGTGGGGCGGGTGGGCAAGGTGGGGCAAGTGCTGCGCATCATGCGCTTGATGAGGATCTTCCGCATCCTCAAGCTGGCCCGCCACTCCACTGGGCTACGCGCCTTCGGCTTCACCCTGCGCCAGTGCTACCAGCAGGTGGGCTGCCTCCTGCTCTTCATTGCCATGGGCATCTTTGCCTTCTCTGCCATGGTCTACAGCGTGGAACATGATGTCTCCAGCACTAACTTCACCAGCATCCCCCATGCATGGTGGTGGGCTGCCGTAAGTAACTACCTTGTGCCTTCCCGTGTATCTAGCCACCCATCTCCTCCCTTCCCTTCCAAGAATCGTTGTTCTGAGATCAAGCAAGGCAGGCTCAGATATCTGATCGTCCGCTCAGGATTCGGCGTTCACAGGCACGTGCTCTCCTCTCCCGAAAGCTCAGATCTGGTGCAAGCGCTTCAGTGTATAAGCAGTGCTGAAATAGGCTGGGTTTCTGCGGCTCTACCGCACACACAGTTGCCCATTACAGACCAAGGAGGGGGACAGGTGGATGGGAGGGGAAGCATGCCACAGCATTTCCGCTTTCAGCACTGTCAGACGGTATCTGCATCATTTAGCAGGTTGCTGATAATAGTTTGTGATAGGTACATTCCCCTGGAATTTGTAAGCAATTGCCTGACAAGCATGTAGCCAGGATAATAGAAGGTTTTTTCCGATTATGCGTCTCCAAATTTAAACCCTCACAAAGTTTATAGAAGTCAAAAAATGGCTTGAGATGCTTAGCCCTAGAAAACGTTTCATAGCAAGCAATTGTCCTCCATTATTTTTGCAGGTTAGTATGTCTCTGCAACACACACAAAATGGCATTTTGTTGTTATTTAGACTATACCAACAGTGGACAAAAAAATGCATAGGGTAGGGGACAAGATAGCTGAAGGGACTGGTAAGGGACAGAGAGCCTTTTATATGTAGGTCATGGGTTTAAATCCAGTCTAGGTCAGAAGACTGAAGGTTGCAACCACTGTGGTCTTTTGTAGCCCATTTAGAAAAATAGCAAATAGCTAGTCCCAGTCCCATTTTGAGTGAACATAGGTTCATGTTACACCGTCATTACAGGCAGGATACTTGACAGTCTCAGCTGAGGCCAAGGACTGAGCAGATATGCAGGGCCTGTGAGAGGAATTCGGAAGCCCAGTACATCCCGGCTGAGGAACCTCCACCAAACATTTTGGAGACAGACAACATCCTGGCTGCAAGAGGTGGGGGTGCCCCCCCCGCTTTCCATTTTGAAAATAGGAAATAGAGAGGAATCTGATTTGGGGGCTTTGCCTGGGCTTGGTGGCCTTGCACAGCAATAAATCCATCCCTACCACCTGCCTCTCATAGGTCCTGCAGACCTGAGTGTTCACCTGCCTGCTCATCGTGAAACGCTGGCTCTCTGGATGAGATCTGAGGAGCACTTTCAGCTATGTGTAGCTACCTTAAAACCCCTTTGGTGTTGGACTGTAATTAAATCAGATGTGTTGTGCATTTCTTTTAACTACAGTGCACAGCACTTTATGGCTTGCTTTTTAATTACTGGAAAAGTTAAAACTAACCAATAGTCATAGACTCATAAGACAGTAGGGGTGGAAAGGACCTCCTGAGGTCGTCCAGCACAGGTCCCTGCTCAAGGCAGGATCATCCTTGACTAAACCATCCCAGCCAAATGCCTGTCTAAGCCGCTCTTGAAAACTTCCAGGGAGGAAGAGCCCACAACTTCTCTCGGTAGCCTGTTCCAATGCCTCACCACACAAATAAAACTTTCAGAAGAAAAATGCAACATAAATAAGAACCATTTAAAACTGGCTTCATTTTTTTTTGGCTTCCTGTGGTAGTTCCCAGATAGGACCTGTAAGCATGGATCACATTCTTCTCATTTTCATGATTAAATGTTTGAGGAATAATCTGGTAAGTGTTAGGGAAGAAGAGATCTTCCCTCTGAGAATTGGCCAGCAGAACAAAATTGCTGTAAAATGACAGCGCTCTCATTATCCTCTGAGAGCTGTGATGTCGCAGCAGGGTGCATGCTGAGTTGTCTCCCTGGAGGGAGAAGCACCAGTCAGTCATGGCAATGATAGACATTGCAGGTGCTGAACAAGGAAACAAAGGATCCAAGTCTTAGCTGCACACAGTATTTGCTGGGAGATGCTCTGGGGAGACAAGTGAAAAGGTTTTGCTAGCAAATAAATCCCTGACCCTACAGCCAGGCTTATTCCCGTACCAGCCACTGTAGTTTCAGGGCTACTCCATTCCACAGCAACCACCAAGAAGCCTTGGGCTGGCTAGAACCAGCCAAAGCATAGCAATGCTCTGAACAACTGAAACGACTTAGGGTCCACTACTGCAGTCCTTTCTGCTGTGTTAAACCCTTACTCATGGAAGTAGGAAGGGTTGAATTCAATATAAAGAAGTATGTGAAAAAGGGTAACTCATATCCTCTCAAGCTTTGGCAGGAGGGCATTTTAGGGTGCAAGCTGTAAGGGCACGGTATAATCAAAGCAGCCAGCCTCAAGGCAGCGCCATTCTGAACATAGTCCTGGAAGCAACTCAGACCTTTGGACGTAGACGACACTCCCTCATCCCGGTTAGCATAGAGTGGTGCCGTGTATGAGTTTGTGACCATGGGTGGCTCATCTGCCCTCATCTGGGGTCATGCGCCCCTCGTGGAGGCCCCACTCACTCCAGCACCTGGCCCTACTCCACTCCCTTCCTCACCATGGGGACCTTGGTTTCCCACCCCTCACACCTCTTTCCCCGCACAGATTTCCTGGCCAGATGCTGGTCTCCAAGCTGCCCAGCTGCATTTCTGGCTGTGTGCATGCTGCAACTGCACGCATGCACATAGCATTTATCCTGACATTATTAGCTACACGGGCCAAAAAAGCTGACTGCCAATAATGCCAATTTTACTTTTATCTGGGTCAGTCCGATATGGACCGATATAGTGGTGCACCTCTACAAATCAGTTTTATACCTTTCAATGGGGGACACTGTCTGGGACTAATTTTTTTAACTGAGGAAGAAGGTCCCATTTCAAGCAGCCCTCAATGACAGTAGGGTACAACCCTGTCATGTAGATGTATATCCCAGAAAATTCAGGATGGTTGGTTGCTTTGGGCCTGGTTCTTTTTTAAACCAATACAATAGAGTGAACAGTAAACCACACCATTTTAAGAAGTGTGGTGCTATGCTTGATCATATACAAAACCTGATTATTCTCCCCGAATTCTCCTGTGCAATCTAAAAGTGAATGTCAGTGGAATAGGACCTTATCACAGATAATGATCTTGTACTGGCTACTGCAGATAAACATCTTGCTTTCATCTCAGTATTTATTTTTGGAGATATTTATCCTGTATTAACATTCAAATCCAGTAACTTAATTTCCATTAAACCATACGACTAATCCCTTTAGGCTGCATGAAGCACCAGGTGTATCCTAGAAATGTATTTATCCAGGGCAGTCTCATGTATCCTTCTGCTTCATTCCTATGATATAATCTTCTATCTGAAATAAGAGAGGACAGTCTACTGTACCCAGTGACCTTCTCAAAATTACTCCAGCACTGGAACCACGGGAACACTGTGCTGGGGTCACATCTTCCCCTGCTCTGTTTATTTCTGGTGGTGTGTACAGTTATTAGACCTCTACACAGACCCACAGAGACCGTCTTACAGTTCAGTGAAAGAGTGAAATAAATTCTTTGACCTGTGAATGATTCATTAAACAAAAGTCACCCAAAAGCAGAATAGAGAGTGCCAAGCTGTATAGAATTACACATTTTTCTTGCCATAGAAAATCGACTCCAAATAGAGAAAAAGAAATAGTGTATATTAACAAAACTTAATTTAAAGAATGAAAGCAGAAATAAACTTTTAATAAATCCTTGGTATTCAACTGGTTGCAGTGCGTCATGCATCTTTACTATCCATAGAGCCAAGTATTTGGACAGCAAGAACTCAGCATGACCTTTTTTTTTTTTTTTAATTGCTGAAGTCTTCTGTGTCAGGATAAAAGACAGCATTGAACACTACTGTCATCACTGTATTATGGCAAGACAAAAATGTGGATAAGACGACACATTCATTAAGGACTCAGCACATTTTTTAGAAATATAACGCTGGAAGGAATCCCAAGGTCATCTAGTCCAAACCCCTGTACAAGTATAAGATGCCCCATACCGAAACCATACATAGCCAGCCTCTGCTCAAAAACGTCCGATGAAGGAGGTTCCTCAACTTCCCCAAGGCAGCCTGCTCTGCCGTCCTGTTGTTCTTCAGGTAGGAAGTTCTTCCTGAGATTGAATCTAAAGCAGCTTTGCCGAAGTTTTAAACCCACTGTTTTGCATCCCACCCTCAGGGCCAAGGGGACAGTTGTCCTCACTCTTCTTTATGGCAGCCTTCCAAACATTTGAAAATGGTTATAATGTCTCCCCTTAATCTCCTTTCCTCTAAATGAAACATACCTAGTTTATCTCAGCTTGTCCTCATATAACCTGTATTCAAGCTCCTTAATCATTTTTTGTCTCTCACTTCTGGATCCTTTCTAGTTTCTTTTAAACTTCTTAAAATCAGGAGCTCAGAATGGCAAACAAATACTCCAGCTAAGGCCGAACTAGCATTAAGTAAAGTGGTATTATCACTTTCCATGTCTTGCATACAGTGTTTCTATTAATACAACCTGCATTACATTTGCTTTCTTGTGAGAGCATCCCGTTGCAGATTTAAGTTTGTGATCCACTAAAGCCCACAGATCCTTTTCAGTAATGCTACTACCTACTCCCCCGTTCTGCATTTGTTACTTCTTTAAAAAAAAACCCTAAATTGGTCTTTATTCACATGTCATTTGGTAGTTCTATAACCTAGTTCTCTAGTTAAATAAGAGCCTTTTGAATTTGAACCTATCCTCCCCCCAAAGTGCTCATAGTCCCTCTCCAAGTTTTCTGTCCTCTGCATATTTGATGAGGACACAGTCTATTACTGCATTAAAGGAATTAATAAAAATGTGCAACAGCATTAGACTTAGAGCAGATACCTATGGTATTTGAAACCTACCATTTTGACACTGATCCACATATTCTTTCCTTGCAGTTATTTAGCCAATTATATTTCCACCTAGCAGTAATTCTATCTAGCACAAATTTCTCCAATTTACTTATGAGAATGTCATGTGGGACTATGTCTAAGGACTTATTAGAGTCCACATATACCTTCATCCACAAAACTAGTCACCCTTCCAAAAAAAAGAAACCACATCAGTGCATCATTTGAATGCATTGCATTCAAATGCTGGTCAAGCTTGGTTTGGCATGACTTCTTTTTAAGAAACCCACGTTGTCTCCTAGATATCATCTCTTCTTTCTCCAGGCGATTGATAAAATGATGGCAGGAGTCACATTTTCACATGCTATTGTGATGCCTGCAACTTATTTCCCAAACAAACAAACAAAAACCAGCTTTAAACTGATACGATTAAAAAGGCTAAAGGTTAAGCTGAATTCTAGTATCAATAGATTAACCAGATACCAAAATGCACAAGCTAAAATACTCGGGGGAAGTTCGATAGAGACTGCACTCCCCTGTGCCTATAATACATCAGACAGCTGAACAGAAAATATAATAAAAATCATCATTAAAACATTTCAGGACCATACCCTTCAGCAAAAGTTTTGAATCGCGTACAAGAATCTCTTACATGTTTTCCTAGAGTCATTTCCTTTTTAAGACATGAACTCTGATCTGATGGGCCATTTATTTGTAAAGTACAAATGTGACAAGGCATTTCACTGTTAGATGGCGCTTTTTGTGTCTCATATCTATGCTTAAGCTACACTCACCACCCAGACACAGCAGAGAGGAAAAGGAGAAATTCACTTCACAGCCTCTGCCCACAATGCTCAAGTTATTAGCCGCTCCTGTGGGAAAGTACACCGAAGTGTAAGACAGAGGCCAGTCCAAAATGGAGTAAAGGCATAGGGATGTAGGATGACTTCAGTGTAGCCATTACTCCACTAGCTGTATGGGGCCCTAGGGTCAGCAGATGTGTGCTATCAGGGATATGCATTAGGGCTGTGCAACCCTTCAGTCCCTGATTTGATTCAGTGGAGATTTGACCCAATTTGATGGCTGAATCTCTAAATCCGAATCAAATCAGAGGACCCTTTAATCTCTCCGAATCGACTCGGAAAGACTCAGCAACCTGGACATAGACACAGCTTTAAATGTTTTTTCTACGTACCTCTAGTTGGCAGGTGGCTCATGAATGCTGCGATGCTGGGGTGCATGCAGCGTCCCACAGAAGTGCGGGGGGCTCCCCAGCACGCTCAGCAGCACACCCAGAACTGGACCAGAAGCACTTCAGGTCCACTTCTGGGTGCGCCAGGGATCACGTGGGGGGCCCCCCGTGCCCTCCCCGGCTCAGTGACTGGTGCTTCTGCATCTGGGGGGGCACTCGGGGTCCCCCCGTGGCAGGTTGCTGGGGGGGGGCGCAGAGGGCCTCCCAGCACACTCCCTGGCAGACCCAGTGGACTGGAATTACTTCCAGTCCACTTCTGGGGCCACTGCTGAGCACGGGGAAGGCCCCTCCTCACTCTATATATATATATATTACATTTAAAGCTATGTCTATGTCCAAATTGCTGATTCTCCAAATCAGCATCAAGTCTTCAGATTTGGATTCAGCAGAACTGAATCAGGGACAGTGATCCAAATTAACGAATCAAAATCACTGTCACCGATTCGGGCCAAATCCAAATCAAAGAGGGCCTGCTTCGCACACCCCTAATACGCATCCACGTCTTAGGATCAACCAAACAGTGCTTTTCCGGAAGGGCTCCATGTAGCTAGATCAAATTCTTCCTGCAGCACCCATTAAAAACAGGAGACCTTCCTGACTCATGCCTGATTAATATTGTAATTAATTGTGTGAGAAGATTTTTCACAATCTGGCATTTTTTAGAAGCTAGAAAGTAAACTGGATTGCCAATATGTAATGACATAAGTCTGTAATGCAATAAAGTGTAAAATACGCCTTAAATACCTGTGCTGAAAACCTCTACTCCCTGTACAAAGGTGGATCAGTTAAAGGAAGGTATTTCTACACCTTTCTTTTGATGCTAAAAAGAATTCTGATTTACTTATAGGTCAGCATCTCTACAGTGGGGTATGGAGACGTGTGTCCAGAAACTCACCTTGGCCGCCTGTTTGCTTTTCTCTGCATTGCTTTTGGAATAATTCTGAATGGGATGCCCATTTCTATCCTCTACAACAAATTCTCAGACTATTACAGCAGGCTGAAGGCTTATGAGTATACAGCTATAAGGAAGGAAAGAGGGAAGGTGAATTTCAGGCGAAGAGCTATGAAGAAAATGTCAGAATGTTGTGGAGAAAGCACAAATCATTTACCAAGATGTTATTAGGGCGCTATAAAGGGACAAATGAAGATAAAGTAACAACCCTGAAAGGAAAAGGAAAATACTTAAGGTAAAATCGATTTTGAAAAAGTTTGCCTTTTTAAAATCAGAGCTCTAGGTTGCTCCCGTTTCATCTGGGCTTCTTTTAGCTGGTGCTTTACGACAGAAGCAATGCTCCCAATTTGTGTGCGAGACTCAGGAGAAAATGACACTTTATGGATTATCCAGCTGGAGGATCTGAGACTGGTATATCTGGTACATGGATGTAACACAATGTTGTATACGCATCTTATAATGGCTTGAACCAAAGGAAACCGAATATTCACTGTCTGCTGCTCAACTGGTGGGATGTTCTTACCCAGAAAAAAGTAAACCAGTATGGAGTGCAAAAAAAAGACAATATATTTTTTGCATTGCAGAAATCATTTTGTATTAGAGTTTAAAAAGACAGAGGAAACATATAGTATGTGCCCTTTACAGTGATATTAATTGCTACTGCACCTAAATGACTTCTACATCCCTTACTTTTTGTAGTTGTTCTTTTTTATGACACAAAATATACGATTCAATTTGCCAATACTATTTTTAATGCAGCCTTGCAAAATTGAATTCACTCCTTTACTCAGAGTGGAGCGAATACTGGACTTTTCCCCTCCCTTTTCCACTTGTATCCTCCAGAATGGCAAAGAAACCGAGTAAATGTGGGACCTGAATTGGTAAATCTCTGCAATACTTTTGTAAGACCATGTTAATGCACATTTTTTTTTTAGGAGTACTGATGTAAACTACACTTATTTTATATAAGCAACAATGTTTAATGCACACACCTGCTACTAGTGTATTACAAGTAATAAATGATTTGTTGTGGTATAAAGGCAGGTTAAAATAACATTTGGAAAAAGCAGCCAAAATTAAAATCATGATTAATAGGAAGTTTTCTTCCAAAGGATTCTATTAATAGTTCTGCCAATGGTTTTGCAAGTATACTTTTAAAACAAGATAATTTTCAGTCTAAGTATTTGACACAATTGTAGCAAGCAGAGATTCATGCCTACATTTATCCTGTTGATAAAGTCATAAAACGCACAAGGGACCCAATTCTGCCGCCCCCAACTCACATTCAGTACTATTTAATTTCATAAGCAGGTCATTTGGACCCAATGAGACTGTGTAGCAAGGTTTACCTCCCCTGACTAAAGGGAACAGAGTCCGAGCCTGAATTTGTCTGTTACAGATAACTACAAATCAAGGGGGTTTAGAGTTTTATGGTATTATTCTGCTGGCTACGGCGAATATTATCTCTATATAAAATAAATTATAAGGAATTTAACATAGGGAAAAGAACACTAATCTGAAAGCTGAAAACGTGTATTCAGTTAGATCATTGTAAATAAATACCGGTACTGATAGGTACAGGGGGACTTTAAACAGGAGACATGGAGCAAGAAATCAGATCTTTAGAGGATATAACGATGACTGATGCCATCAAGGACTGCCATTCTGCAAACAGTCATTTGTTAGCAAAATAACCTAACGATAAACATGCGTCTTTAAATTTGTGATCCTTCAGTTGCTGTCTGCATTATACTGCTGAACGTAAATTGCCAGATTCGTATCTTTTAGTCACGCTGGAGACATTAACACGAGGCAGTGTTTCAACCAACCAAGAGAGAAAAAAACAGACTAACTCTGCCATAGCCATGACAATTAAAACTGTATCAAATATGAGAATCTACCAATGCAGATGAGTAAATTAGCAACAACTTGTTTTCCTCCCTCCAGACAAACGTGTTATAAACCCATCTGTCATTTTTATACTCCAAAAATGGCAGACAAAGCGTTGTGTGCTGAAAATAAATGTTAAAGCCTTGGGGGGGGGGGGTGTCTTCAAAGTATAATCCAGCATTGTGCGATGTGTGTTTGCTTTCTTTGTTAGCAGGTACAGCAAGGGAACCGGTGCCCATTGAAAAGGAGCCTGCCTTCACCTGGGATTTTCCTTCCCAAGCCATCATTCTTTAATCCCAGCCACACAAAGATTACCCATGCTGTAGAGACCTTGCATTTCTAGGGAATCAAAGTTTGGCTTTCAGATTGCAAACTTTGTAAGTGAACAAAATTGCCAGAACCACCGGTATCCCATTTTCAAGTGAATTAGGGCTAGATTTGCAGACCTGAGGAAGAATGTCTTACATTTAAAAGCTTGTTTAACTTCATCCCAGCTACATAGTTGGTCCAAATAAAATTCAGCACCCTAAGAAATCCTTGCCTCTCAAAGGAATTCTAGGCATCTTGCTGCCTAAGGAAATACATAAGCAAGCTAGGGGCCTAATGCCAGCTAAATCCTGTCTAACTGCCCTTGTTGGTACCAAAGTCCAAATTTTAGATATGCAAAACACCTGCTCCTATGCCTCCTGATCCCACTTAGACGCCTAAAGGTCTGCCTCTGAGCGTACCAGAACTGTACACATCTATACGGTACTAAGCAGGTAGGCACTTAATTTAGGCTCAAACATAAGGCATGTTGAGCTGCACAGATGAGGTATTTCATCCATCTCACTGCAGGACCCTGGCAGGCATGCTCAGAGCACAGCCAGCAAAGCAATGAGGGAGGGTGGGCTGGCGTGGGGAGAGGATGCTGCCATCTATTTACTAAATAGAGCCCACTTCAAGGCTGTGGGAGACTCAGCTTTAAACTCCCTACCCTGCCTAAAGGGATTCAGATATGCCCCCTCACCTTCCTGTGGAGTGCTCTAACCACTAGCCCTTTGGGTAATGTGGGCTGGACTACTTAAGTATCAATTGGACGAGAGCATGAGAATGGACTCTAGATCCAGCGTTTCTGGCATTCACGTAGGAAAGGGTAGATGTGGGCTCTGGTCCCCGTGCCAGCCAATTAATATTTATTACAAAATACTAAAGCATGCACTGGGACAGGGGCTAGAATCCAGGCCTCCCCCCATCCAGCAGCCTTTCATAACCACAAGGCCAAAACTTTTCTCCTCTCCCCACACCCCAGCCCAAGGCTTCTTTAATTATTCCATGCAAAACAGAGCAGCTGCAACAGGAAGGATGAAAAAAGATCCGCCTGCAGCCCGGTGCGTTGAGCACGCACCTGCATGGCAGGCAGAGGCGCAGCTAGCAGGTTTGTTACGCTGGGCAGGAACGGTTGCAAGCACGAGACATTACGTGTGGGAGAGGAGTGGGGCTGCAGAGCCCCGCGGGATGCTGCTGGTATTCCCTCCAAATTGAAGCCTGGGGCTAACGCCCCGCACGCCCTACCATGCTTATGCTACTGGTGGGAGGCAATATAGACCCTGGTTTGCTCAGACAGGAGAGCACAAGACGAGTTAGATTGACAAGTCTTAATCGCATGCTGCTAGTGACTTTTCTACCATTTTTTGGTGATTTTAGCCAAAATAACTTATTTAGGTTACTTCCTTGATTGTATTCTCAAGGGTTTCCATGAGGGTATCCAATACACTTACCCTTGTTAAATATGAAAGTTACTTATCCAGGGTGAAGGGCCTTACAAAAGCATACAGTGCCACCTCCGTTACGTGCAAGCCATAGGGAACACGCAGATAATGGAGCAGGAAATGTTATTGCACGGAGCAGGATATCGCAGGAAAAGATGATCAGGAACTGTGGAGATGGGCACCTCGTGAGAACTCAGCTAGACGTCCTTGCTTTGTATCGCTGGGAGTTTGAAGTAGTTCCAGCTTTTGTTCCTGTCCCCCTTGCCCCTCAACACTATGAAATGGAAATTCTGTCCTGTACACGTGACCATGTTGGAGTATGTTGCATTTTAACTAGTTACAGATACTAACAAGCCCCCGGGGGAGATGGAAAATACAGACGGCCAATATGTTTCAAGATTAGTGTACATCTCTTCTTGAGTAGGCAAGGAAGCAGCCTGCATAGAAAATGAACTGGTTCTTCAGTTTAGGATAATTGCTCACCCCTCATTTTAGACCTGGGGTATTAAAAGAAAGGACACATCTACAAAGTTTGTCCCTACATTAAGGATTAAAGAGATATTGGAAAGTGGTTTTGCACAGATGCTTGTTTTAAAAAGAACACCACTCTCTAGATGCAGTTAAGCAGCTAAATTTTACTTCCTAATTTAGAAATATAGCTGCTGAAGGGTTAGCTACGGAGCAAAAGCAGTTCAATGGGCAGCTGGTACTATTCCCATGCCTCTAAGGCAAATAGTACTACTCTGTCTTAAGCAATGTGTCATTTCAGTTCTAAGGATGATAAGATAGGTAGAGAAGTTCAAATAAAAAATAAGGGAGTGGCATCTAAATCTCATATGATGAAAGTTTCTTCTTTTATATTAAAAGCAATGTTATCATCTTTGTTCTGTTTTGTCACAATATAAACTAATATTTAGGTCATGTTTATTAACATCTTGATTCAGTAGACACATTGGGCAATATACAGCAGTAATTCAGCTCTTTAATTTGGATTACTAAGGCAAAAGATCAGAGGCACTAAATTTTTACATATTTGGAACATAACATCATATTAACTAATGACTTCATTTCATGGAAACAGGGATCCTTAGAGAAGATCTTTTTACAGAGTATGCAAACTTTAACAAATCAAGTCACCTGCCAAAATGAATTCAGTTCCACTCAGTAAAGTGACTTTGTAAGTGGCACTGTAAGCTTCCACACTTATCGTTTCGCAGGAACTTCTGCATCGCGTTTGCTCAGTTCAAAGACAAAAGGTTTGTATCTCTACCCCCAGCTATGCAAACTCAGCTTTGGGTCTGCAAGCAAAGCTGATTTGTTTCTTTGTCATTCATTACCACCAGACAAAGATTCTGAAAATGAGTTTTCCCTTCCTTTTCATTTCCACCTAGGAGACATTTTACAATCTTCGTATTCTCTTATGCCTGAAGAAGAGTGAGTGCATCCAAAAGCTTGCAAATAAATAATGGTTTTGCAAATATCTAGTTGGTTCAGTAATAAGATCTCACCTCTGCCCAGAGTTCTGATTCCTTTCACTTCCTTGTCACCTCAGTACTCCTATTTCTTCGAACGGTTATGACAGGTGAAACTAGCTCTGTTGCTAATTGGCAAAGAGGAAAAGAATATGGCACTCACTTTGCATCAAGGCCAACTTAGAAGATAAGAAGTAGTTTAAAAATTGCTCTGGTCACTAAGGCCCTGTAGGAAGATGAAACCCTTGGCACACTGAGGTGGAAGTCTGTTCAAATTCTGGATATTTAGTTACTTTTTTGAGCAGAACCAATGCATGAAAGCAAGCCTGTGCAAGAAGTGGATTGAAACCCCACTCACTCATAACTAGATCTTGAAACAGACTCCATGGGAGCAGATCTCTCTACCTGTTTATCCCTAGAGCTCCACTGAAGTGAAGTCTCTTTCAGTGCGTGGATACAGATCCAGAACCTGGTCTGTTAAAGATGAAAACTTAACATCCATATATTTAAGCTGCATTTAAATAAATGAAAAGAAAAACATGCTGTGGGAGATGAAGATCTGCTGTATACCCTACCATTTATTACCACATACCCAAATTATATAACGTGCTACTGTGGCTTAGGAACACTATTCCCCTTTATCCTATGTGTGACAGGGATGGTTTTGTGCAGATAAATTACTTTGGGAAAATATTTTGCATGAGAACTGTGGACTGCTGTCACAAGAGGTAAGCATGTTTGGTTTTCTCCTTCTAGCATTATTCTCATCCCCCAAATGGACATTAAATACCTTATCAGAGCTGGGTAACATTTTAGTAATAAGAGGTGTGTACAGAAGTGCTCGGTGCGCATCTGTAATTTAGAGATCTTTTCATAGCACCATAAAGTTACAGTGCTCTTAAACATGACAGAGGCGCTCTGCAGCCTCCTGGGGCTTCTCCCCTCGTCAGAAATTTGACCAGCACCGTAGGTTGCTAAAGTGCTGTAAAATACAGCACTTCAAATTTTATCTCATTTAAAAAGGATTAATTTAAAGTGCTGTGGCCCATTTTAAAGTGCTGTAAAGCTGTGCACTTTTGTTAAGTCATGGAAATAAAACACTTTAAAAATGGCAAAAAGCAACTTCTGTATGCACCTAAGATTATAAATGAATTTCTAGACAAGCCATATCTTTAGGTGTTAACTATATTACCAACCGTATATCCACTCCATTCCTTAGTCTATCTTCCCCATTAATTCACCCAGTGCTGATGGCTCTATAAAGTGTCACATCTGGACTAGAAGAAGTCTCAGTATAATTCCATGTAAATTACACCCGAGATGCACTTTCCCATTTTTTAAATCACATAAGATAACATGCGATGCCTAACAAGTTCTAAAAAACTCTCAGCCAAAAATAAACCCCCCCAAACCGATCCGATTCTAGGCACGGGCTCAGGGGATTCAGGCTTTGTCTAGGATTCACTTGGCATGCTCTCAAAGGCCAGCGCATGCTTTTTTTACAATTACGTTGTATTTCCTGTTTTGACGAGGGCCTGTGTTTGAAAGAAAATAAGAACGGGAAAAAAGGAAACCAGGAAAAGAACTCAACCCCACCCACAACATTTGGCCACTAAATCTAATGGCACGAGCTAAATTCACATTTAATTGGAGCTATAATGCTCTCTATCTTTGTGGCTCATGTTAAACAGGCAGCAAACAAGGCACACTCTCAAAGGACAAGCGTGTTGTCCCACTTTCAATCCAGATTTGGCTGGAGCTGAATAGCGTGCTCAGGCGCGGGACGGGAATAGTGATTCTGCTGAAGCGAGCGGCTGGGCGGTTCTCGCTGCGGGGCACGTTCTCCCTGCGCTGAAGAAGGAACTACATCCTTTAAGTAAAAGACGTTAACGCCACATCCTGTCTTCTCTGGTCCCCCAGGCTCCCAATAAGCAAAATGCAATGATTTTAGCACCTACCACTCAGACAGACTCAGCGTCCAAATATTTGCACTTCTGGCTTCTTGCCTTCTGCATCAAGTTCCAGCTTTTCATCCCAATCCTCATCGCCAAGGAGGCCGGAGCCCTCTAAGAAATGCAAACGCATCGCTCCCTCACACCTGTGTGCTGTCTCTCACTCTTACTCTCCAGGCCTGCAATTGCCACCTTGACTTAAGGTGTCAGCATCATAACTAGGGTAGGGCAACTGGGGCAACAGCCCTGGGCACTGATCTGGGGAGGTGCAAAACTAACACTGCACACCGTCGTGGTGACGGGATGGTGGAGCTGGAAGTCGCTGCTGCCCTCAGGTACCCCCTGTCCTGGCTGCCCGCCGCCTTGTTATGCCTCTGTAATTGTCCTATGAGAAATGCACCAGACGCCCTCATGGCACGGACATGTGTGAAACTACAGAGCAACTGTGCAGCAGAATGAACGGTCGCAGGAAAAGTAGGACAGAGGTACGCGTACCATGAGGAGAAGCACATTTTTCACAGAACACCAACTCCGACCTCGCTGTATTTGTGCTCGAGGGAAATCTACTGAATGACTTTAAAAGGCAGGGCTGGAAGCACAAATTTATAAACTGGCTGGACACTATGATGCAAGGACTGAACACCAGTACTGATGTTTTGACACACTATAATTTCTCCCATTTGTGCATTTCTTCCTA
>JAGPOW010003395.1:14263356-14288371 GCA_030014935.1 Caiman crocodilus
CCAAAATCAAGGGCCCCTCTGCCCATGAGTGCAGAAAAGCACAAATAGCTCCTCCCTTCCCCCACTTTACAATAATATTAGTACTGTAACACGGCCCCTGCCCTAATAACAGTCTTTTGGGTACCACAGATGTCACTATTAAACAATTACCGCTCACTTCCGTCTTCTAGATTAAACATGGGGTAAATATTTCATTAATATTGCAAGGTGATTATGTATAGGCTCAGTCCAACTCAATGCATTCCCTCCATAAGAAGAATAAAGCAAAATTATGCAATTCTGAAGACACTGTCCCTAAACCACCTAGGCAAATCATTTTTCCTCAGAATAGCTATTGCAAATTCAAAGAAGGGCCTTGAATTCCTAAAATGTCCTTATTCTTCATTGTGGCCAACCCAAAAGTAGCCAGTGTACTTGCATTTCCTACTTTATTATAACAGCAGCATCATTAACTGCATGTATTAAGCTTTGGCAACAGCATGAATTATGCCATATAAAGTACATAATATGAGCACAGTAGATACAGCAGTTCAGACAGGGAAGAAAAAAGCAAAATTATGCAATTCCTCTTCATAATCAAGGTCCTTAAAATACAACATTTCTCTATCAATCTGCATCTGTTCTCCAACACAAACCCATGGCGGAGTAAGAAACGAATGACGTGGTGTCTGATAAATTAGGTTTGTGAAGTACTAGGAAAAGTGACCTCCATAACATCAACTTCTTTTCTTTTAGTAAGTAACTTTTAAGGTAATTTAATACAAAGAGCTCCTTAACCCTCAGAATTATTTGACTTAACGTGAGAGATGTGGAGGGAGATTTTCACATCGCAGAATTGCTTTTCAGCTGATGTTTACCATTTATCCCAGTTGGGAAAAATAATGAAAGCTTAAAAATTACTTAACCCCGATTTATATCATTGCAATGGCCGAAGACCCCACACTGCTAGCTGCCAAACACACATGAAAGTCCTTTGTCTAAAAAGCTTGTACACTGACTTTTTTGATAGGTACCAACGTGTCTAATAGGAACAAAAAAATTGAAACAAAAAGAGACTTCAAGCAAGTTTTTCATCTTTGCATGGAATACAAATAAGAGACCAACCCAGTAGGAGGAAAGACCCGAGTGAATAAGCAGCTCCATACTGAGAAATGAGACACAAGAAATTAATCATGATTCATCAGTATTGCTTTCCTTACAGTGAATAGGGAGGGAGGCAGGGAAAGGAGTTTGGAGAGAGGGAAACGTACCTTCAAAGGTGCTGGTATAATGAAAAACAAAGTGAAGGCCAGGCAGGATAAAGTATGCAAACTTTTTTATACAACTCTGTAATTAAGTCCATCAGCAGCTCTTTTTAGAACAACTTATTTTCTCTGGATTGAAATATCCAGAGAAACATAGCACTGGTTCTGTGCCAGACTCTGATGTCCACAACAGCCTAAAAAAATAACGGGAGGAGAAGAATCTGAAAGAGGCTTGTTCATTTTTAACTCCATTGGTACCAATATTATAGTCACCAAAAAATGCTGCTAAATACCATATATATTCCTGTCAGTTTTAGGGCAGCAACTACAATTCTGGAAACACTACACAACAGCTTAAATTCATTATCTGCTTCTAATTAAAATGATCTGTTTCACAGTCACAGGATAACATCTTGTTACAGAAAGCGATGAGCTTTAGAAGTCCTTCTGCAACTGATCCTGCAGTGGATGTGCGTTTACAGGCAGGAACATTTTATGTTACTGACCGCTTGGTCTAATTGGGATTAACCTTTAAGTGCTTACTACCACTGATAAGCTTAGGTGGGATCAGAAGGAAGCATAGTCAGCACAGCACCACATTGGTAGATATGAACCGCGTTAATGATGGAAACCGCTTGCTCCAATTGTGATGTGCAAGCATCCGTTCCCCCATTTAATTAACCTAACGTTCAGTTAACTCTTTATTGGATCAGGTCTTTGGGTTTTTTTGTTCACATCATCGTGCATGGCCTCTCTCATTAACTTAATGGTTACTTTCTGAACAGGATAAGTGAATGGCAAGAGAAGCTACTTTTCATGAAGATTATACTAGGAGTTGCAGTTGTTTTAGGTTCTGCTGAAAACAAGAATCAAACAAAAATAGAGCAGCATTACAGGCAATGGTACTTGTGACCTTCATTTTTGGATCCCAAGGAAAAAATTCTCATATCAAAGGCTAAGCAGCAAATACCCATGCAGATACCTAAATTGTTAGCTGCTTGAACACCAGAGCTCCTACTGGACTTCACAGAATCATAGCAGTCGGGTCAGAAGGGACCTTGTAGATCCTCAAGTCCGACCCCTGCCTGGGCAGGAGGAAACCTGGGCTCAAATGACCCCAGTCATGTAGGCATCGAGCCGCTTCTTAAAGACCCCCAGGGTAGGAGCCAGCACCACTTCCCTTGGAAGTTGGTCCCAGATCCTAGCCGCCCTGATTGTGAAGTAGCTCCTATGGATGTCTAATGTAAACCTACTCTCCAACAACTTGTGGCCATTATCCCTTGTTACCCCGGGGAGCGCTGGGGGAAACAAGGTCTCCCCAAAACACTTCTGGTCCCCCCTAGTGAGTTTATAGACGGTCACCAGGTCCCCCTCAGCCTTCTCTTGTGAAGGCCGAACAGGTTCAGGTCCCGTAGCCTCTCGTTGTAGAGTCTGCCCTGCTGTCCCCGGAGCATGCGGGTAGCTCTCCTGTGCACCTTCTCCGTGTTGTCCACGTCCCTCTCGAAGTGGGGTGCCCAGAGCTGGACACAGGACTCCAGCTACGGCCTGACTTCTGAGGAAGCTACAGGCACTTCCTGCCTCAGACAATAATACCATTTCATTAGGATTCGAATTTTGAATGTCCCAACTTAAAAAGTGTCAGGCAGAGGTTTTGGAAGCAACTAGTAAGTTCCTGATTTACTCCCCTTCAAGAAAAGCAACTCTCACAAAACAGACTGCCTTCTCCATTACGCCCAGCTGCGATTCCTAGTAAGCCTGTGCAAATAGGGAACTTTTCAATTTGGAGATCTGACTCGTTTTTCTGATCTGATTCGGCCAAATCGCTTAGGGAGAGATTCAGATGCGATTCGGAGATTCGGCCAGAGTATAAAGGGGAGCCAATGAAATATCTATAACCGTGTTGTCTGTTGGCCGATTCCGATGAAACGTACAGGGATGGTAGCCTCTGCTCGGAGCATGGCACGTGCCAAGTTTGAAGGTGGTAGGTGGAGGGGTTTCTGGGAAACTGCACCTCAAATCCTGAAAGCAAAACTCATGTCACGTATGCGTGGTAAGCCACATTGGGGTGAAAACTGCAGGGGTAGTTGTTCTTGCTGAGGCCACAAATCTTGCCAAGTTTCAAGGAGATCGGTGCAGGGGTTTCTGGGAAACTGTGCCTCAAACTGCTGACAAGCACAACTTGTGACATGGGGTGGGAAGCGGCAGCAAGAAGGAGATGCTCTATTTACCAGAGCACCCTTTGGAGTAACTTGGAACAACGGCCACAAACTGATGGAGAGCACGTTTAGGGTGAATAGCTGGAAGAAGGGTTGCCAAAAATCTGGAATGAGCTTCCACGGGAGGGAGTGCGCTCCCCTACCTCAGAGGTCTTTGAAAGGAGGCTAGACGGGCACGGTCTGACCCCAGAGCTCTTTCCTGCCCAAGGCAGGGGGTCGGACTTGATGATCTGCTACGGTCCCTTCCGACCCAAACATCTATGAAAATAAACTTCATTTTTGCAGAGGAAGCTGAAGGTGGACGTCTATTTCTCTGGGTCCATTGGAGTGTCTTTGCGAGTTGCTCTTTGATATGCAGATAAAGGCAGGATTTCCTTCCCTAGTGGTATCAGCCGGCAGAAAGGCAGGAAAGTGTAGAAATCTTTTTTGCTGTTCAGTAATGAAGTTTAAATCCAAAATTTGGCATCTTCCATGTTTCAGGGATGTATTTGACCGACATGTCTCAGACCAACACAGCTACCATCCCTGAAACTGGACAAAGCACTCCAGTTTAAGCCTCACCTCTTGCCTTCTAAAATGTCCACAAGTTCATAGCTTCAAATGTATTAGGTGCATACATAATCCTATTCTCCAAATGATTATAGTACCAGCACAGACCATGAGGGAAACCCTGCTTGATACCTTCACTCAAACCTCAAGTTATTGTTGACTATTTTTTGAGCATGATGATCCAACCACTTTCATCAAGACTATATTTAATGAGTTCACTAGTGAGAACATTTATGGAAGACCGTGTCACAAGAATATTAAATTTAAGGTTTATCACATGGACTGCTCTCTTCCAAATCACTAAACACATCTCCCTGTAGAAGGAAATGGTGGTCAAAAACAATTTGCTCTTAAGAAATCCATGTTGGCTGTTCCTGATCTTGTTATCCGGTGCTCCAAAAGATTCCCTGAATTCAATGCTCCCTAATCTTTCAGACAGAAGCACTCTGGTACCTGCCCATCTTTGGCAGGGACAGGTAGGCCACATGCCCCACAAGGCCAGATCAGGACCAGGTAAGATGACAACAGCTCTCTGAACAGGTACAAGCAAGGGATGAGCTAGCAGTAGTAGCAGCAGCAGCTTTGGTATTTCAAGGTCTTCCAGCTACAGCTACTCCTCACTTCACGTCATAGGAAGCCTGCGCTGCAGCCCTCAGCAGCTTAGCAAAAGCTCATTAAGCAGCCCTCCAGCCAAAATAATTGCCTACCCTGTCACAGAATCAAATCATAAACTTCCTTCTCCCTCCCTTACACTTAAAATTAAGTCTTGAAACACAGATGGGAGAACTCCCAGTCAAACTCCCCAGTTAGCTGTCCTGTTGCCTGCCTCATGGTCATTCCCTCCTTGCAAGCCATCTGCATAACGTTGTGGCACCATACCTTCCGGCTTTTTTGAGGCCAATTAAAATTTATTATCAGCTCAGTGCAACTGTTACAAAAATCAAAACTCATGTTTTCCAGAGGAAAAAAAATGAAAATGTCACTTGCTGAACCCAACTGTGAAAGTAAAAAAGCCTGTACTTTCCTGAAGACTAGACACATACTAAGAAGTCTACATAACCCAAAGAAATGGCTGTTGACTTTCTCCAGACCTACTTAAAAAAAGTCAAAGCCATTTTTGAGAAACCATCAAGAGTTTAAGCGGCATGCATCCCATTTTGACATGACAGGGAGAGATTTTTTTGTTCTGTTCTTCCAAGGAGCGCATGAAGAATAGCTGGAGCACCTGAAAATAAAAGCACCTCAGGAAGATGTGCTTCAGTGTCTACAGAAACCAAGCGCACTTTAATATGTCTATATGTATATTTTTTTATGGTATTAACAGATATTATATAAAATAATGCTGAGACAGATATAAATTCAGAGCTAGATGTGGAGATGTCCTTACTGGCTGTTCTTAGTCCTGGAACTCCAGTCCATCAGGGCTCTCATTCAGGTTCCGACACCAGAGACTACATTATTTGAGGAGAACGGTCACATTATTTTACAAACTGCTTAATTTATAAATATATTACCAACAAATATTTATTAAAAATCATTAAGCATTGTACAGAACGTCCAAAGACTCAGGTCAGTGGTAGAAAACTGGTCTTTTTTAAAACTTTGTTTAAAATTAGGAGGTCAATTTCTCTAGCAATGCATCTATTCCTTTTGCATTTTTATTTTTTTTCAGGTTTAGAACGAGACCTTTTAGTCCTTTTTTGACATTATTTGATACTTCTTGATCTGTGCTCTGTAGAAGGCTGCAAAAAAGAAAGGGTGGAAAAAAAGGATTAGATTTCAGAAGTCAAGTTTTAACTTTACAAAAAAAACCCCTGTCAGCATGAAGAAAGTCACCACTTAGAGCCAGGTATAGATTCCCCCCCTGCCAAGTACTCTACTAACACCACACTACTGGTGGCACCAAGTTCCACTACAGGCGAGGTAACAGACTGATAACAGACCTAAGTCTCAGCATAATGCACTACAGGCAAGGGCACGGTAATTACCAGAGAATACATTCCTCCAAACTTTACTCTGCAGTCAAGGAGCAGGATGAAGCTATTGCAGAACCTGCCTACTAGGTGGCAGAGAAGCAAATTTGAATTGAGGAAACTGTTACCCTTAGGTGAAACCAATAATGGTAATGGGCATGACACGTATATTGAAGCAGTGATTCTCAGCCCCCCCCATCCCTCCTTTTCTCTCTCTCTCCCCCCCTTTTTTCCCCCCTCACTCAAAGAACCTCTCAGAAAATGCTGGATTTGAGCTTCCTCTCTTTTGCCCATGGCAAAATTCTTCTGGTGCAAAGACTAGAGAAAGACGCTATGGATGACACTGTAGATTCCCATGTCAAATCTTTTGGCTTAACTTGGTAATCATGCAAGTGTTTGCATAACTAAGTGCTACTATTCCCCGTCATCCCACAACACCCTCGAAAGGATCTTGTGGCACCCTAGGATGTTGTGAGAGAACTTGTGGCACTCAGGGTGAGAATTACTTTCTTTCTAGATCACAGAACAGCCTTTCCTCTGGAGTAACTGGCAATACCCCACAGCAAGCATGCTTGTGCGCCTCCACTCTATGCTTCTCATACTTCAAGACCACAGAACTTTCCACGGTTTACTTGAAGTCAGTTACCTGAAGACAAGCTGCCTTTCCAGGAAAAGTGACAGTATTTCTACATTAAACAGCAAAAAGATGATATTAGGAGCAACAGGACAGTAGGATGTCCTGTTGCTCAGGTTATTATACTATTGAGGACAGCCAGAAGATGGACTGACGGAAGCTAGTCTTTACTATCCCCAACTTCTGGGCCTTGTACCATGAACTTGCCCTAGGATAAACTAAAACTCCGTGTGCATTTCTTAGGTTCCTTACATGGATTAAATAGAGAAAATGCAATTGCATAAGACTGAAAGAATTAAATGTGGCTTGAAGACTGATTAAAAATATACTTCCTCCTTGTACCAAGACTGATGGTATTAGAGGCAGGAAGCCATGTTGTTTACAACTAACAGCAATGTTATTTTTATCTACTTTATCATGAGATCTAATTCTTTGACTGTGACTTAGATTTCCTACTGTGAATCTTCTAAGTTTTTAGTTGTAACAGACTCATTAACATCTGAAAAGTTGTTCATTTAGAAGTCCTAACAGATACAGGTCACATGGCTGAACTATAAGAAAAAGAAATTAGAAAAAGACAAAAAAAATAAACCATAGCAAACAACGTATTAGGTCGACAATGACTACCGAATGACAATCAAAGATAAAAATTGTAAGGTTTAACAAAGAGCATATTAAGAAGTAATCCCATTTGGACTGCTCCATATAAATTTGTAGTTAAGGGAAAACAAGGTTTTCTGTGGGTGATATTTTATTAGATCAATTGTATGGTTGGGATAGACTTAGACAAACTTTCAAGTGCAGTACTTTCTTCTTTCAGTCCAAGGAAAAAAGGTAGAGAAAGAACTTAAGAACCCCAAAACAGCCCGCAGGGCTGCGAAACTGGAATAAAGAGAAGTTCTCATGCACATATAGCAGAGAAGAGAAAGATAACTTGATTAGACATGACCTAAACCTTTCAGAAAGGAAGAGGGTGTTATCATCTGTGGTTTGAAGAAAGATTTGTAGGAGTCAGGTAAATTAGCTAGCTGTGAACTCAATAGCTGCATCTGGTTCTGGTGTCCATTCAACTCATGAATTTTTGTTCCCCATCTCACCTTTTAAAAAAGTGTTTTATACATTTCACTTGAGCATGAGGACATATAGGTCAAACTGAATAGCTGCTAAAGGATTTTTGTCAACTACTTGTACACCCAAATCAAAGCAGTTTTCAACCTTTTGGAATGCATATTAAAATGAATTCCAGTTTCCTGCATTTTTAGAAGAACAATTGCCAACGATACACTCTAACAGTGCAATCATATCTGCCACCTGATCACAGGAAGATTTCTATCCATCTTAGCATCTATATATATTTTGTCTACCTAGAACATAGCTAATACAAGCCAAGAATTTTATTCCAGACCTCAGTTTATAGCACATCATTTAAATGATGCACATTTTTTTCATTCAGCTTCAAGGATGGATGCAACTTTTAAGGCCATGTCTAAGAACCATGGTGATGGATATAACCCAGCTGTGCTCAACCTCTGTCCGGCAGACTAGGCTGGCCGTGCCCATTCTGCCTGCAGGCTGGATTTAACGGATGTTCCTGACCTGGTGCCTGGGCAGGCATGGTGGGTGCCATCTGGCTGGCTCCAATGCAGCCCGGCAGGGGAAGAGAGCTCGACCTAGCCCTGGGGAGAAGGAAGGGGGCATGGCCAGGCCCCACCCACCCCACTGAGGGAATGGGGGTGACCATGTTAATGGCTACCGCCCTCCCGCCGCTATGACTGACCACAAGATGAACATGAGCCATCAATGCGATGCTGCAGCTAGTAAAGCGAGCAAGACACTGGCTTGCATCCATAAATGCTTGTCAAGCAAATCCCAGGATGTCATTTTCCCGCTGTACTCGGCCTTGGTGAGACCACAGTTGGAGTACTACATCCAGTTTTGGGCTCCACGATTCAAAAAGGGAAAAGCTTGAGAGTCCAGAGAAGAGCCACATGCATGACCAGAGGTCAGGAAACCAGACCTTATGACGAGAGGCTGAGAGCCATGGGACTCTTCAGCCTAGACAACTGCAGGCTCAGAGGTGATCTGGTAGCTGCCTATAAGTTTATCAGGGGTCTCCCCAGATCCTGGAGAGCACATCTGTTAACCAGAGCACCGCAAGGGATGACAAGATCAAATGATCGCAAACTCCTCCACGACTGTTTCAGGCTGGACATAAGGAAGAGCTTCTTTACTGTCCAAGCCCCCAAGGTCTGGCATACACCGCTGCCAGAGATGGTTCAAGCATCTACTGAGAGCGCCTTCAAGAGAAATGTGGATGCTTTTCTAGCTGGGATCCTATGACCCCTGCTGACTTCCTGCCCCTGGGGACTGGCGGTCCCTTCCGACCCCAATGCCTATGAAATTACTTGAGCCATGGGGCCAGATGCAGTGGTTTTGCAGGCCACATTTGGCCTGCTGGCCAGAGGTTGAGCACCTCTGGTCTAAAGTAAGAATCTAAATAAAATAGAATCATTCCATAATATTGATTTTGAGTCAGCTGCATAAACCTTGTCTGCAGGAAACTGTATGACAATTCATGTGGGACAATCTCACTAAAGACTTAAGGATTCCTCTCATTTCAATGCAGCTACTTCTAATTTATACCTATATGGAGAATAATGGGATTTATTTTATTTAAAATAATTCAGTCATTCAAATTAATCATCGTCTTACTAAATCCACTTCAGCCGTAATATCAAGATGCATCCAAACTACATTTACATCAAAACACTATAACATATATAGATATAAGAATAAAACTGAAAATAGCTTTGCGCTAACTACAATTGGAGACTAAACACCACAACTATAAACCTAATTTGGGAAAATACCTGTTCATGTACACAGTGGAAACCCCCCCCGAAGTAACTTTGTTTTTTGGGATCAATCTGGTAAATGGCACAGGTCTCGCTATCACAAAGTGCAAGCAGAAGATAAACATTAATATTTCTCAAAAAAACTCTCGGCTTACATTATGAAAATAATTTTTAGTAAAAAGATATTGAATACAAAAAACAAGTGGTAGGACCAATTAAATCAAATCATACAACATTAAATCATGGAAAATGTTCATGTAATACATACTAAACAGCTATGCGTAGGATTAGAGAATTTAAAAGGAATTAAATATATTTATTATACGTTAACAGGTATGTTTTTGAAAGTTAAGGTAAAAAAAAAGGGTACGGTATCTAAAGTCAAACACTTTCTACAGCCTGTCCTATAGGACTCCCACAATGCAGTTAAGTAAAATAAGCTTAGAGAGAGATTTCAGTCTAACTGTGGTTTGTGCTACCAGTTCCCTTCAACAATGATCCTACTGAAGTTTGCAGAGAGTAAATTAGGGCTAAGCTTAGTACATAATGATTTTCATCAATTCAACCACTGCTAGCCATCTACAAAAAAGTAGCATGAAAGTATCAGTATAGCTCTCCCCTAAGGGCAACAGGAATTAAGAGTTGGAAAGCAAAAAGGAAAGAGACACAAGGGTCTAGAATACGTGTGCGTGCGGCACAATGTAGCGCTGTACTAAGTCTAAATGAAGAACTCATGAGCTGGACGCAATCTAGCCACGGCAGCACATAGCCAATAGTGGCATTCTGTGATCCAATGAAACTTGAAATCCTGAGGGTTTAAGTTACTAAATTCCTGATTTCCTGACCAGATGGTGAAAAATGTTGGTTTCAAAATGAAACTGGCAATTGTTTAAATGCCAACAGATGTATTAACACAGAAGCTTTGTACAGCACAATGGTCTAATCCTGGTGAGGTCAGTAAAGACACAGCAAGTTGCATGGTTCATTCCTTTATCAAAGTGAGAAAACATAATAAAACATTGCCGAGTCATTGGCATAATAAACTTTTACCAAGTCTACTCTAAGAAAAATATCAACTCTTACATGCATGGTAGGACGTGTGATTGTTGGGATGAGGGAGTGATCCTAATCATGCCGTTGTTTAACAGAAAATTTGCAACCCAATAAAGACTTAGCAAGGTTCCCATCCAGGGGAGCCTAAGGTACCTCCAACCTGGAGTTTAATCTTGCAATGCACCCAGCAAGGCAGACAAGCCCTGTCTGGCCCTGCAGCTCCTTTGGGAGGTGGAGGACAGGGCACATTTAAGTGTCAGGTCATGATGAATTCACTGTGATCTGGTACCTCAGCCCAGCTCCCTGTACCTCAGCACACTGAAAACCATACAAAATACAGCTCCGTGTAGGGTTAGACTATGTGGCTGTCAGCCTGTTCACATGGGAGGGAGGGAGGGAAGGTCCAATCAGATGATACACATTCAATTTAAGGCACAATAACAAAACAGCCACAAATATATCCCACATATGTTGTGGAACATTTTTGCAGTTGGTTTCTTGTTTTGTCACTTCTTTTAATTCCCTGAACTTGTGGGCCAGGTGACTAGTTATATGTAACGCATCATGTCATAAACGTAACATCTGCCAGGGCCCCTAGATGCTTGCTGCCTATTAACACAGATTCACCAAAGAACCATAAATACTTAGCTTTAATTGCTATATTTTTCTAGGATTTTTGTACGTCTGGTGAGAACACAGAAAGAAATGTTTCTATTTCTTATAGAAATAGATTAGTTTTTCAATCTTTCGAAGGTTTTCCAGCACAGAACTAGTATATAACAGTACCTCCGCCTGAGGGAACAACTACAAGTTTTGGTCTGTGTTCACATGTAATTTAGAGCAGAGCACCAAGAATGGGCATTAATATCATATTAAGAGCAAGCAGCACAAATGCTAGTAAGCAAGTGATTGAAAACCAGCTTTTTGGTTGAAAGCTTTAAACGGTAGTCTCTCTGGTTACACCAAAGTTTAACTTTGAGATATCATTAGGGACAGATGCATTAATTATCCTACATACCAACAAAGAATAATGGCACCTCGATTGACTTCTGCCCAGGACTTCATTTTCTTAATGCTGACATGTTCTACCAGTGTTCTTGCAAAACACTCTGTTAGGAGGCAAAAAAAGCCAGAGAACTTTAAATAAATCCTCTGCAACAGTGATCAGATCAAATAGTTTTTATCCACTCAATAGTTACCAGTCTTTGCTTACACTCAAACTAACTGGCTATTCAATACAGTCAATACCTTTACACACGCAAGACCAGTTCTAAGCATCACTCTCGATTAATTAGACAATAAGCAGCATTAGGCTGTATGAAAACCCACTGGTAGTTTCCTCTTCTTAAAAGAATACCTAAAGCTATTAATATTTTGAAAACATGTTGTTTTTACACCAAAAAATGGGCTCAATGAAAAGTGACCTTAAAAATCAGCTTTCCCCCACATGTAAAGCCATTTTTGCTTACTTTACTCACAAAACATTTTTATTACATTTTACTTGTTAACCCTGCAATAAATATAACCAAGAGGAAGAAAGATTCTTTTCCTTTTTCAGTATCACTAGCAGAATTATTCTTCAAGTTTCAATTACAAGATGCAGCAGCTGTTCAACACTACTGAAGCAATGGAGTTTACCCGCGCGTCACTGAGGGTGTAATGGGTCTCACAAAACTATTACTACTCGTAATGTATGAGAACGAAAACCTAATTGGACTTTCAAACCCAGGCCAAGTCTGTAGAGCTGGTTTTTCAGCAATGCTGTTCTGAAGAACTGTAAATTTAACACATTTGATTCAGAAATAAATGGTGACAAGATAAATTTCCATATTTATGGAAATTAACCCATTTGGCAGCCTCTTTAGAGTAGAACTGCCACAAACCCACCATAACGGAAACGATTACAAGTTCAGGAATATTTCTTCATACTAATAACTTATTGGGGGATGAGGTGGGGACGAGTGTGAAAATGCTAATTGGTCCCATTCAGCCCTGGCCCTTCCCCACCCATCACTGGGTGTGACAGATGGAGTGGGAAGGCAGCATCTCCATTGAGACAGGCCTGGTTCCCAATGGGCAGGGCACAAAGGGGCTGCAAATGGATGGTGAACAGCAGGACAGATGAGCGAGGCCAGGATCCTGGGACAGTGACAGAGCAGGGCCAGGGGCTGAGGCCTGGGGCACAGCTGAGATCCACTCCCTGCAATGTAAGCTGGTTCCACTGGCAGGTGGGCAGGATTGTGACACTGCCCTAGGCCCCAGCCCCACAGTCACCACCTGGTGAGCCCAGCCCTGCCTGTCCACCCTGCTCCCAGATGCCACCTGTCTAGCCAAGTGTAGGGCTGCCCACAAGAGTCCTGGGCCAGTCTTCATGGCAAATATGCCTGCCCACCTCTGTGGTGGGAGCATGGTGGAATAGCCGGGCCGCCTGGGCAGCAGGGCCAGCAGCAGCGACACCGGCAGCAGGAGCTGGAAGCATGAAAGCAGAGTGAGCCACTGTTGCATGGGCTGCTGCAAAGCCCTTCCACCCAGCCCTGTGGACTAGAGTGCCTGGCATGCTCCAGAGCTGCACAGAGGGATAGGGTGGTTGCACTCCATGCCACGCAGCACCTCCACACCCAGAGGAGCAGGTCTAGCCTTAGGCGCAGGCAGGGCCGTGACACACAAGCCAGGCGGGACCAAGGAAACTGTTGTGGGCCAGATAGATATCATTCGTGGGCGGTATTTTGCCCACGCGCTGATATAGCTGGCGACAACTAAAAGTATCAGACGGTCATCTCATGTACATGTAATCTATTTCTTGCACATTCTCTGCCTTTTCCATATGTTGATATCCATTTAAGAAAGCCATGGGGGTTTTTCCCCATCTTTTTTTCTGTTTGAAATTAAAAACCTTGTCTAATTCTGCTGAGAGCTCGCACATCTTTCATTAGAGATGAATATCTAAGCTTACCTTCTCTTCCGCTCTTCCTCATTATTTCATCTTGTTCTATTAACCATTTCAGAACCAGATGACCTGCTGGATGCTCTGCAACATGAAGCTTTTAAAAATAAACAAAAATCAATGCCAGCAAATTAAAAGAAGTCAAATGCATACCAGCACCTGCTTTCCACCACGACACGCATTTAATTCTGTTTCTCTTTTTGTGCACATTACCCCGGGCTATTTTGACTGGTAGTTATAAACAAATACCAAAACATTCACAAGTGCAGGGTTGTGTTTAAATGCTCATTCCAATCTTCATCTACAGCTATTCTAATCGACCTAAGCCACCCTCTCCATTTCTGATTCACGGTCTGCATTAAATCACCTGTACTACTCCTCCTGAGCCAACTCCTTCTCTGCTCCCTCGCACACTTTCAACTCCCATTTATTAGGGGTCCCTCAGTTCACTGCCTCTATGCAAGTCTGTGGGTCTTCCACATGGTCAAAGCCATGGTCAATGCATTACTAAAGGGTTTATTGGAACGCCTAGAGTTTAAGGTGTTAACAAGTTATTAATATGTCTTAACAGCAGCACCGTCATGGTTAAACAAGAGGCAAACAAACGTTGTTTAAATGTAAATAACCTTCAACAGGTGGCATTACCTGGCCATCTTTGCCACCTGGAACCAGCTCTTCTGTTGCCAAATTAGCAATGGCATCCATGGCAGGCTGGACATCACCAAGAGCTGATCCTAAGATGTCTGTCACCAAGATGCACATAGTTTTGTCCATCACCATTTCTTGGGCATTTTCTTGCAAATATGTCAACAAAGATGGGGAAATGGCTTCCAGGAGTTCACGACGACGGGTAGCTACATCTTTCTTACTGGTGAAAAAGACAATGTGCCCAATATGGTGGCCTTATTACTACAGGAAACTTGGTTTGTATGAAAGGTTAAATAAAAAAAACAAAACAATTGAACTTGCATTTTCTAGTTAGACACCTGTGGGCCTAACATATGGCTACTTTTCTCTATTACAAAGTAAATCAGATTTAATGAACTTTCACATCTGCAGGTTTTAAGCAGTCAGAATATGAAAAGTTTAACACTACACTATACTCTTTAAATTCAAGGGCACTGGTCAAGTACAGTTAGCTCTTGTTACAAAGCTAACTTCACCCAACTTCATTTCTTTACTGGGTATGCCATTATTCTACTAAAGAAATCCCCGTGTAATCTCAAGCTTTGGGGGGCACTGTTTAAGTATTTTCCCCTGAAGGGATTGTAAACACAAAACAAAAAAAGCACACAAAAGAAACTGCATTTCTCAGTTACCTGTATTCATTGCCATCCCCCTGTTGCAATAGTTTGATGATCTCGGGCAGGAAATGGGCAGGATCTCGTGGGCTTAGCAAATACAATAGAACCTTCCTTCCGTATTTGTTATTTATTATATTGGGGAGGGCACCATTTATTTCCTGCAAGTAGTAACAGACATCAACATAAAGCAGTAGAAAAACCAGTTTCCACAAACAAACCTGCACTCCGATTCTGGGGAGAGGAAAGAAAGATACCACAATTTAGGCTTGATGATTTAACCACGAAAAAGCCCGAAAGCCTGGATCAGCACAAAAGTTCTAGCTAGGGTTTGTCAACACTCGCCACTCTGAGCCTTTTTGGGGGACAGTGGCATGAAAAAAAAAACAATGTAAAGAATGTTGAATGAGAAAACCCAAGATGAACTATATTAAGTATCGTAATATTTTACAAACTATAAGTACAATTCCTATTTTAAGTGCCTAGAGCCACCAAATGGGATAGTCAGAATAAATCTTTCCCCAAGAGGTTACAATTTAACAGACAAAAGGCAGACTTCATAACATCTTAGTTGCACCAGATCACTCATGCAACTCGTAGCTATAAACCACAGGTCCATCTGTGTAGCAGAAGGCATGTACTACAGATACCTAGGAAGACACTATCCTGAACGGCTTTTGGCCACCTGAATTCATCAGTAAAATCAACAGTTCTCAGGAAGAGAGTAAGCCTGACTTCTCTTCTGCAGCTTACTTAAGCATTAGAGATAAAAGCATAGGGCACTTGCAAGGGATTAATGGCAGGCTAAGAGTAAGCACCATGTAGTTAAGACCATGCCCAAGAGTTCTTACAGAGGTAAAGGAGAAAAAAATATATATATATATTCACAAATCTGGGGGCTTTTTGTTTATAGAAGAGAGCTTGTTTATTCACAGGTCAGGAAGGAAAAACCCCATGGTCAGATTGGGGGTGTTTTTTCTTTCCTCTGTAGTGGGGGGCATCACTTGAGCGTATAGAGACATTTCATAGAAGCAGGCATTTGCTGCCATGGTTTCCCCACTTTATCTGGTTATGGTCTGTGTTGTGCCAGGGTTGATGGAAGTCTTATGCAATGTTTAGGTGGATTGTATAGGATGGTTTGGATAGGGATGATCCTGCTTCAGGCAGAGGGTAGAACTAGATCTCTGGAGGTCCCTTCTAGCCCTACTTCTCTATGATCCTATAATAGGAAAGCACCTCTATTAACAGATCTGAGTGTATTCATGCTCTGTTCTTCCTACTGTGGGTGTAGGATTTTGTTTTCTTCAGCAATACAATGTTGCCTTCAAAGTGCATGGAACTGCTGGAGATTTAGCACCTTGCCCGCTGGCTGGGGAAATTAACAAAAAAAAGTGACAGTCATTTTGTGGTACATGCTTACACCCAATACTTTAAAAAATAAATACATAAGAGAAGGCATTAAAGTGCTCCAGGCACTTTCAACATATTCTATAGCCCATGCTGTAAGTAGCTAACAGCTGCTCTCCAAATCCCTTAAAAATCCCTAGTTGGGAGGATTTCGGTGGTAGAAACAACAGCAAAAGATGAATTGAACAACCAGTACCTCTTGACACATCATCAGCATCTGCTTTGGGAAACAGGTGACATTTTGGCAGACACTGGTAGTGGGCAAAAGATGGCAAGATACCTCTTCCACTGCTATAGCTTGAAGTGGAAACTTAAAAGTGGAAAAACACACACCTCTCTCACTGCCTACTGATGCGCTGAGTACTATCTGGAACTGGCTGAAGGACTAGTCAGTATGCTAAACCTGGAGCCTCCAAACTTCAGTCTAATAGAGAAGTATATTCTCAAAGCAAATAAAACCACACGCTTCACTCAACAGGACGAACTTCTATATTTGTGAAATTTGGAATAATAGTCTGCATGCAAGTGTACACGTACATCGAGTGGACAAAGGAACCAGGGTATTTCAAATTGAACGTGGTTATCTACTGAAAAGGTTAGTTTAGGAACAAAAGATCTTTTTTTGACAAAAAAAAATAAAAGAAATAGAAAAATGGCATCTGTAGGTATCGATCCTGAATTCAACATACATCATGTACATTTTCAAAAGAATACAAATGTACCTCGCAGAGCCAAAATAAGGTAGAACCCCAACTGCTGAAAGTATGAATTGTGTAAGGGATTTTGTAGCTTTCAGTTGTAGGGCTGTACAAAAAGAGGGCAAGGGGAAAATTTAAGAGTCACACTGACATTGTCAATAACTCACATATTATGGGCTTAGAAACTAACTGGTTCAGAAAGGCATAAAACTTTTGTAGGTGAGAGCCTATTTCTGTTTGGTCAGAAGTAGCTTCGGCCTCTCTGGACCAGTTCAGGTGATAGCCTGCTCTGTCTTCTACATGACTTCAGGCTAATATTCCCCCCTTCCCCCTCCCCCTGAAGATGGTTGTCAACTGAAAAGGTTAGTTTAGGAACAAAAGATCTTTTGGCTGTAATAAAAATACAAGAACAACAACATTAATAAGTAGTCTTTCACCAAGCTCTTCTAAACTGGGGGAGCGGAGGGGGATCAAAATAAATATGGAAAGATAAATAGATACCTGAAAACATCCTCTGGAACACCCCTTGCAATAGCTTAAAAATGCAATTAATCTCTCTTAATTGCTCTGGTAACGTTTAATATAATATTTAAGGAAAGTTCAGCTACTTACAGATATGATTAGTTGTTTCATCAACTTGGTATCATCAACGCAATCAAACGCTGCAAGCAAGACCAAATGAGAGAATTCACCCTGTAAGTACCAGAAACCAAAACACTTTAAAAACATACTATGTACGTTCCTTGTATTGTAACTAATTTCCTAAAGGTCAGCAATGATGACAATCTGCCCCAAGTGTGACAGCTACGCCAAGCGCTTGTAAATGATTTAAATCTCTTGCTAGCAGTCTTAGCTATTTTCTGGAGGAAGTAATACCCTCGAGTTTAAATTAGGAATGCTAAGAATCTGGAGATGCCTCCATAAATTGCAAAAAACAGCAACATAGTGCACATTTATTATTCATGTCCTATGTAACCAATTGAATTTAATGCACACATTGAGTTGTAATTGGAAGCCTCTTTAAAAAAAACTAACTTAAGGAAAAAAAGATCTTATTTGTAAAGCAAATCCGTTATACAACTGAAGGTCGTTACTAGGGCTGTGCAGTGGCTGAACCTCCAAATCCGAATTGAACCAGGAGACCCTTTAATCTCTCCAAAGCAAAATCGGCACTCTCCAAATCGATTCAAAGAGAGACAGCTTTAAAATGTTTTTTCCACAGGGCTCAAGGTACCAGGCAGTTTGTGAACGCTGCGATCCTGTGGGATGCTCCATCCACCTCAGCAGCTCAGGTGTTCGCTCCCCAGCACGCTCGGCAGCAGACCCAGAAGTGGACCAGAAGCACTCGGTCCACTTCTGGGTTCACCCTGGAGCGTGCTGGGGGCCCCTGCACTCCTCCAGCTCAGCAACAAGCAAGTGGGCTTTACCCAATCCTTAGGTTCTTAAATGCCTATTGTGGGCCACTTCTGAGAGACGCATGTATATATGCTGCACACTTTCACGTAAAAGAACTGTTATAGTGAAATAAACCAACCAGTCCTTTAACCCCTCTCCATTAACGGTCAAAGCCGAACGGTTTACATAAAGACATCATCATCGTATATCCCTAAACAGAACAAATGCGACACTTTGGAGGAAGGAAACTTTTCTATAAAGCCCAAGCAGACATTTGTTTTTGCACTTAAAGAGGAGGCTTTGTAACAATTTTACTATTCAGATAGCTGGTTCCAAGTTTCTTCTCAGCTCAGAGTACATTCAAACTGGGAATGACTTGACAGTTAGGAAAATGTTGCAGTAACTACTTAAGTTAAAGTTTTTAAATCACTCACAGTAGTTATTTTTTCAATGTAAGTCTTCATCGTTTTCAGGATGATTTTCCTGTCCTATACAAAGAAAAAAAAAAGGAGCAACATCAATCGGTAACAATTTACAACAACTAAGATGCTATTGGCAGCTTCTTTCTAAATGCTTAGTATCAGTTCATTTATTATAGGTGTTACATTTTCATTTACTAATCAAAGACCTTAATCTTAAGTGAAGTGTTACACCAAAATACATGGAAAGGTCCAAAGAAAGGAACCTCTAGGGACTGTTACTTGCATTTTGGCCGCATCCACATCACTAACATCTCCCTTTTACCACTTTTCCTTAAGCTGGCACGGCACAGAGATTCAAGCACTTAGTTTACTGCCTCGGTGTGAAAGACTTTTCCCCTTCTACGTACGTGCAAAAAGTTAGTTCTATAATAGTCCAGCAAAAGCGCATGATGCCCCTTACACTTAAACATGGCTCTCTGCTCTGCTCTCCTTACATATCATCTAATCTTGAAGGAAAAACCCCAAAACATAAGAACTAGTGAATAGAAAGTATTTCAGTTTGTTTATCTTTTTAAACTTTTAAAGAGCCAAACATGTTCTGTATTGTGACCTTCTGTACCCCTAAATGTCAACTGCCCAATTCATGTGCAGCCAAAAAGGCAGGCACAGACAAAAAACTACATTTCAGCCTAGGGCTCAAAACCTAACTTCTAAGATGAGGCTGGATAGGCAAAAGCTGAGCACGATACCTTTGGTGTGCCATGCCATAAAGAGTGCATGGCTACCCGGACGCCATCGTGTGTATGTGCCAAGTAGATTACTGCTTCTCTGATGGCTTCAATCATTTCCTGAGAAAGAACAGATACAGTAGGTAGCTCAAGACAGATTTCTTTTTATGAAGAGTGTTTGAGGGTGAGCAAGTATTAGTTAGCCTTGCCCTCAAACTTGTAGTCACAAGCATTATTGGCTGAATAGTAGGAAGTTAAAATGGGGGGTGGGAAGAAGGTGCTACTGATTCTAGATAATGGGTGGCCAACGTGAGGCACACGTGCTGCAAGTGGTACAGCAGCCTGTGTGCGAGGCAGAAGGAACAGGCAGTACAGTCGCAGATAAGGCAGGAAGCGGGAAGCAGGCCAGGATACGAAGCAGAGAGCAAATTAGGGAGCAGAAAGCAGAGCAGCAGATGGGGTAGAGGAAGGGGACTGGAGTAGCAGTCATGGAGGGTAAAGGATTAATTTGTGGCATGCCTACCAAAAAAGGCTGGCCCCCTGTTCTAGGCTACTGATGTAGGACATGAAAAAAACAATGTTAGAAGGGCAACACCACCATGGTAAAAAGGCAATCCTAACTGGAACACAGCTATGAAAGAACATCTTACTCCTGGAAAAGTCACAAAAAGTTAAAATGTCCCATGACCTTTAAGTATATTTCATCATTTAAAAGGAAAGAGAGAGGAAGGGAGGAGGCAGGTGCATGGATAACATTAAAAAACAAAAACCCAAAGCATCTGGGTCAATATAGCTTTGGGGAAGGATGGGAAAAGAAGTTCTGTTGTGACTGTGATAATACTATGCTGTGCACATCCTTAGGTTTGGATTTAGATACAAAGCAAGAGCTCTGTAATGCTAATAGAGAGAAATACTCTAGGAACACGGTAGTCTTTGTTTTCAATTGGAGAACAAAGACTACTAATTAGAGGTGCACCGATATTTTGGTCCAATATCAGATCGGTACTGAGATAAAGGAAAAATGGACTGTATTGGATATCAGCCTGCTAAGTGCTCGTGCATATGTGCAGCCACAGAGCAGCACGCAGGCAAGGAGCACAACCCAGCAGTATCTGGAGAGCTGCATGCAGTTGGAGGCCCGGTGCGGTGGAAGGGGAGGGGGGAGAGAAGAAGTGTGGTGGGGAGCACAGCATCACCCCCCCGCCCCATGGTGAGGGTGGGGGTATGGGCAGATGCTGCCCAGCCAGGGCAGGGCATGAGACAGAGCTGCAGCTTGTGGCCAAAGAGCTGGAAGAAAACAAAAAGTTATAACTAGCAAACAAATAAAAAGTTCGGGAATAGTCTCCAATAGGAGTTTGGAGGCAAGACCCCTCAGTTTTCAAATGGTGCTCAATCACTTTTTGAAAGGAATGAAATATGTGGCTGCTTGCAGGAGCAAGGAGCTGGTCTCTAATGATGGAGGGGGTACTTTCCAGCTATATGTTCCTGTGGCTCTTTCAAATTGTAACTAACCATTCTGACAGAGTATATAAAGAAACCTTGAAGACCATGGGTTCATGTCCATCTGCCCATTTCTACACAGCAAGACCCTCCTCATGGAAGCATTACCATTGACTTCAAAATCAATGAATAACGCCTTATTGTCAGTTTTATAGAACCACCACCATGGGCAAGATACCTGTAAAGAAAGTGTTCAAGAATTGCCACACACGGACAAGATTTGTTTTTTGGTAGTTGAAGGGAACATTTTTTCATTCTCACTTTACTGTGAGATGTGGAAATCCTAAGAAAAATAAAATCACCGTACATCATTACTACATAGAGATTTCAGGAATCTGCGCTATGGGTACACCTGTGACAGACTGGTAACGAGAGCTGCTGTGAAAACATTATCTAATCACCCACTCCCATTCTGCATACAGTGGCAGCTGGAAAAAAAAAAAAATACTGTAATCAATTCTAGGCTCAAGCTCAATATGTACCCAGTGCCGACCTTCACTTCTAGTGCGCTAATGAGAGCAGTGCCACTCTAATAGTGGTTATGTGACAACTTCTCAGCAGAAGTGAGTAGCCACAGTATTTTTACTGCAACACTCCCTCGCATGGTCTGAAGCAGTGCAGACGTATCTCGGAGACTGAGGAGAGAAACTTCAAACCAAGACATGTTAATTTACATAGACTTCAAGTACTCGGGTGCTAAAATCAGGGATCTGGGTTTTCTGTGGAAGAATGCCGATTATCTCCTCTAAGGAAGAGGGGAAAAAAAGCAGGAAACAGCAGCTTCCCTTTGCAGGCTGGCAGAACTTCATATCATTTCTCCCCCCTGGGGCCTCTGCAGTCCAGTGGGCAGATCCTGGCGCAGGAGGGCAGAGTAGGGAGGCAGGCTTCGTGCTGCCATCAGGAGCCCCACACCAACCGCAACACTATGATGAGATGCCCCTGCCGGCCCGGCAGCAGTGCGGGGGGGGGCACAGCTCTGTGCTGCTGCCAGGCAGGCACAGGGCATCTCAACATGGTGGGGCAGCTGGTGTGGGGCTCCCAGCGGCAGCACGAAGCCCGTCACCCTGTTCTGCCCTCCAATGCTGGGTCCTACCCACTGGGCTGTGGGGAGCCCCAGGGGCAGGGCAGGCAGCCCTGAGCCCACATCCCCCCCTACGGACTCCACTCCAGCTGTGACACCCGCGAGGGAGGGGGAGCCAGGGTCCTTGCTCTGCACCAGCTGCAGCCTCCCACAAGCGGCAGCTGGGGCTCGGGTACCGGGAGGCAGGAGGCTGCAGGCCCTTGCCCTGGCCTCGCAGCTCTGGCAGTTGCAGGCTCCCCGCAACAGGGCTGGGGAGGTGGGAAGGAAGAGGCAGAGGCACCGGCAGGGCCAGGGGGCCGTGGCCGAGAGCGAGTGGGCATTGACAAGGCTGGGGGGGGTGTCTGTGGCTTGGGAGTCGGGGACAACGGCAAGGGGAGCGGCAGGCCACTGCGGTAAATCAGGGCTGCTCAGCATCACAAGACAGGGAAGACAACAAAACAAACAAACGAAAATGAAATGCCTAAATATACAGGTATTTAAAAATGTGTTTTATTATTAAAAATATAACGATGGAGGCACTGGTAGGCTTCCAAACTGCAAATATATCAATAAAACATTGTGTTCAACTGATACCTATTGTACGTACGTACATACTTGTGTACGGTGCTTAGTTTTAAATTACAAGAAAAATGCAGATTAAAAAAAATAAATTTAGAATTGTTTTTAAAAATAAAAGAATTTGCGATTTTTAAAAGCAGAGAAACCAGGATCCCTGGTGAGAACGTTCCTAAAATGATAGACTTGCATATCTTTTAACGCAAAGCTAGATAAAAACCTATCTGGAAATCCCCTGAGGATTAGAGCCATGGCACTGAACTCTCTCGCAAGGCAGGACTTGCTATCACTTGATAAAACTTAGCCACAGCGTACAAGCAACCTACCCAGGGGGGAAAAAAAATCCATCATACCCAGGGTCCAGCTTACCTTTGCTATCTCAGCTGACCACTTAAAACTATAGGTGGTAGTTTACATCTCCCAGGACATCATTAAAACATTTTTATTAAATGTCATCGCAGAAATACTTACAGATCTTTGTTTTGGGAGAGCATGGATGAAGAAGTCCAAAAATACTTTATGAACAAGTGTGTGCTTTATCACAGCCTCCCTATATTATTGAAAGGGAGGGGAAGGAAAACTTAATTAACTGGAAACTTTCTTAGTCATATTTAAGTAACGCATCAGGCAGCTTATTGAAACATATTTGATTTCTTATAGCCCAACTAGCTTGCAGCTTCCTGTCTGATGATGCTTAAAATATTGGCATATTTATGGGGATTATTCAGTTAAAGTAGTTGGCTCATGATGCAAAGGAGCCTGCAATCTATCAGCTCTATGGAAGCAGTAAGCAATCATCCTCAACAAAGTATTATTAATGTTTATAAAGGTCAAAACAAAAGCAGAAGTTTATTCTGCAGCATGTGGATTTAACCAAAAGAAACAAACAAAACCCCCCAAAAAACCCCCACATTTTTGAAAACCTAGCAAGGTGCTTCTTTCAGAAACCTCTGGATTGGCTTACCCAAAAATGTTTTGTAAAGAAATACCTGAGGAATACCTGGCTGCTTAATTCTAAATATTTTTTTTTTAAATAGAGATTGCAGAATAATAAACCTGATATTTGCGGTGCATGAAGCATCTCTTAATAGCTTGGTATGCAACAAATACTGTAGTCTCACCCTCCCCAACACCCCCAAATCAGCTTCCTACAAATTGGAATACACGTATTAAGTGGGAGACTGATTTTCTGCTTGGGATAGAAGCATCCTGCTTTGATTTCTGCTCTACAATGCTCCATTATTACTATTCAAGCAGCTGAAGGAGTTAATTGACTTAATGGACCATTGTTTTTCACTCCACATGTGTTAATGATGGTCTCTTCCTTTACAGTGGTCTTGATCAAGCTAACTTTCCTTACAGTAATTTATGTCGGCTAGCTTGTCCTGTTAGACTAAGCAGGAAAAGGAAGGCAGATTAATTGAAGATTAGGGGCTGCCCTTGGTCTACGCAGCCATAAATCTGGAAAAAACTTTATTTCTTCATTCTACTTTTCAAAAACATGGTGCAACTTTATTCTGGAGTGTGTTATATGTAACAAAATATGGTATTCCATAATACTGCATTGTAATTTCTTCTGGAAAGTACTAGAGGTTAGTCACAATTAGAGTTAATATCGTAATTGCACAAGAAAGCAAGCAGCATTTCCTACAAAATGATTGCCACAATACGTGTACCCAAACACTTTGCCCAGTTGGTTGTCTCATTTTAAGAACTGTATTTTGGTCCTTACTTCTGTGCCATAGGTGTGAGAATCTGTTTCATTTCATCCAAAATGGCCTCCTTCTTTTCAGGCTGCGCTTCTAACACTTTATCCAGTGTTGCGTGAACTGGTGACTGAAACAAAGAAAGCCCATATCAAGTGTTATTAGGCCTATTGAGTTTTAAGCAAAGTTTAGTTTGGATTCAAAATGGGGTAGGAAGGGGAATAGGACTCCCAAACACTATATTCAAGAGTTTCCATTCACCTAAGTTGGTTCTTTATATTTTTAAAACAATAGAAGCAATTCTAGCAAAAAGATATTATAAGTCAGAATTAAAAAAAAAAAAGTTTCTATGAATTCAGTGTAGTCATTAGCATACAAAGCTACATATGTCTCCATGCTCTGAACAGGTCCATAACAACTTATGAGACGGTCAGGAGTAATAAGAAATCTTAAAACATATTTTAACTACAGGCAGTCAGGCACCATATTAAGGAACATTTGAACTGCCATGCAAAACATCTCCATGCAAAAGTTCAAGGGGTCAGAGGTAAGCGTGGCAGCACATTTGTATAATACTGCTTTCCAAAAAGGATGGGGAAGGAGAACAAAGAATTTACCCCACAAGTGTAAACACTTTTTGATGTCCAATCTATCCCATTACACCAATATCTTTTCCATGAAAACTAGTTTTAGAAACTTAATCTAGTCACAGGCTCTACTATGGATCACTATCTAGTTAAAAGAAAAAAAAAAA
>JAGPOW010003395.1:14288471-14306310 GCA_030014935.1 Caiman crocodilus
AAAAAAAAAAACTGAATTCATAGACTATCTAGGCTTTTTAAGGATGTTCGCTATAATTCATTATAAAACCAAAGCTTTGGAAAAAAAAGTCTTGCATTTACGAGCACCTGTAAACGTGCTTCGGGGCTGCTCTGACACTATTACAGTGCGTTGGAGCAAACTTGATTAAATAAGCCTGTTGAAGGGTGGCAATTACCGCACTCCAGCCAGCCTCTGCATCTTGTGTATTAGTGCCCCCACACTTCAAAATGACGGTGGGGCGCCCAAACTAAAGTATGTCGAGTGAGCTTTAGTTCAAGCACCCCCACCATTTTGAAGCACAGGGACACCAATACACAAGATGCTGCAGTTCTTTAATGAGAGCAGCTCTCAGAGCCACTCATTAAGACCTGCACCCCTCCCCCCAGCATGTGTAAAAGTGCCCATTATGGCTGCAAAGAAACTTTAGCAAAAACAGTTAAACAATTGTCCTCAATTATTGATTCTTTGAACCAAAAAATCAATTTGAATTCCCTCACCCTTGAAGTTCTTTTATTGCCAGAAAAAACTATATAAAATCAGGACACAAAAAGAACTATGGTTTTCTACAAAAGCATACATTTTTCTAGCAACACAAAACAATAATATGCCCAATCAAGGAAAAATACAAGACACTTTGTTGTGAAATATGAATGCACAGGAATAGCAAACACAAGCAGCATATTTTTAATGATCTACTATTGCATCTACCAGGATACAAAACAATCTCTGTCAAGATATTTTCTTGGTGTTTGACTACTTCAAAGGTCAGCTTTTTCACCTAAGAAATGTTCCAAACATCCTACTGGACAAGTTAATAAACAAGTGACAAAAGTAGCCTTTTAGGGGACTAGGTCTCCTCTACACATTACATGCATTACTCAGATTTACTCCAGCTACTAGGGCAGTGTGAAACAGCACCATTTTGTTTTGACCTCCATTTCACCAGGACAGTGTTTCATTTAGAAACCGCTGTTTTGTCTCGTCAAAACGGTTTCCACGTTTTGTCCGTAGGCTATAATAGGGAAGCAGGAAGCTGCGTATAACTTTCATCTAAATCAGGCAAGAAATGACAAACTTTCAGGCATGGTAGCACCTTGAGGCCAGGAATCCTGCCACATTTCAAGGAGATGGGTGCAAGGGTTTCTGGGAAACACCTCGAGCTGTTCAAAGCAAAACTTGTGTCACTTGCAAGTGTGAAGGCACAGAGAAAGCTCACTTCAAACAATGCCTTTTATGCTGTTTCTCCGTCCCTCCTCCGGAGCACTGGGATTGGATGGAACCTCAGGGACGGATCACAGTCATTGGCCAGCTACACAGTCAGTATCAGAGCAGTCCTTCCCCGCACTTCCCCCTTCCTCTCCTTACCTTCTCTTTTGCTGCAAGCGAGCCCGCCCAGCATCAAAACTTGAAATGTTTTGAAAGTTTTGAAATGTTTCAACTGCCCTGGATTCCTTTTGAGGCTGTTTCAAAGCCTTTTGTTTTGTTTCGATTTTGCTATTTCGAGCTCGAAATAAAACAGCCAGCGAAATTTTGCACAGCACTACCAGCTACACATACAAAGCAACTATCAGGCCATAAAAAGTCCATCCAGCTATAAAGTCAGAGCTGGAAAATGTGTGATAACTTTATAGCTGGTTTCTATTCAGCTTTAAATTTGCATGCGTAGCCAGGTAGGACCCCCATGGCTAGTGTCAAAGGGGGAAAAGGAAAGACAGTTAACAGTGAAGTAAGGGCTAGGATTTTCAAAGCAAGCCCAAAAAGGACATGCCCAGGTGCTGATGGATCTTAAGAATTTTTACAGCCCCAAACTTTCACTCTCTCTTGAAAAAGAACAAAAAAAAAAAAAAAAAAAAAACTTAGTCCAGCTGAAAGCAAAAATCTCTACTAATTTATATTGGAAACTATAGTATGCTATGTACTACTGCATACTTCAAATCACTGTGTAGCAACTGAGTGACTCAAGGCACAGATGTTAGCAAAAGGATAGTAAATAATGACTCAATACCAACATGAATAAGTCTTTTAGATTAGAAGAAGATGAAGTACTGAAACAATACCTTGTAAACTTGGAACGTGTTCCCATAGAGTTCTTCTGTCAGCATGATCCTTTGCTCCAAAATGGCTTTGTCATTGTAGGCATACTCCACTATAGCAGATGCTTCAGCATGGCGGAGCATTTTTCTCACTTGACCTTTAAAGCTTTTAATTATTTCTGCAACTTGTGCTTTTGTTCTATTCCATGCATAAAAGAAAGTACAAAGGCAAGAAATTGTCAGAGAAACAGAGATGATGTTAAATAAACACGTTTCTGAAAAGAAAGTTAACAAGCCAATATACACAGTCAGAGCCAACCTGAAGAGTGTGGGGCAAATCAGCTTGTGCAGGGACCTACCCCCACCCTGGATGCAAAAAGCTGCCACCGCTAATGGCAGCGGTGAAGGTGCAGCATTTGGTTAACTTTTTTTTTTTTTTTTTTAAATATAGTTGAATCTAGCATGAACATAATAATTTGATTGCTGTCTTTTAAAAGGTAGCTGCTTGACTATATTCTATGATGCTTCCAGCTTGACACACATGAATGAACTTTGCATGCCCTGGGCATGAGAGAGATATGGGCAAGGAGTGAAGAGTGAATGGGAGTTTGCATGATAAAAGGAGAGAGGATGCAATTGTTTATGTAAGCAATAACAGGCCAGAGGTGTAATCTACCAGCCAGCAACTAACTAACAAACGGCTGAAGAATCCCTTTGAAGCTTAAGGGCACAAAGGAGATAACAGAAGCAAAAATGCTGCCATGGGGGCAACAAGAAAACTTCAAGACCGAGACCCATCTTTTACAACTGTAGTGACCTCATTGTAAAATTAAAAGCGAGACAGATGTGAAGCAGATGCTAGAAACACAGACTAAGCATGGAAAAACCCCAAGTAAAACAGACTAAAAATCATATACAAGGAGAACACAAATGATGCCAAGTTGGGTAAGAAATCTCTTCCAGAGGACAGGCGTGCCTGCTTCTCACCTCGCTCCAGCTCACCCCCAGCATCAGCTACACTATCTCAGCTACTCAGTGAACATGGGGTCAGCCACCCTGTGTTAACACTGAGCAACTATTGCTGGTAACTAACTGGTGTCTATCCGTATGCATAGAACGATTGTTTTGCGTGTATGCATGTCTGCGTGTAATAGTGTGCGTGGTGTTTTCTGTGTTTGTATGGATAACGTGTCAAAACCTCTATGTCTAACTCATGTAATTAATAAACGTGGCATTCTGCCTTATCCCCCTGTATAAAGTCTCGCTTGTAATTTTAGCAATTGGCAATTTGTGTAACATGGGGGGGGTGGGGTGCAAAATCAAGCAGCCGGATGCAAAGCTGGTGGTGGCAACACAGTCACCACAGCCACTCCGCCCAGCTCCGTGGGGACCCCAAAGCACCGGACCCAGGGAGGTCACCCTGATTCACGCCCCCAACCCCAGGGACAGCCCTGTAACACAGTAATACAGAAAAGGCCTAAGCCCCCTAATGCATGCACCCATTGCTCATGGGAAGAGCCAGGAGAATCACAGAGGGAAAAACATCTCGGGATCTGGCTCAAAACAAATGCTTAGGCTTTTGGTAGTTGGAATGCCATCAACAAAATCCTCAAGATTTCTCACTAGCAGACAGCAGTAGGCTACCCTCAATTAATGCTGCATCAAGCATTAGTAACTGCATAAGACAAATCTCTGTAGGGAACTATGCAGACTGAGCATACATGGGACGAGGTATATTAGCTACTTGGATCCTGAGTTCCCTAAACAGCTGAAACTTGTATTCCTGTGGGAATCTAGTATTCCACCTTGTTTTTCTCTTAGCTCCGATCAGTTAGAATCAGAAAGGTTAAAGGCTACATACCGAGGAGTACACAGAACTAAGCTCCATAAACCTGGCATGTCTAGTTGCAAGGAAAAGAACTAGAACAAGTAATAGAAGGCTGATCCAGGGCAAGTCAGGTAAAGACAGGACAGAAAAAACAGCTTATATCCTAGACACTATGGCTATTTCTTTTAAAAGACCTCAGATAAAACTCTATTGGGGAAAAAAACCCCCAGGATAATTTTTATAGCCTTGAGAAATTGAGTGGTATGTCTTTGCTGGCCTATTTATTATACACTACACAAGGGAAGGGCATGAGTGTATTTTATTTGCTATTCACAGATAGCAAGAGAACTGGGCACTAAAAAGCCACTGTTCCCTGCCTCATTCCCAATACAAGGAGTTTCAAAAGGGACAGGAAAGGCTGGACCAGAGCCATTTGTTTTAGCTTATGATACGCTAGACTACTATGGAACATGGAGGAATATGCACAGCCAAGCAAGAAAAAGATCAGAGCAGATTTACTTCTTCATACTCACCCATACATAAGAAACTTCTTTACAATGTTTTTGGAATACTTTGATTTGCTCAATTCTACCAGACTTTCTGCAGGGGAAACAAAAAGGACTGATCGATTTTCATGCCCCCTTAAAAACCTACATGCATGTTTCCATATCTACAAGCAAAGCCCAAAGCCACTTCTTAGTGAGCTGTTATGCCAAAACAGGAATTATACACTTTTCTCCCCTGACGAATTAATCACACACACAAGTTAGAAGACAAAAATGCCAGAATTTCTGGAGTGCTGGGATAAGCTAAAACAACAGAATACAATGCGTGTCTTCCAAGACAATGTAATGCAAATAGAGGGAAAAGTACCTTTTAATTCTTCAAATATCTCCTGCCTTTGCTCGTCATTGCCATACTGAATGAAACACTGGATAACTCTAGTTGAGTCATGAGCATATGCCAGCTGTAGAGGATATAAAAATCATCTCAGGCCTTTCATATAACTCTAAGGTCTGTGACATTAATGTACATACTCTTAATTGTATAGTTTTACTGTGGTGCATATGTTGAAATGCCAATTATAAAACAAACCACTTAAGACAAAGATAGCTTTTCTTGCTCCAGTACTCCTTCAAACATATCATATTTACTCACATAGTGTTCCCCGCCTCCCCCTGCCAAATAAATCAGTTTTCCAAAATTGGGCTGCATGTCTTAAGCAGGGGAACTGATTCTTCTTCACTGGAAGAGAAGCAGGGTGAAATAAAACAAGTAGACAAGTTAATCATGGCCCCTACCTCTCTTCAATATTTACAGAAACTTATATAAAGACCTATTACAGTAAAGAAGAATCAGTTATTTCCTTTCAAAGATCTAGGGCCAAGCCTTGCTGCTATCTTGCCATGCAAGGATGGTCTTGCTGCCTCACCCAGACTGTATCCCGGGATGCCAGAACTCCAGGGCACAGCGCGGGTGCCTAGGTATGTGTCTGGCACGTTCCAATTACAATGCTTTAGCATCGCTGCAGTGTCACGTGTATAAATGCCCATGGGTTTAAAAATGAGCTTAAGTGAAATCATCCCACAGCCATTTTTAAATGCATGGGAGTGTAATACATGTGACCAATTAGCTAAAGTACAGGTGACTGCCTGCCACTTAGCTCTACATTTCAGCAACCTCACGACCTAGCCAGCTTCTCTGCTAGGATCCCAGACTGCCCCTCTTGCTCCAGGGTTGCTCTGCCCTGGCTCAAAGTGCTGAGGTCCCAAGTCTACACGTAGATGCAGTGCCTGGGAATAGCCGAGTCCAGGCAGAACCGCTCTGGAGTTTATCGCTACACCTTAATAGCATGTGTAGATGCACCGAGCGATATTATTTCACTGAATGGAGAGAGCCCCAGGAAATATACTCTGTTTTCTTGATAATCTGCAAGGGAGAGCTGTTGTAGTTTCACTTCAGCAAAAGAAAAGTTGTCAGAATATTTAACCTAATGCAGCACACAGTACTCAGCAGTCACAATTTCAATTTGTTTTAAAACGGAGGATTTTACTATGCTTCCCTAACACACAGCAAACACATGCACTCAGAAGTGAAAAACTGTAGTTATGATACAAAGGTAAAAAACAGGCATTGTGACATTACACAGGGATATTTTTAAAGCCTTTATTTGCTTTTTAAAGCCTTATTTGTTCCTGCAATTCTAAGTACAACTCAAATGAACTGAAACTGCAAATTAACCATGGTTCAACTATATCCACTGGGGCCTTGCTAGTGTAAAAGTGGCTCTGCTAGCCAAGTAGCCTTGCTGACAGGATTGTTCTCAAAGACTCAGAACACAGCTCAGCCTTTTCAAACTGTGCTTCTTCCTTCATTCCCTTTTTAAATCAAAATATTTCTAATCACTCCTGTAGCCTTTAGACCAACAGGCTTGTACTGTGTTGTTCAAAGAGCTGCTTAATACATAGCACTGCAGATGTTTGTGTTCTCAAGATGGACTTTACTAACTTGCCCATTTCAATTAAATTGCATCTACTGTATTTTCCGTACATTTTTAATTTTCCCCCGAACCAGCTTTTGTAGTTCATTCATCAGTTTCTTTCGCTTCTCCTTGTCACAGTTTTTCCTATAAAACAAAGCAGACACATAGGAGATTCTTAAGTGGGGAAACTTATTTTTTGGTGGAGAGCTGATATAGGATACAGAAGAAATTAGAAGCTGTGAACAAGAAAGCTGGAAGGCAGAGAGAGGAAGGTCCATATTTAGATACCCGTTTATGAAAAGCTTAGCAAGATGCGTTAATTGGATCACTATTTCCCAGATTCTAGGAGCAAGCAGAGATCATCACCACTACTTTCCACTACTAACCTGTTTCAAAGAACAAGATCACCAGCCACCCCCTAAGTATCAAATCACAACTTTCAACCACATTTGATAAAAGTTACAAAGTCCAGGAAACAAAAATCAAGACTACTCTTTTGCAGCTAATCATTTTTTTGCACCAAGAGCCTACTCCTATGTGCAAGATGCTCTTTACTGTTATGGCCCCGGTTGTAGAATAGGACCCACCTGGGCACATCTGTTCATATTGAGCCTCAACAAAACCAATGTGGGTTTCTCACTGCAAAACTATTAGAATCTCAGGTCAGTAGATCTTGAGGGTATTCACTGTCTGGGAGTACCGTATTTTAAAGAAAACCTCCCATGTTTATGCCAGCTTGCAGTTACTTGAATAAATAAACATGATCCACCCAGGAGCCTCAAAAGCTATTTCTACTGCATCTACCAAAATGTATGCAAAGCCGCCACAGAATTATAATAGAATATATGATAGCATTCAAATGGGGAACCATGCCTTTACAAAGGTACCAAGCAAGAATGAGCACCGACTCAAAACAACTGCATGACAGAAAACAGCCATTATTACCTTCTCATACTTTCCCATATCTGCTTTGATTTCACAACTGTGTCATAGTTGGCATTGTCATTAAGTTGTCTGCTCTGTTTTAATTCCTTCTTTTCCTTTTTGAAGTCACTCCATTTAGGCTTCTTAGATGCTGGCCCTGAGGACAGAAACACCGTTTGCAGTACAGTAATAGTCAATAAAAAAATTGTGAGAGGTTCTTTTTCATCCTTGGGGGTGGTACAAAAGGAGATCCACAGCTGTTATAAATCACTGTTGCTATAATAACCAACACTAGGTAAGGCTCTATTCCATATTGTCCAGCTAGTTAATTTGAATGTTTCAATACTAATTTAGTATTGACTTGACTAAATACTAACACTTCTTAGAGGTACACCAATACATCGGTCCAATACTGGATCCATACCAATATAAAGAAAATTGTCTACATCAGATATCAGCCAGATGGGGCTGAAGACGCCCATGCTGCGCGGACCCACAGCACAGAGCAGAGCCGGCAGCATGGAGAGCTGCCTTCAGCTGGCAAGTTGGGAAGGGAAGGGGACAGAAAGTGTCTGGGAGGCAGATCAACAACCGCCGCAGTGAGGAAGGGAACAAGGGCAGTCACTGCCCAAGCAGGGCAGGGATGGGGTGAGGAGAGGGATGGCGGCACGTCTCATGAGGAGGGGGCGGCTCCTGCAGATGCCTGCACCCCGGGAGGGCAGGGGAGCATGCTCCTGGATCTGTGTGGCATGGCACAGGCTGCAGCTGCGGGGTGAAGCCAGAGCTGATGCTACGTGGGGCTTTTCTTACCAGGAGCTGGGCTCAGAGCAGGCACGGGCAGCACTGGGACGAGGTTGCAGCCACACCAAATTTCACCGCAGCTCCACTCCCAGCCCCACACCACTGCCTGCCACAGCCTTTCCCAGGACTTGGGTAGCGGTGGGGCATTCAGCCAGGGCTGCACTGGGCAGCAGTGAAATCTGGGGTGACTGCAGCCTTCTCCCAGCACTGCCAGAGCCTACTCCAAGTCCAGCCCCCAGCAAGAAAAGCCCCACACGGCATCAGCTCTGGCAATGCAAGCAGTGGAGGGAGCTGCTCCCACCCCACGAGCCGCACCCGTGTCCTGCGCCTGCACCCTGGCTAGGCAGTGCCTGCCCCTGCCCCTGCCCTCCCTGCAGGGGATGCCGATCTGCCCCCCACAACCCTGCCCTCCCCTCCCTTCCCACAACAGACTTACTGCCTGCTGGCAGCTCTGTCAGATTGGTATCGGCCAACAGCCAACTTATTTAAAGGGCACATCAGTATCGGCCCCCAAAATCTCTAACGGTGTACCCCTGCTTTTTATGACTAGCAATTTCCACCTAGGAGATATCCAGTACTAAAAGGGCAAGAATATTACATGATTTTTTTCTGCAAAGTTTGACAGAACGTTGCAACTGGATTCATTCTGGCATCTCTTCATGGTCTATCCACTGAGTCAGTCAAAATAGGGTCCAACACACTCCTTTCTCTCTCAACTAACTCCTGCCATTCATCCAAAGGCAGGCTTGAATTTTTAGAAGTGCATGCAACTTAAAAAGCACTTTTTTATATTGCCTTGGATAACAAGGCAAGCATAAGGGTAACAAAGTAAAGCCTGGTAGGATTCCTGCCTCTTAAGAGAGATAAAAATCTGGGACAGGATTTAAATGTACTGCTGCAAAACCTTACATAACACAACTCTGACCAGTGCTGTGGGCTACCTCTTTTTAGGAAGGAAGTAACTAAAAAACTAAAACATTTGAAAGGAGGGCAGGAGAGTGAAACAAAAGTCACCGATCAAGTGGCGATCAAAGGCCCCATGACAAAGACAACTAATTTTCTGAACTGTCTTCTTCTCCCTATTAACTTGTCAAACTTATTTTTCTGGCATTTGTTCAAGGAGGTATTTAGATAGGTTGATACCTTCAACAGATTAATTCAATTATAGATTTTAATATAACACCTAACAATTAGCTATTACCATTTCAAATGAAAAGCCTTTTTGTAAGCTTAATCCTTTTATTCACCAAGACTCATTAAATGGGATCTTTTGTTACACAGTAGCTAAACACAGCTGCTTAGCAACCTTAATAAAATTGAAGAGAACTCTTCATATAAAAAGATATAATAAATGAACTTCAAGGTAAAGAAAAAAAAATGGATTGAATGTTTGCTTTTAGCTTTAATCATCTCTTAGCAAAACTAATTATACACAAGATCATTCCCAGGAGTGAGGTGGAGGTGGGGAAAAAGAGTCAGGAGTCAAGACATGCTAGTTAGTACCATCAAACTAAACGTCCCTTAGAATGGATTAATTTAAAAGCTCTATTTTTAACCATTCTTTAATAGTATTTATCAGGCACTTAACAAATTAACAACTTAAAAAAGCCCAGTCTTTAAATTACATATAAGTGAATGAAAAAGAAAAGAGTGAACAGAAAGCCAGTCAGTTTGTTCAACAATTAGTTGAACTGTTAGTTGATATCTGAAGTACAGCTCAAATTTGAATGAGATTGAACATTCAAACGAGCTAAAAAAAAAATCTTAAAGCAATTTCATGTTAACACTTCCATTACTATAAAGTTTTCATATAGTAGGTGTATTCCCCATAAGAATGAAACAAGAAAATGTTAATGCTAATGTACAAGTCTTCAAGCTAGATTTACACAATAATTAAGCAACACCATTTGTGATAATGTATGAGCTCCATCTTGACAATCCTTTGAATTAAGAACTGCTGTTCCTTCCCCAGGAAGCAACAATAAAACTGCAGTTCTCAGGTCACCAGGACTAAAGTTATGAAACTATTAAAGCAAATGGACATCTAGTTTTATCACTATATAGGTGCTTATCCAGACACTTAAAAACTAACATTCAAAAGTGTAGATCTTGTAAGTCAACACAAGATGGATATCTCTTTTTAACTGGTAAAAAAAGTGCTACAAGCCAAGACCAACAGCATAAATGGAGATAAATATACTTTGTTTAAAGAAGGGCATGGACAAACATATACCATATTTTCTTTCCTATAGCTCACCATGTGGCCTTGGACCCACATGCCCAGATCAGTCTGTGGGGCAATCCTGATGCACAGGGCTAGCAACAAGCTCAACTCCCTACCTGGGGCTGCAGGGACTACTGCCCCAGGGCATACTGTTCCACTAGAACCTATCTATGTATGCCCAAGCCTGTAGCGGTACAAGCGAGCTACAAACCACTCCAACTTGAACCCGGCTTCATTTAGGGTTAAAGATGAAGCACTTTTGCTACTGTCTATATTTAACTGTTACAGTGTCTGGAGAAGCAGCTCCCTCTTCCCTTTCAAATTTGCTCCAAGCATACTTTTGTCCATAATTTAGGTTTTGATCTTAAGCAGTCTATGGTCTTAATACAATAAAAGTTCAAGGCTTCTATAGTTCAACACTAATGTTAGCTTTAACCAGCAGATGGCATTCTTGAGCAAGATTTATCTTTTAAAGAGGGCACCATCTCCAAATTACCCACTTCATATATATCTGACCCTTTTCTGATCCATGTAAAACTTGCCAGTAAATCCAACAAGATAACCACATTAAAAAAAGCCCGCATCTTCAGTTTGACCTTCAAATGCTTTATTACACAGCATCATGTCACATCTTGTGACATTATGCCAAGAAACAAGCCAGTAAGTTTAGTTAACATGCGGACTGCCTTTGTTACAGTTCCAAAAACACTATTACAGCCACCATGGCTCATGCAATTTGTGTCATAACTTACAGTGGCTGAAACAACACTACCCCCAAAGAAAGTGTAATGTCTTTCTACAGAGAAGCATTTTAGCATTCGTGTTTTAATAATATGACAGGTGTTGGGGAGCTGATGGTAACAGAGGAAGAAGAAAAAAATACCTTATTATATATATATATTTTTTTTTGAGTGTCATCTCATGTTTCCAGGGGAAGCTGACTGCATATACATTGATTCTGGGATGTATAGGATTGCCTATCTACTGTAGAATAGAATATGCAGGATTACCTTACCTATTGTAGGTGCGTTGGCATTATATCTGGTCACTCATGTTGATGGTCATTAGACCACAGAGAACAACCAATTCATACAGTTTAAAAGTTTGTTATGCAATTTTACACAGTTCAAGGCAGTTACAGGAGGGCCTCAGACGTCAATGAAATCTAGTAATAAATGTTTTTACATGCACCTTTGCAGTGTAATGGAGGCATGCAAAGTATATTATTGAAAAGTAGTAAATTATATATGTTCATCATAGAAAGTCTAATACATTATTATTATTACTACTACTCACCACCCTCTTTATCTTTCTGGAGTTTTCTCTTCTTAGTGAGATTTTCTAGCGGCTGTTTGCTCTTGAACTGATTCTTACTAACTTTACCAGGTTTTTTGTTTCCTCTCTCATATTTCTTCTTAATGAACTTAGGCTTTCCCTCCTTGTCCCCTTTGCTATGAAACTTCTTGGGAGGACCTGAATCCAGTCAAAAATCAGAAATAGGAGCAGAGTGAAGGAGACAATCATAGAACTGAAAACATTTTGAAATTTATTCAGAACAGTTTAAATATTCATTATTTTTATAACAACCAGGCTGCACGGAGCAACACAACACAACTACTTGCATGCCTGTACCTTTCCAATATAGATTTCACAGCATAGCCTTAGTTGCCCTCCTAGTTTCCTCTTAAGTTTTCTAGAGCACAGGACAGGAGCACAGGAGAAAAGAAGAAAAAAAAAGCTACCTTATATTGAAAAAAATTAATGGGTTCTGAAGTGTCAGACCCCAATACCCATGTAAACACCTAATTAAAACCATTTTCTATACATTTTAAAAGCACAATTGTTTGCCGTCTGTTACCAAGTAAACACACTACTGGAATACTACAGATGTTGAACTGATGGCACAAACTGGCAGCAACTAAGCACTTAATCTTCCTTGAAACTAATTTCCAATTGTACCAACTGGACTGTTTTACTCTTGAGTTGCTTATTTCCCGAAAACCCCTAATAACTATTACCAAAATTGTGTGCTTACATTATACAGGGATGATAAAGACTCAGAACATAATTTAAATAGGGGCAGCGAGCATAACTTTCATGGAGATACAACCTATGCATACACATTTCACATCCAAATTGTGTCAATATCTTTCAAAGTAGATTGCTTTAAATCAAAGTTTCAAAGTGTACTTTCAAATTACTTCCAAGAACAGTACATCATCAGTGGTTGTAAATCTATATATTCTAATACTTATAATCAACAAAACCAAGTCTCTTACATGATGCTTGGTACATTGTACCCTCCTGGATAAGAAAGAGAGAGAACTGTATACTTTTATTCAAGAATATGTAAAAAAAAAAGATTCGATTTTTAGATTAGCGATTACACTTTTAGATTATTGTTCTAATTTGAACACCATTAGAAAATGGTGAATGATACTGGTTATTTATTAGGCAATTCATATTTGCTAAGACAGTTGCACTACAACTGCTGACATTACAAGCACAAAACAGGATATAAAATTTAGTTAAGCAAGCAAAATAATCTCAAATGCTTTTAAATAAACAAACAAGCATGTTTTACGTTTACTACTAATAAAGCCCTTATTACAGAACTCAACAAACTGCATATACTTCTAGAGTTTGAGTTCAAGTTATATTTTTCCTAGTTTTCTTTTCATAGAAAAGCACCTTCACTGTAACTCAGCCGCTCATTAAACTCATTTTTTTTTAATTTAAATGCTTATAGCTAGTTAAGTAATATATATAATGACATTAAATAGTCACCATTAAATATTGTGTTGTCTCGCTTGCTTTTAATAAAAAGCTCTTTAAAATTTAAAAATAAAAACTCAAACAACAAAAATACTCAATTTAAAATAAACTACTGTTTAGATCATTAATATAAAAAGATCCCAGGGCTGAAAAAATAATTTGAACTACAAATACCTTTTCTACATAAAAGCAACTTTGTAAACATCCATGTGCCAGCTGATGATGACGCTCAATAAAACAGGCAAAAGAGTTAAGATGACAAACGTGAGATGAGAAACCCTAATCCTAACTTTGCTCATTCCACCTGCAAGACTCTCCTAAGCAGAGACTGCAGTGACTGTGCCTCCAGCCTGTGGGGCAACCTGGGAAAGTGTGGACTTAAATATTTTCAAATGTTACACTCGTGTATTTTAAATCACGTATTCAGAATCAAGGAGGTGCACAAAGGTTGTTTTTGTTATTTCAGCTCCTTGTTTTCCACACTGTATTTTTAACCTGTTGACCATATGATTAACTCACTTGAATGAATTACCGTTTCCTATATAAAATGTATAATACTATTATCATAATTTATAAAATGTCTGTAAATTACTATATGCTACATCCTTCACTTCCCCAATAAAACTATTTTTGAAAATATTTTTCCTGTCTTACCATTATCTTTTTTAAATTTGCTTTTTCCATGTGGTGCTTTTCCACTCTTTCCTGCGAATTTCCTTTTACTTTTGGCTTCCATAGTGGCAGCACTGGAAAATACTGAAAAGGAAAGAAAAAAAAACCCCCAACCTGTTGGTCACTAGAAGTAAAGCATCTATTACAGTTCAAAAGCATAATAAGTTCTAATATGTAAAAAAATATATATACACATTAAAAAGCCCTGTTATATGGTCAGACATAACCAATGAAAATTCACTACTGTACATATACTATAAATACAGTACAATCAAATACTTTTAACTTGTGTTTGTCTCAAATTTGTAACCACGTCTCTCATTACAAGGAATTACCAAAGCACAAAAGGGTTCCATCAAGTCCTATGAACGTTAACTTAACTTGAAAACCACTGTCAAAACGTCAAGAATTCAGGAATTGTTGAGGAAGAAGTCCTTAGCAATTCTATTAAGTCTTACATCTTTTAATGAAATTCCTCATCTGTCTCCCATCTGGAAAAAAATTGCTAGATGTCATTAAGTGACTCATTTCTCTACCTTTACTTAAGTATAGTAGGGACCATACGGAAGGAAAAAAGACCATGCTTATATTTTCACAACAAACGATCAAGTAAGATTACTTATTACTACTATTACCAAAATATCTCTGAAGCCTACACTACATAATGAAAGAGGCTGTAATATTAATTATTCAGTATAAAATTTGCTTTCCCCTCAGAACTTTCTTTACATTCTTGAATCTTGCCCAACAGCAGGCTGAGCATTAAGTAAAAGCTACATACTAGGTGCATCTACACAAGACATTTACTATGATGTAGACTAATTAACTCTCCAGTAAATGTCTGGCATGTACATGTGCAACCCCATTAGGCCTCAAGAACCTAATTAACTCTGCAGCAGGGTAGTACTTGTAAGTGCAAGTACTACTCTGCTATGGATTTTTTTTTTTTAATCCTCAGAGAGGCATGTGTAGTTGCTGGAGGGGCTAGCAGGGGCATAAGTGTGCTTCAGTGCAGGGGTGTGCCTGAGGGCTAGCTCCACAACTGGGTATCCTCATGCCCCAGCCAGCTCCTGCGCAACATGTTTTGCTAGGTTGGAGCAGCTCTGGGCCAGCAGGCAAATCCTTTCCCTCCCCAGCCCGGCACCCTCTGCCAGCCAGGGCTTCTCCAACCCGGCTCAATGTACTGCAGGGTTTTGGGTGAGTTTACCAATATGTGCCAATAGCATATGTAGACACGCCCACAGTGTACTTCATTTAGGTATACAGCCTTGGCACTGAAAGAAGGTTGTGCATGTATAAAAACTAAATGCAAGTAATGATCATTTAATACACTAACTCATATCACTCACTACTAGCAGGGTAATGTTTGCAGTCTCAGAACAGGCTAGCAGTTGTCACTTTCAAGATTTCTAAGTCTGTTTGTGGCTGCTCTTAAAACCTGGAAAATGATATTCACCATTCCCCACGTCAATTACTATGCAGTTAAGTGGAATATAATTGCATTACAAAGTAGACAACGGGACAACAAGAAGCTATGCACCTTAAACAGCTCATGGGCTTATCTGAAGTGTAACTAACCGATGTTTGTGATCACAAAAAAAAAAAAAAAAATTAAAAATAAATTCTGCCTTAGTGTCATAGAGTTAAGCAAGTTGCACACTGATCTCATGCACAGGTAGGTAGAGTACACAAGTGATATTATTAAGACTTCTTAAGGTTTCTGCTTATTAACAAGGAACTTTCCTGCTTCTGGCTGAGACCAGATTCTGGAATGAGCTGCAAAACAGACACGTAAAGAAAGAGAATACAAGCAGCACGTGGAACCTTATTTACTCATTCTTATTTTCAGGACCACTCCAGAGAGCTGGCGAGGCACCTCCGAGAACACCATGCAAGGTGCTGTTTGGTCCTAGAGACAGCGGATTCCAAGCGAAGGTGGTGCAGACTAGTCTGAGAAGTTTGAGATCCACCCACTACGACTTCCATGATTTGAGTGGTAACACAAAAACAAATTGGTTTATTACAAGGTTTACCTCCTTGTGGAGGGAAAAAAAAAAAGAACTGGAGAATTGGGTAAACCCATAGAAGTTAAAGGTCTTGCCCCTACAAATGCTCTTCTGCGGGCTTAGCTTTGAACAGGTAAGAGGTAGGTTGTTTGTTGGCGGTGTTAGTTTGAAACTAGTCAGAAGGCAGGGTAGATTTATACCTTTACAAATTAACGAAGATGGGGTTGGGGGTGGAAAACATAACTTCAACTCTGCATTCATAGCGCTTGGTTCTGAATTAGCCATTATGACTCAGGAAACAAAGCTTGGAATCTGCCTAGATAGAGTCTTAAAAAAAAAATTTTAAAAATCAGCTCTGCACAGGGGTGGCCAAAAATGCCAATAAGCAGGGCATCCTTAAGAAAAGAACTAAAAACATAACGGAAAATTTTATTGTCAAGATAAACATGGGCTTGGACCTGCTGCCAAACCAGGGTGGGGACAAAAAGGCTAGGCTGCTTCCCTTGAGAAGGGAATGGCAGAAGGGGGAAGATGAAAGGGGTGTAGAAAATCATGAAGGCTGTGGACCCAAGTGAACAGGGAACTGTTGCCCATTAGGGCCCAAACCACTAGCAGTAAAGGGCACCCTCTGAAACCAAGTAGGAGGCAGGTTTAAAACCAACAACAGTAAGTTGGGCTTTTTTTTGAAGCCACACGTAGCTGACTTGTAGAATTCACTGCCGAGGGAGCGGGCAGAGGCAGGTAGCACAGCTGGGTCCACAAGAGCGACAGCCATCAACAGCCACTGAATGGAACAGTTGGGAGATGTTTTCTTCTCCAGCATCTCCACCCCAACAAACAGCAGATGCTAGGGAAAGGACTGATGAGCTGACAGATCAGTCCAGAGCAGGGGCAGGCAAAGTCTAGCGTGCAGGTGGACTCTATTTCACAGCAGTCCCTAGCTGCATCACTTGGAGATCCCAGGAGCAGCAGGGTTGTGATAGTGTGGGGCCAGGATTTCCATAGAGACCAGCGTCAGCAGTGCTGACAGGACCCATGGCTGGGTGGGAAGCTACTCCAGGGCTGGGCTCCTGCAGCAGTGACAGCATGGTCAAGCTAGGACAGAACCACAATCTGCTGCCCACACACCCCAGGCAAGGACGTGCAGGCAGCAGATCACGGCTTTGCCCTGGCTCTGGCCCACACTGTCACTCCTACAGGATCCCAGCCCTGGCCTCAGAGCACCTCCCTGCCCAACCGTGCACCCTGCCAGCGCTGCTGGGGCTGGTCTGCATGGAAACTCTGGTCCCACACCATCACGGTGCCCGTGCTACTAGGGTCTCCAGGAAAACCAGCCACACGGACGAGGGCAACAGCTGCTGGAAAATGAAGTCTGCCACATGCCCATAACAGGCATGATGCAGCCTTATTAAAAGCAGCAATGCCACATGGTTCAGATCTGCAGGTCTACTTGTCTATGGACGCTGCTTGCAGCGCTGCATGCAGCAAAGTCAAGGTATCCAGTACCCGTGCCCCTGCAAAACCTAGTGCGTTTATCACACAACAGCAAAACAGTGACATAGGGCAAAGTAAAATGAGTTTCACGATCTAAAATAACCCAGTTAGTTCTGCCTGACCAGAGATCAGCCCCGCCCGGACTCTCCCTGCGCTGCTTGTCCCCCACTCCACGCGGTCTGGGGTCCCAGTGCTCCTGAGGGAGAGCACCAGCTCCCGGGGTCTACTGCAGCCCGCCTCCCCGCCTGCCCCGACTCACCCGCACGCACGTGTCTCGCCCGCCTCCCCTCACCTGCTTCACTTGGCGGCTGCTTCCGGATCCCTGCGTTCCGATTGGCGGAGCAAACAACGCTCGCACGACAGTGCCGTAAAGTGCCAGGAGATGAGGCGCGGCCATCGTAGCCCCGCCCCGCCCCGCCCCGCCCCGCCCCCTCATTAGCATGGGGGTGCCTTCCTTTTAGAGGGAGCTGGAGCCGGTGTGGTGGGCGGGGCTATGCTCCGGAATCGGGAGGCGGGGTTAGCAGCTGCCCTTGTCCAGGGGTGCACGTGACCTGCGCGCACGAGCACGAGCACGAGCAC
>JAGPOW010003395.1:14368530-14388958 GCA_030014935.1 Caiman crocodilus
TCTCTCACAGAAACTCAGGGAAGATGTCCAACCTGAGGCTGCCCTGAGGGATGCTGGTAATGACCCCAGGCTGTATGAGAGCCTCAAGTCCCACCAAAGTACGTAAGAACTGATAGAGGGTGCAGCTCAGGATACATGAACTCAAGCCCACTTCTAAGAACTGAGAGAGGCTGATGCCCTAACCTAGTTCAACTTAGGGAAAAAGCTCAGAACATAACAAAGTGATCACAAACCCTGCTGTGATTTGAAAGCATGCCATTAACTTTTACATGAAGATATCTGCAGCTGAGCCTGACTGCCCAGAGCCATTCTACACCTGCAAAAAGGTTTCCCCAAACTCCCTGTTTGAGGTTGACAGGCTCAAACAGGTGTTATCCCTAGCAGAACTGCCTGCTACTGTTGAAGGTTTCACCATGGTGCCTGATCTTGACAGATTACCTAAATCCTACAAGATCTTTTGGCCTCTCCTTGGCCCAGACCTCTTGCGCATCTTCCAGGACCGCCTTAAAGATGGTATCTTTCCAGTCAGCTGCAGTGAACAGTCCTCATGCTGCTGCCCAAGAAAGGAGATCTTGGTAACATTAACAACTGGCAACCAGTATTACTCCAGTGCACCAATTACAAAATCCTGACCAAAGTCCTGGCCATCTGTCTCAAAATGGCCATGGCCTGTGTTGTAGGCCCCAAACAGAGCTACTGCAGACCTGGCAGCACCATCCGGACAACTTGTTTCTTCTATGTGACCTGCTGACAGCCATGAAGTCTCTGACCTGAACTGTGGCCCCCTCCCCTCAGATCAAGGAAAAGCCTTTGATCTGACTAATCGTGACTTCTTATTCCAGACTGGAAACTTTGGTTTTGGGCCTGTCTTCACCTCAACCATTCAGCTCCTGTACCAGGACATCTCTAGCCTCCTAAAAGTGAACGGAGAGCTGTGTGTCCCATTCCCAGAATGCACAGGCATCTGGCAGGGCTTCCCTGCCTCTGGAATGCTCTGTGCCCTGCCCCTGGACCTGCTGCCCCATGCACTGTGGCAGCACCTAATGGAGCTGACCCTAGGCTGTATTTTGCCAGCTCCTGGTCCAGTCTCTTTTGAGAGTGGAAGCTTCAGTCCATATCCTGCCCAACTTATACTAAATGCCAACTAAATGGTAGAATTTCATAGCATTACATTAACAATAATGCTTTGCTAATTTCTATCTCTGAGATGCCTACCCTCACAGTAAATGAAACATACACAAACATGAAACATAATATTAGTGCACCTCTCCCATCTGCTCAGAGCAGATGGAGTCTCTCACCATTTCACTGTGGGGCCTCCAACAATAGAACTGGGAGGGCGTGGGAGAGCAAGACAAAATAGAATAAATATGGAAAGGGGACAGTCTTGGCTGAAAAAAATAGTATCAAAATAACACAAACAGAGCAACTAAATGAATATATTCTACAATTAGCCTCCAACCTTTTGATTTCAGGAAACAGGTATGGGGAGGGAAATTATTCAGATACACTTAAAGGGAAAGTTAAAATGCGTGTCAGCTGCAGTCAGTCCACAATTAAAGAGTGTAGCAGTAATACTAAGAGTAAATTTAAGTTATACAAGAGTAAATTTGGCCCGGGATTAGGAAAGGGCATATACTTCAGTGAATGTTGTCCCATGTGTGAAATAAAGGAATACAATAAAATGGAACAAAACCACTCCCTAGATCCAGCCTGGAGATTGTGTTATGTAGTATGAATGAAACTTTGCTGGACTCATCACCTGTTCTACTCTTAATCAATGGAACAGGCTCTTACATTCAGAACAAAAAAAATCTCAAAATTTTAACTGTGTAAACGGAGGTTTGATTCCCCATCTGATGATAATAATAACAACTGGTGTAGGCGTTAGCACTAGAATTACACGTGCTCCTCAAGGGGAGATTATCTTTGGAAGTATCTGGTATTGGAACAATGTTTAAAAAACAACAGCTTTCCTTTTACACACATGAAATGATACATTACAGTTTAATATCCAGGGTGCCCTAGCAGCTACAATAATTGCAAAGTGCAGCACACACTTGAAAGAAAATAATCCCAGAATTCCTTGTGGTTTGCCACAGTTTTGCAGCAAATACTTGAAATTTTTCACTTCGAAACAAAACAAAACAAAAAACTCTAATATTTCAGCTAAATATGGATCTTTACATAGCCATAGAAGGTGGCAGTTTAGATTGGTGGAATTAAGATGTTCATTTTAACACTTCATTTATTAACGGTTCAATCAATGTTAAATAGTTTAATTTGAACATGATGGCAGAATATTAACATCATAATGTAATGTAAACTAGAAGAATTACTGAAGCTCTGACTTACCAATTTCTCCTCTAACCTTTAAACTTTTCTATCCATTCTGGACATTCTCCAAATACGTTAGAAAAGGTTTTGTTCCAAGTGCACTAGTGAGTACACCATTTTCAGTATTGATGCAGGAGAACTTGATGCTCATGAATTTTGCCAGCAAAGGTCAAATATAGAAGTATAGTAAGGATTTAATAACAATTGTGGCTTCAGTGATAAGGACCAGGACTTAAAGCATCATGTCATTTCACAAAAGAACAGGGACTCTATATCTCATTATAGATAGCTTCCTCCATCATTTTTTAATACCAGTAACACGTTTTCTTTGGTAAGGAGGAAGGAAAATACTGCATAACCTCCAAACTGGTTAACAGAACATTCTTATTCAAATAGTCTCACTCAAAACAAAATGTTCCATTAGTTGGAAAGTGGCTCATATCCAAAGTAAAACAGTAAAATAAAAATCGATAAAAAGAACTAGTCACCATCAAATGATCTTCCTGGCAAGATATTAAAATAGCACCTTTACTTTCAAGCTGCAACAACACTCCAAAAATAATTTGAGCTAGCAGATGCCGACGTTATCACCTACTGTGTCAAACTCCTATCAAAATGGATTATACATAAATAATACCGTCATGATTTATATTTCTTGTGTGTAAAGTATCTAAACTCTCCACTATATTTTGAGCAATGCTGCTGTTGAAAATGATATTACACTGAGTATGGGTGTCAACATTTCATTCCAACTTCAGAGAGACCATAGAGTTATTCTAACTATCCAAAATGTCACGGATTTGAACAATATCTTAGAACTATAAAGAAGGGAAGTAAGAGACTGCCTCTCTCTCAGAGTCCTCAAGGGTACCTATTCGAACGTGACATGGCTGCTCTGACATGCTGTAATTATAATGTGTTGGAGCAGACTCGAGCAGCACACTGTAGAATGAAGCCTCCAGCACAGCCTGGAGAACAATGGGCAAACACACCACTCCCTGGCAACTTGACAAGTGTTTGATAGACTTCTTCAATGTACTCATTCATGAAGGAGAGATCCATCAATCAGGGGATGGATCAGCTGGGTGCCACTGGAGTTGTGCACAGAAGGCACAGAACAATCCAAGACCAGTGCTGCCATTTGCATATGCAGGCAGGGATGCAATTTTTCATAACCTACCAATGAAAATCTGGCCATGAAGGGTTTATAAAAGACTAGCTTTATCAGTGATGGTGAGCCCAGTCCCTTTTGAAACAAAGAAGAAAAGACACTGACACTAAAAGTTGGGCTTTAGAGCTACTGCTTGTTATATAGAAGGTATACATAGCCCATTTCATGTGTGTGTTCTCTTTGTAGATTTTCTACACGTGTCAGTCCTTATATGCTAGCATCTTAAAGTCTTTATTTTAGATTTAATACCGTTTGTTAAGCAAGTTATTATATCAGACTATAACTTTGCAAAATGCATATTTACTATATATTCTTCACTTTAGGAACATAAGACATCTCACTGGGCCTTTGTACATGCCACAACATTGGCCTTTAAAGAGGCTTAAATGCCCTTTTAAACCACTTTAACGGCACAGCTGTTTACACAGTCAGCGATGTGCTTTAATGACATGGCTGTTTACATTGTCGGTGGCATATTGCATGTTAAATGACTTTGGGACACAGCAAAATAAAACATGTCTGAGGTATTTTAGCTTGCTACCCAGGCAGCCTGTGCGGGCAGGATCCGCTGAAGAAAAAGCAAAAAAGAAAGCAGAGAGCTTGATTTTTTTTTTTTTACTCCTTGGAGCTTGCCTGCCTGCCTGAGTTGCACAGGGGGCCAGTGCTTCCCTCCACAGCGGCAGTGCCCTACGGGGCTGCCGAGGGCAGGCGCCACTTGGGAGGGCGCGCCATAGCACCAGCCCCACCCCTGAAACTGACCCTCACCAGCCAGGGAGTGGGGAGCGCCAGCCAGTGCCCCTCCCCACCAATGCTTCTGGGGTCAGCAATCAGCCACTGGAGGCCCCCCACCCTGGTCAGCAATCGGTCGCTGGTGCCCCCCTCCCCGAGCCAGGAGGCACCAGTCGCCCATGAGCCCACTGATGTTAATGAGGCTACTCACAGTCTTAAAAGGTAAGTACTTAAGTACTTTTTTGATTCAGGGCCTTGAATGTACAGCTGGAGTTAGGAAAAGAAAAACTGTGAAGAAAAGTAGAATTATTTTCAGAAGGATCTAGAGCAACAAAAAGATACTTAAAAAAAAGGGAATTTCATAATTGTATAATCTAGCCCTAGGAGACCTTTTCCAAGTGAGGAAAGCACATTACACACACAGATTTTACAATGAGGTATAGGAGCCACAATGGAACAAATGTACTGTTGTGCTGCGGTACTTTTTGTGCATTTGCAATTTTTTGCTAGGCTCATATATTGTTCTATGCAATTATAAACACAGTAACAAAAAGTCACTATCAAATCTGATATATAGGTCTACTTAGATCCCCATTTCACCTACAAATACAATTTCCACATACCACAAATGCATTCACTTGCGAATCTAGTCTATATTATGATATGAATTTTATATCTGAAACTCAACACATATTAAACCACTGAAGGGGAAAACTGTAGCTAGCTTATTTCTCTTTGCTCTTTTTACTGTACTTATACATGTGGTGCTGAGTTGTTATAGCTGTTTGACCGTTTATTTTTAATAAAAGATTTGTGAGAGGAACTTATTAGGCTGTGTAAACACAACTGCTACAGGCATGCCCGATTTCTGAAATCACTACTCAAATGGCTAGAGACTAGGACTCTGAGGTTTGTAAAAAGAGAAAGAAATCTGTATTGCTATAGCCCGCCTGAAAGAGCAATTTATCCTACTATCATCATCTAATTCTCTGCTAAATTAAGCTGGCCATTTCTACCAGGCAGGAGAGCTACACACCAAGCCTGCCACAGATGGGTTACAGACTGGTTGATTGATCTGTTCCAAGTAAGTTATCTTTGTTTCTGAAAGAAAAACCTGTAGCTACTAAATACATTAAACTTTCATTTTTTATGGCCTGCCTGATCCTATTCAGATGTCGCACACATGTTCAACAGGAAATGGAAGATACAAACTATGATTTACTGCTGTCTAAACGATGGAAGCAGGAAGGCAAACAACAGCAAGTCTCTGCATGGGCACAAGTGGGGCATGAATTTTCCCCATAAAGAAAAGAAGACACAGGACTTTGAAAACTTAAGGCTTTTAAAATGTCTTTTCATAACCAAAAGTCTGAACAAGTTTAAAAGGACAAAAATTTTCATTCAAATATGAGTGGAAGCATTATTTTCCTCTGGGTTTAAAAGAATACATATCTATACACCATTAAGTTCACTACTTAAGGCACTAGAAAAGAGTTGACTGCTGACTATTAGTTTTTAATTAGTGTTAGTGTTCCCAACTCTATGGCTTGATTAAGTATTATTTTATATTACTTTATTTAGAAGAAAGTACTATTTAACCTGTGATTTAAGAACTGTGGATCAAAAAAAAAAGTAGAGGAAAGGAGTAATGCCTTCTTTATTAGCATATTGAAGTTTAAAGCAGCAGCCAGTACATTGTATTTGATACTGACAAGATAATTTTCTAGTCTGAACAGATTTTACTTAGAAATACTGGATGCGTTCTTAGTTTTGGCATACTGATTTATATGTACATTTCAATTTATTTTTACCTATTGTCAAAGAAAAAGAACATTGGATTGTGGCATGTTCTGTAATTCTCTTATAATATTTTTAGCTAAGTATTCCATAATCTGTGACTATATTAATAACTAATCACATGTCCCCAAGGCAGATGATCAAACCTCTCATAATTTTTTTAATCTTCTTTCATTGCAGAGCTGCACATGCCTCCTAACCTCCAGACTGCTGAAAGAAGGAAGGAAAGAAAGAAGGAAGGCTGGGCTGGGCAGGGTATTAGCTGAAGTTTTCAAGTGTTGGTTTGATGTTCTTGACCTGCTGTTTGCAGCACAAGGGAAGATGACTCGTTGTATATTGGTCTCATAAGCTTAAAGTGCCTTGCAAAAATCAGACAGGATTCTTGCAGATTAAATAAGAAACTCTAGAGGACAAAGAAAATAAAGAAAACCTTGCCAATCTAAACCTTCCATGCATACATTATAGATTGTGAGGAAAGGTTGAGAAAACCAGTCATGTTTTGCTTGGAGAAAAGGTGATTACAGAGCCTTTAGCAGTCTTCAAATATATGAAAGCCTACCATAAAAGAAGAGGGAAAACTACTATGATTGTTTATGGAAAGAGCTATTAAATGGCTAGAAAATTTACCTGATAATTTAAATGGGTCAAAAATCATTTTTGTTTTTCTGTATCATGCCTCACTTCAGGAAAGTTAAAGAATATCCAGGAACTTTAAAATCAAGTCTTCAGATTCTGGAACTCAAAGATTATTCGATAATGTATCCATATAGTTATTTTGATTATGTGATGAGTTCTCCCTGATTATGAAATTGCTCTATAGAGTTTTGGCATTTTCATTTTTAAATTAATATTCTTTCCTCCATCATGACACGCAATTTCCTGGGGGAAAACTGAGCTATAATCCCAAGAGAAATACAAGGACCGGTAGCATTTGTTCTTTTTTATGTTGAAATCCTGTTGTTTTGGCAGTGCAGGAAAATGTGTGAATGATATCCCCACACACCGCCAAGAGAGGCGAATGAACAATATAAACATAACCAAAGATGTCAGGTAGTGACAGTGCCCAAATAGAGAGCAGGTGGTTTTAAAGAAGTGTGTCCTTGTGGACAGAGCATTGCTCCAGGATTCAGAAGGCGTCAGTTCCATTGCTGACTCTGCAACAGGACAAATTATTTTGTGGATATATGTACATTTGGACTCCTTTCAAAAGGGGAACATTTCAAAAGGGCAGCAGCTGGTACTAACACTGGATGAGGCAGTGTTAAAGTTGCAGTTCTCAGCTTGTTCACACAGAACAAATAAAATCTACCAGCCGCTGTCCTTTTGAAACCTTTGCCTGTTGTAAGTCTCCAAATGTACATGCATTCACATCCTTGATTTGTCTTCTTGCTTTATACAATAGCAGTAACTACAACATCACTCTTCATCAATGAAAAGTGTTTTGAAATCTAATGATGAAGAGTGATTTATTAGAATCAGGTATTATTATAGAAAAGGAACATTTGTTCTATTCTTACGATGGCTCAAAATCACCTTTGGTCTGTGAGTTACACTACACAGAATAAATGTAATAATGTTTGGATCTCCCCACAACCCCCCCCCCCCAACTAAAACAGTTTTGAAAAGTCGTGAGAAAATGCATCCTATTTATACATGAATATAAAATAAATTTGCTAGGGACAAATTTAGTGAAATGGAGCTTCAAAATAAGGGTTTCACACATTCACTTAAATGCAGTGATAAATTAATTACAATTCAATTCTATCAGCATCAGTAGATATAAAGATGCTGAGAGACAGTTATCTATGTTAGTCTGAAGTTCAGCAGAAGGTAGAGTAGATTTGCACCTTATAGTCTTAGTTATAGACTAACTAAAGTGTGTGTGTGTGTGAGGGGGGGTGGAAAACGGCCTTGGTTACTGTGATATACTAAGCTTCAGACCATGAAAGCTTATATATAGCTACTAGGCCTGTGCAAAGCAGCTAGTATTCACTTCAGATTAGGATTCGGGGGACAGTGATTCGATCTGGCGATTTGAATCATTGTCCCGAACTGACGCAGGGGGGCAATCCCTGCTGCCCCCACTGCCCTGTGCTGTGGGGGAGGACTCTGCCACAAGCCCCAAAAGGCCCCAGTGGCCACTGCAGCAGCTGGTGAGTGAGGGGCTTTTTTTTTTTTTAAAGCGCTGGGATGTTGGGGCTGGGCAGGGCAGGGCAGGGCAGGGCAGCCATTGATGAGGCTGGGAAACTGGGCAGGGCTCGGGGGTGCTCAGTCGGGCTAGGGGAGCAGGATGGGGCCGGGTGGGAATGCCCCCATGGTCTCCTCCCAGCTCCTCAAGCCTTATTCCCCACCTTCTACTTACCAGGATGGAATCTGGGTCCAGCTCCCTGTGGTGGTGATCAGGGACTGCCCGAATCACCGTATCTCCTCCGAAGCTTTTCTGAATCAATTCAGAGGCTTCAAATCGATTCATTCCTTTATACTGGTCTCCTTATTTGATTCAGATTCAGAGATTCGTCCACTGAATTGGGACGAATCTCCTCTGAATTGAATTGGTAACTAAAGCTTCACACAGCACTAATAGCTACTTTGATTAGTCTATAAGGTGCAAAATCTACCCTGACTTCTATAAAGATACAGTAAAGAAACAGAACATATCTCATAGACTCCAGGGCCTCATCCACATGAGCATGGACATTTGTTTCCCTGGGGACAAGAAGCAGTGGCACACCTAAGCAACTGCTACTTGCCCCAGGGAAGCCCCATCACACATGTCCTCTGACACATGGCAGATTACCCCAGGTGGTGTAGGGGAGGCTGGGGCAAGCCACTGTACTGGACCCAGCAGCCTCATCTAGGGTCCTGGGGGCTAGGGAAGCTGTAGCACAGCACTCCTGCAGCTGGGAACCTGGACAGCAGCTGGAACATGTCTCCAGCCAGCCAGGCTCTGGTTCTGGGCAGCATGTACTGCTGCCACGTGTGTTGACCCACTTTTTTTCTGTACAGATTTTTTGACCCTGGTATCTCTTGGGGTCAACCACCCCGTGCTGCAAGGTAGCGGTGCACGGAATGTCTGATTGTGTGGTGTATGATGCCACAAATGGGTCTGCAGTGTCACATACTGCATGGCCACGCTCATTGGGAAGGGGCCTAGGAGTGTATGTTATAGTACATCAATAAAAGTGACAGATGCTGACATTTTGGTAGAAAAGAAAATAAATGGCAGGTTTTAAAAGAAAATGAATTACAAAAACGCTCAGTACTATATCTCTACAGATGAAGAGAACCTCCATAAGGATCTTTTAGATAAATAAAAAAATGGTAAGTTGTACACATGAAGAATGTTACTTATCAAGGAGAGAAGGTTAAAAGTACCATATTATGTCATGATCTCATCTCAAAAAGAATGGGCCCATGATGATTTTCCTTAAAAATCAATATGCAATATATGAATGGCTAGCATCAAAGTGTAGATGATCAGAATACAAGAGTGTTCTCATGGATCATGATCATCATAATATATTGTAATATTTGATAATGTTAAGTAGATAGAAAGGAAAGCAACATTTTTAGCTAAATTTTCCAAAAAGCAACAAAGTGGGGAGTAAAAAGTCTCACAAATGCAAGACAGCAGCAATGCCAGCACTTACCAGCATGTGACTTGAATTGTAGCAAGGCACTGTTATACCCCATAGTAATTAGAACAGACTCTTTTCCCACACGACAGTATTCAGTGTCTCTGTTAACCAAGCATTTAAACACACAGACTCCATCAGCTGAAGGAAAAAAAAATACTTTAGAAAACTTAAAAAAAGTTAAAAACAAGATCACAAATAGAAATAGATGTCTAAGTAATATATTTTTTAAAACATCCTAAGCATACATTGATAGTAGGCAAGTTAGTGGAGCTATTTATTCATTAGCATACAGGTTTTTGAACATTTTTTCTTTTTAGGGGTGGCACAAAATGGCTGAAACTTTATCCCCATTACCAGCTGAATACCACAGTCCTTTGGGGCACCATGCCATGAATAGTGGGGAACAGAAGCAGATACCAAGGGATGAAACAAGGTATGAGTTCCTTCTTTTAACCCCTGCCTTGGATTCCTATAGGGTCTTTGCAACTGCAGACTTTGTTGCTTTCTCATCTGGCACATATATCCCGTAAGCATTCCCCAATTATCTACTTTAGTGTCACACTCCTCTACTTGAAAATTTGCTGCTCTTACAAATAAAACTACAAAGAAAAAAAGTCAGCAATCATGTGGGCAACTAAACAGACAATGAAAAAAGGAACTTCAGCTATTTTTCCTTCTTTTGCATCTTGGTTATTGCTTTGTGTACAGTTATAGCATAAGGGTCATGCCCCGTGTGAAAGCCCTCAACAAACCTTACTTCCTCCAATTTTAATGATCTCACTGGTTGGCTTAATGAGAAGTGTATATACTTTTAGGTGCTGTTCAGCTATAAGCAATAGCAAAGGTAAGCACAGGCACTACTTTTTATAGTAGACAACCCCTAAATTGGGCATAGAAAGCTGGCACAACAACCACCATCCTTGCAGATGTCAGGAAGAAATAGTGATAGTGCACGTGTGCAGTGCACAAGAGGATACACATTCACTTCCAGCCACCTACAAATGGATGAGGACCCTCACTGCTTATAGACATCTAAGAAACAAGACTACCAAGCATGAAGTCCTCAAGCAGAGCCTTATAATGAGACTTGTCACCACAGTATCTAAGCACCAGGCTTTTAGTGCACTGTCTCCGCACAGTTGTTCCTCTCGTTTTAATTCATTCCTATGACTGCTACGTGTCTAGTAAATTTTTCAAAACCTGCTTGCAAGTAATAAGTGGATTTATTAATGAAAGGAATGACTACTTGCAGTGTTGGGGGAAAGGGGAGGAAAGGAATGGAGATGGGACAGGAAAGGAAGGACCGGCAAAAAATGCAAGGAAAGAAAAGAATGGGGCATACGGGTGTAGAATGAGACAAGAGAGAGAGGATATAGACAATCTTGCAAATCACATAGCAGCAGCAAACAATGTACTAGAATCTATCATAGGATTTGAAAGAGAAAAACCCAGGTCAAGCCAGAATAGAGAGAAAGGAAGAGCAAAATACACTACAAGAGATTTAGTAAACTACATTTCAACAGTGAATTATCAGTAGATTGTTAAGTGTAATAGGCAGTCAAATCAAATGCCCTACAGCAGTGTTTCTCAACCTTTTAAATAGCAAGTACCCCCTCAGTTCTGAAAATTTTAATAAGTATCCCAACAGTCAATTTTCCAGGAGACTTTGTATTTACAGACTAATGTGTACTATATGTTGGAAGAAGGGCTGTGTATATAAGGCTGTGCTATGACAGATGTCAGATCTGATGATGTGGATAGGGTTGCCACCTTTTACACCGGGGTGCACAACTCAAGTATGTACCTGGGCTAGAGGTGATGTTGCCCAAAGCTAGGAGGGCTGAATGCCAAATTATTACAGGGGAATTTACTGGGCACCACATTTTTTTTGCCATGGTTTTGAGAGAGAAAAAAAGGGCGAGAGAAAGGAAAAGAGAAAGAGAGTGTTGTTGTACCCACGTATCCCCTGCCTGTGTCTCGCGTACTCTCAGGGATACATGTACCACGGGTTGAAAAACTATGCCCTAAAGGACAGTTTTATTTTGTTACTGGTAGCAAAGGTAGCATCTGAGAGAAGGAAGGAACATAGCAGCACACACATTTTTCATTCCAGCTAGTCAGCTTAATCATAACACTCATGCATTCCTCAAGCCCTGGGCTTCAGAGAAATCTACCGAGGTGAAAAATAATGCTAGCACTGACTGAATAGACATTTCATGTGCTAGTGAGGCTTGCTGGGCAAAACAATAAAAGTTTTCAAAAAAATGTGTCCCTTTTGAGCTCATGCAAACCTTGATGAATACCTACAAATTTGGGTTTTAATGTGTGTGTGCATATTTTTTCCTTGGTTCTAGGTATGTGAACGGCTGAGACAAAATATGAGGGACTAACTTGGTATATAAAACTCCCACTTGTGAAGTAGAGTGGCTGTACAACTGCAACTTCCCCGCAATTGTTGGAATAGCATTAGGAGACTGTGATTTCAGCGTTAAAATTGTCCACAGTTCATTCCCAACTAAGAACTGTTTCCTCTTTATACAAATATACACCCCATCTATATATGGCTCATGTAGTCACACATGGTTTAGTGTATAGATATTAGGCTTGTGAAATGACATTTTCTTTCTTTAAAAATCAGTTCAAATACTCTCTTTGGTACGCTGCATATTCATGCATTTCAGCTGCTCTGTGATAGTACTGTTTCCTCTGGGCTGCAATTTACATTCTGCTTTCAATAAAACTACAACTCGTAAGTCTTACTTTACCAAAGAAGCAAGACAAATACATAATACTATCATAAAAAAAAGGAAAAACCCAAACCCTGAAGTCAACATGGGAAGCAAAGCTAAAAACATCTTTACTGGGTTGCTTTTTTGTTCAGAAAGACCTCAAACAAAGTCATATTGAGATTTGGAGGGGTTCTCCCCAGAGTCTTATCTTCCGATTCAACATCTGAGAGCGAGCACTGAGTCACAGCATATGAATTTGGATGTAGATCCCAGTTTTTCTTAAAATTTGCAGAGGGCCTGAGATGCACAGATTTTGTTCTGGTTCAAACGTATTTTTAGTTTCCCAACATGAAACATTTCCTTACAAATGCGTGTGGCTGGCATTTAACCCAGTCCCCTTTAACAAGGCATCTACTGGATCTGTAATTTAAACTGTACAGAACAGGAAGAGATCCCTAGTGGAGTAATAACCCAAATCCATAGCTTTATAGGGAAGTACTATGAATGACCATCAACAAAGGATTTCCTAGGTGAAGCTAGGAATGACAGTACGCTTCCAAAATTAATATTCTCTCTTTTGTCTGTACAAGTACAAGCATGTAAAGGCCGAAGGGAGTGGTTTGGAGTAATTAATAAATAATGTGGATCACCAGTTTCTTCAGTAGATTAGGGAGAGCAAAGGGGGCCAAAGAAATCTCTTTGCTCTCTGACCTCTGCAAGAAAAAAAATAAAAACAAAACAACACCCCCCCAATGCTTACACACACTTCAGAGATTCGCTCAGGACTATTCTTTCAAAACATTGTTCATTAATTATAGTTGTAGACATAAGCCAGATCTAACATAGGCTATTTTCTCATTGGTGAAAAATGCCAAAAGCTTCATGTTAACTTCAGTTGCTTTTTTAAACACACCCTTAATGTGCAATGTTCTAAATTTTAAATCAGGGAACTCGGAGCTTAACTATTACATATGGTGTTCATATGAAGGAGATGAGTTATTTTCAAGTGTTTAACATGTTGTTAATTTCATCACACAGTCAGGCTTTGGCTGAAGTTTCATGTAAGAATCTTAAAACTGTGATCCCAATAGCCCCCCTTCTCCATCTCATGCAGAGTAACAACTATTTCAAAGGAATGAAAAACAAAATAGCATGTGAATAAGACTCTTCAACCAAGACCCTCCAACAGAATCACGGTGGTAGTTCCTAGGAAAACCCACAGCCCAACTAGCTCACAATAGAAAAGCTGGTTTTAAACCCTACTTACTGTCAGTGCATGCAACCCCTAAGTGAGTGGAAGCCTTCCCTGTACAGCCAGCTACTCGAGTTCTGCACTTGAGCAATTTGTACCACACATGAGCGTTAATTAGAGGAGGCACTTTAATAAATCCCACCTGTTCACATCATAAGGTACCTATTTGTGTGTGTAAATCTGGCCTGAAGTGACTTGCTCAGGGTCACACAGTAAGTCTGTGGTGGAACTAAGGAATTAAAACTTGTTCCCCCAACATCCAAACTAATGACCTAACCGTTGGACCATCCTTCCTGCCTTATAATATTAATTAAATGGAAATTCACAAGGCCATACCAAAAAAAAAAAAAAAAAAAGCCCAAAACAATCAATGAAATATAAAAGCAAAACAATCTTATCAACCATGAATGTTGCCCCTGAGCAGGCTGCAGCCAGTAGATACTTCTGTAACAGCGGGGTGAGGACCTCAGAAGAGATAACTAATGGAAATTAGCGGCATGTCGAGTAGCCTGTTCAGTCCCTGCTTATGCTAGTTACTGAACTTGCTCTAGATTGCTAAAGTGTTACTAAAGTTGCTAAGCAGAAAACCTCAATTAATGTACTGAGGTCTCCACAGGTAAGTGGACAATGCCCAAGTAGGTATCTACATGTGTTTTAGTACCTCGTCTTTAAATGCACATTAAAACCTACTCAGAAGATTTGTTCTCTCCCATGTTTATTTTAAGCCTGTGCATATAAGAAATTGGTCTCTCCTGTCCTTGTAGTCAGAACATAATTCTCACAAACACTGGAAAAAATCATGTGTATAACCAATGCAGCATATACAATCACAGATCTAAAGTGTCACTCCAAGGACTGAATTGGGATTTATTGTTTTGTTCTTTGAATGGATGCCTAAATCTAGAGCTCTTCTCTCAGGCTTTATCCTGGTATGGCCAGTGGTTGTTAAAAAAAAAAAATGCCTGCACATTGCTTTCTATTACATCAGAGATGTAATAGAGGTCACTTCTTAAAATGATTAGAAATCCTACCTCTTTCATCCATTGCCTTTCTGGAACCAGGTACAGCCTGTTGTAGAGGAGAGTCACATAATATGTTCTCTTACATAAAGAGTTTCCTTTTTTATTCTCTCCTATTTCCATCATTATCTCAATATGATGTAAAGATGATTCTGGCTGGAAATATATGATGCTTTTTTCTGTAGTGGGGTGCAAAGCATAAGTCAACAGAACTGTTTTGAGATGAAACCTTTGGACTCCCAAACTATTGGAGCACCTTCGGTTAATAAAGAATTAATCCGGACGGGCCTTAGACTGAAATGCTCACCGTCTTCCTTGGCTGGAGTAAAGGTCATGTGATCTCCATGTTGCTTCTTCTAGCACCAAATTTTAAGGAAGCAACTAAAAAGTATTCAACCTGCATTCCTCCTTTAACCAAGAGACTCGCTGCAGATTTTGCATGAGCTATGTATAGAATTACTGTGCAAAGCTACATTCATGGTAACCAAAATGCTTCATTTGTCCATGTGGATCCCTACCTCCGTTTTGTGCCCCACTCCCCACTGTAGGGACAAGGCTGGGTGCTTGGGGCAAAAAAGAAATGGTGACTTCCAGTTGCTGCCACAATTGTGAATGTGAACACATGTAGCTGCCAGAAGCAGATGCTCTCTTTCACCTCCTCCCTCAAGTTGGTGCCTGGGGTGGTTGCCCCTATTGCTCCCCTAGGTATGCCTCACCCCTTCCCCTGCACAAATTAGTCTGGTCTAGTTAGAGTTTAAGCATCAACATGAACTTTCAAACTATATGCTTATAAAGCCTTTAAAAAGTGAAGCCTTGAACAGGGTTGATGAGGTACAATTGTAATACAAACAATAAGTAAGCAGACCATCCCTGAACACGTGATACTTTTAGGGGGAATCTGGTTTCATTTACATCCAGGGAAATTATTTTGTGACTGCAATAAAAAAAGTGAAGATAAACCACTGACCGCTTTTTCATCTGTGAGGTGAGTTGTTTTCAAAAAACTCAGTCACAGGTTGGTGTGAGCAGAGATTTAATAACATTCGGTATTGAAACGGAATAAATTTTAAGTCCACGAAGGTGCCTGCCTTATATATACCTTTTCAGCTCAGAGTCTATGCTATATGCTATTATAAATAAATGTACTATACTGTATATCACAGATTAAGAGGGATCCATGTAAAGGTTTGCTTTATGCAGACCTGTATGCAGGCTGGGTTTTATTTTTTTTTGTTTTTAAATCATCATATATTTGGGAGGGAGGGGGGAGAGAAAGAGAGGAGAGAGAGCATGTAAATTTAAAAGATATACTTCTGTGGGCTTAAAGAAGTAAAACTTAGGAAAAGAAAAGAAAAGAAAAAAGATAATTATTTTTTTAAATGGTAGATTTTAAGTTTAATTTATTTAACAGATGGACACATTTCAGAGCCTGAAGTACTTGGGTTGTTTTTTTTTTAAATAAAAGGAAAACAGCCATAAAATAAAGTTGATAGGAAACATCAAAACATTAAAACAGCAGATAATGAGGTCTTCGAGACAGCAGCAGAATGTAAATCTCGTTTAAGAACGTAAAATTTTCTGAACAATTTATCCTTTGCTAGAGAAAACTCGATTTTCTTTAAATATCAGACATATGTGTATTCCCGTTACTATGCTACAGTCTATTTATTGCATACAGCACCTTTCATGCAGAACCTCACAAAACGCTTTACAAAAAACCCCCAAGCGTAACAGCTCATAAAACACCAAAGTATGTGATTTCAGCATTTCACCTGATAAATGCTAAAATCCAAATAAAACACATGTGGTTTTCTTGTCTAAATACACCAGGCATAATGATTGTCGCCTGAAGCAACTTTATCAAAAGTTAACTATACACTTAAAACTGTATACAATTAAAGGCCTCGCTCTCTCTGTAGGTCTATAGGAAGGACCGTCACATAATTAGAATAGATGAGGATAAAGTTAGTTATATCTCTTGAACAAAATGAAATACATTTTTAAAAGAAATCTTATTTTAGCTGCCCATATAACTGAGCACTTTATTGGGCCAGCAACACCAGAGTGATAAAAGTTCATTTAGATGATCTGCACTCAACAAAAATATATGGCCGGATTCACAAATCAAATGCGAGTTTGGTATTATTTTTCTCTTATACAAATGGAAACATTGAAAGAGAGAGAGAGAGAGAGAGGGTGTGACTTGTCCAAGACCTGAGGAATTTTTTGGCAAGGAGGAGCACAAAACCAAGGTCTGCTAATCCCATTTTCTGCATTAACCACAAGACCAACAAGTGCTGCTAATGATAACTTTATCATACAGTGAGAAGTCCCTCCACACAAACATGCACACACCATGCAGAACATTATTTGGAGGAAAAATTTGGCTCCTATTATTTATTTTAAAAAATAAGGCTAAGGGGTTATACTTATTTCTGACAGAGTTGGAGTTGGAGCTTGTCAAGATCTAAAGAACATATGCAACGATAGCTCCATGATCATATCATGTAACCCATTAGGGTTAGAAAAATAGATCTTGAAATCATCTGTACAGGAATCACAGACCAACTCACACCAAGAAAATACTTGCTCAGAGTATCTTGTTACCGCTACAAAACAAAGCCATGAGTGAATCATCGCTCTGAACACTGACAGGATCTTAAACATAACTATGATTGATAGCAGTGAATTAACCTTATTGAGCCAGTCTGAAGATGAGCAACAAATGCTGAACTCAAGAAATGTATTAATGTTTAATGCAGTCAAGCCAATTTTTGGTCACCAAAAATGTCCAATAGAACAGGTAATGCAAACTAAAAGAAAGCTGAAGACGCAGAGGCAAAGCTGGAAAGACTTCCACAATCCTTATTAAGCAAAGTCTTTACATATGACCAAAGAAACAAGCCCAGTAAGTCTTTGATGGGCAATTATAAAAGGAAGTGCCAAATCCTTCCCCCACCTAAGGGTGCTGTTACATCTTATCTTTACAACATGTTAAGGGCTCTTAAAATGAGAGCGTCTCCACGTTAAGGCAGGAAAAAATAAGCAAAGTGGGCTTTGAGCATCACAGAGATAATCCTCTTTGGGCGAGGATTACCCCTAGCTACACTTAGGCAAATCATGTTATAGTCATGTTAAACTGCTCCATGTGACCAATCCAGGTTCGGAGCAGTCCTTCAGAATCCCAGGATGCACTACTCCTAGCCACCTCTCCATCCCTCTCCTTCCCCGTGTGGACAAGCTGTCCTCCAGAGCAGCGGTTCCCAATCTGCAGTATGTGTACCACCAGTGGTATGCAGCCAACCTGTCAGTGGTACACATTAACAAATTTATTATAATTACTTTGACAAAAATTTGCTGGTGGTACTTAAGGTTGAACTGAAAAATTTGCTGGTGGTAGTTAAGGTTGTATCAGTTTAAATTGGCGGTGCACAATCTGCCAGAGTTTAGGAACCGCTGCTCCAGAGCATTACTGCCCTGCAGCGATAGCCAGGGGAGTTTCCAAGGTAAAAACTCTTCCCTCTCTGTGCTCAGAGGCACATCTTCTCCCTGCCCTTCCCATTCCAGGCTCACTCAGTGCTCTCCCCAGCTCTTGCCTTCCTGTTCACTTGCAGCCATCAGCGCTGTCCCAGGGGCAAAGGAAGCTTTTGCCTTGCTCCAGGGGCTAGGCTCAGCACAAAGAGCAGCAGTAGCGGTGGTAGATGAATGGGTTCCCCCTCCCTGCCAGCTCCCAGGCTAGCAGGGAACACCTGGGGATTCGCCTTAGCCCAGAGTGGCAGCAGCAAGTGTGTTTCCCCTCCCTGCCTACTCCCTCCTGATGCTACCCACCAGCTCTGGAGCAGGCAGGGATGGGGAGCACACCTACCTGCTACTATTATTCTCCAGGCTGGGCCCAGTCACTGCATAGTCCCCGGAGAGGGACAGGAGCTTCCTACACCCCTAGGACAGCACTGTCAGCCACTGGTGAGCTTGGAGAAAGGGCAGAAGGGGGGAAAAGTGGGGAGCAGGGACCCAGTCTAGGAAGGTGGGACAGTACAGGCCAAATCCAGGTGAAGTGGGGCCTGGTGGAACAGCTTCTGAGCAGCAGAAGAACCTATAATGCCATCAGAGAGCCAGGAAGTTGGGCAGGCAGAGGGCGAACTTGGCAGTTCCTAGCCATGCCCCTACTCATCAGCCCTATTGTAGCATGGCCAAGCTTTGCAAATTAGAGAGGGTATTAACCCTTACTGTGCAACTGCTCACAGGACGTGCTAGCTTTAACCATTTAACATTCCTTAGAGTTACATATTCCAATTAGCACCTGCCTACTACACCCTTACAAAATGTTTGTTTTGTGCAAAGCTTTAAAGAAGGTTTGAAATGAAGCTTCAGTGGTTAAATAGGTTTCTCTGAAATTCAGCAAAACAGTCCTTGTTTAATACAAATAAGAATCTCAAGAATATATTAAGGGGTATACATAAGTAGATAGCTAAATCTTTGAAAACCCAAAAAGCTATTTGGTGGGATATTGCTAGTTCAAGACCACCTAAGCCCAGTTATAACAAAAATTCATTTTATTGTAAATGAGAAATAACAGCCACACTAGTGGGGCATGTTTCAAAGAATCAGTTTCCAAAACTGACTGGAGATTTGGGAAGCAGAATGAACAACTAAAATGTGGGTATTTTCAGGAAATACCCTCTGTAGTGAGGGACAGGCAAATCTCACCATCTTCAGTGACAGGTTTGAAATGTAGGATGGATTTACAAAAAAAACAGTAATGTAATAGACTAAGACTGCTGCAGCAGGAACTACTGTTCACAGAAGGCTGCTGAGAAAAGAGAAAAGGAGGGGAAGGGGGTACTGTGCAGAAACAAGATGTCTGACATTTCTTTCCAACCAGAATTATATCCATCAAGACTCAACAATGAATTAAATGGAAGCTTCCACAAACTCAAGCCCCACATAACTGGAAACTACACCAAAAATCCCAAGATATGAAGAAAAAAATCAAGATATGAAAAACAGAACTAACTGGTTGGTAAATGGAATGTAGGCCGTGACCTCAAAAGAGAAACTGGTTCTTCCCACTAAGGACATGCGTTATGACTAAATGTTTTGACACCTAAGTGTTATGTATTTTCCTGTTGAATTACAACCTAAAGGATTGATAACACTTAACCATCTTCAGTAGGCATCTTCCCAGAGTCACAGTACAGAAATTAACTCCAATCAATGTGCAATTTGCATGCATCTTGCCTTATTAGAATAACTGTTAAAGCAACCTTATTGCTTTGTGCAAACATTTCCTTTTGCAAGATGCCTGAATTTTTAAAGCACCTAGTTCCAGGCCACATACAGACCTCCAGTTTCCACTGAGAGTTTCTGCTCTCCCAGTAGATAGTATGCATGTACAGATGTTGAGGATTTTTCTCCCAGACCAAAAATGACCACTCCAACAGAAAAAACCCTGGGAATGACCAAGGGTAAATTGCTGTACATGATCTCTTCTGAGAGAAACTGCAGCAGTGTCCTCCAGTGTTGCAAGGTGCTTTTCTCCCAATGCTCCCCAGGGAAACAATGTGTTGTTGGGGCTGGACTCTCCAGTTGAGCAGGGGTAACAACATGCCCCCTTCACAACTGCCGCAGGCTGATCCTGAAATGTCTGGGTCAGCTAACCAAGCTGCACTGCAACCATATGTCTCCAAGCAGACTAAGGAAGCCTGCAGAGCACACCAAGATATGTATACAGGGTCCCTCTGGCTGCATACTATCAC
>JAGPOW010003395.1:14395979-14423244 GCA_030014935.1 Caiman crocodilus
TTTTTTTACAGCACCTATGTTGAAAGACTCTGTCTAATGAAATGTCTGATTCATTTAGTCTATAAAGTGCACCTCTACCCCCGCCTTCTGCTTATTTAATGAAAATTATTATGAAAACAATCCTGTTAGTACACAATAGGTCAGCCCTGTTGCACAGTCCATTAAAACTATTAATTTTCCTATAGTGGTATGCGGGACTCCACATGCAACAGAAAAAAGGAGCTGAAATGTCCTTGCTGCATTCATACTTTTAGCTGATGAAAAGGTTTGAATTAGGCAGTAATGATCCACAATTTAGTCCTTACATGATTACAAGGATAGGTCTTTTATTTTAACAGCTGATGACTGAATTATCAATGAACTGTGAAACAGCAAACCCTTTGCCTACACACTAAATTGCTGAGTTTTACTGAGATAAAATAATGTCCTTAACATTTAAAAATGGGCATCAATTCAAAGTATTCTCAATGTTTGATGTGGAATTCATATTGCTTTCACAAATTAGGGCAAAGATATTTGTATATTTTAATCCCAGTTATACGTAGTAGTAAAAACGTTCTGTGGGATTTAGGAATCAATGTTTTCTTAATATATTTTAAGAAAGTATAGCAAATAAATGTGATAAGATAACAAAAATAGTAAGGCAGGACCTAAGCTTTAAGCTGGGGGCATGGAGGGAAGTGGCGTCAAAGAGCAAAGCTCAGTATGATAAATGTAGGGAGGCGGGATTATTCTCTTACAGATACACACTTGGAAAATAATTTTATGAGAATGTTTGAAAAATTATCTGTTCCTCTCCCTGTTAGTGTTTTCAGTCTGTTGCTAGATGACTGCAAGACATGACTTGGTAACTGATTTTACTAGTCAGCAGGTAGCTGACAGCAGGTGGTCACATGCTGAATCACCACAGGGCTTCTAGAGAAAATGATGAAGCAGTCTTCCTCTTGAAATCCTAATGCTCTTGATATATCAAATGAAAACAAAAGCACACAAAACCCAAGCCAAAAACAGAGATCAAAAACTTTTAATTCAATGTACACTGTACCAGATGAAATCATGGTCAACCTACCTAGCTTTACACTGCTAGCCATCAATATATATTTTCATATGTATTAATTCATAGATGCTAGGACTAGCAGGGACCTCAACAGATCATTGAGTCTGACCCCCTGCCTAAGCAGGAAAGAGTGCTGGGGTCAGATGACCCCATTCAGATGCCTAACCAGCCTTCTCTTAATGACCCCCAAGGTAGGGGAGAGCACCACCTCTCTTGGAAAACCATTCCAAAATTTGGCCACCCTTACCGTAAAGAAGTTTTTCCTGATATCTAGCCTAAATCTGCTGTCAGTTTGTGACCATGTTAGGGACTGGAAGTGACCATACAAATCATCGGATCTAGCCCGCCTGCACTTGGGCAGGAAAGACTGCTGGGAAAATAGGGCTGTAAAGAACCTCATGAAGTTATGTAATTCAGCCCCCTGCTCACGGCAGGATTATCCCTGACTAAACCATCCCAGACAAGCGTCTGCCTAAACTGCACTTGCAAGCTTCCAGGGATGGAAGTCCATAATTTCTCTACATAGCCTGTTCCAATGCTTGGCCACTCTCATAGTCAGAAAGTTCTTGCTAATCTCTCACCTAAATTTCCTCCACTGAAGCTTAAGGTCATTGTCTTTAGTTCCATCCCCTATGGCCACAGAGAAACTGCATCTTCTCTGTAACTGCTTTTCAGGAATTTGAAGACTTATCAAATCCTCTCTCAGTCATTTTTTCTCAAGGCTAAGTAATTATAATCTTCAAAGCAAGCTGGAGACATCTTTATGATTCACTTACCCAATTATATCATCTGAAAGACACACAACTATTTACATACCTTGAAGCATAAGCTTGGATTTTTTTTTGCATTTACATCAATAACTCTATTACTCTGTATTTGTTTTATTTTTTGGTTAATTCTTATATTAACCTTTTGATTTTGAGTCTAGTTTAGTTAGCAAGGCAGACTCCTTCTTTCTGGAAGAATGGAAAAGAAAATCTATCAGGAGAGTTCACACTGATCCAGATGGAAAAACAGAACATAAAAAGTACATGGTTTATATCACCAAAATCATCCACAAACAAAATTTTGATTTTGTTACAGAGACTACATATCCAAAAACAAGAAAGACATCTTAAAGCAAAGGGGGGATTTATAGGCTCAACCAAGAGGCACCTAAATAAGGGATAAAGGCTTAGGACATTACTCCCTAGGATTCATATTCCAGGATACATCAATGTTGAGGAAGGTAAGTATGCAACTAAAATGCATATTTAAGTGCATTTCCTAACTTGTGGTCTAGATTTTTGGGGCTCAGGATGTACTGTTATCCACCAAAGCATTAATATCTCATTACAAGTTAAAGCACAACACAAAAATAGATACAAGTTGCAAGAACAGTTATTCAACACTTTTTGAATTCATTGAAAATGGTAGAAGCATCAAAAAATGCATCTTTGCAATATTAGACTACCCTGATTTAATACAGAACAATGGAGCTCTCAGATGAATACTTGCTATAGGACTTCTATGCCAAAAAACCCTTTTAAATTCATTTAAAGTGATATCAATATGTAGCATCCCACTCTCACAGAAAAGTCTAGTGGGGGGCCTGATATGGAGTACCAGAAAATATTACTGATTTGCGGTGATTACAGGGGCTTTTTGTTTATTTTTTTCAAGCAAGTTTTCCTCTTCTAACCTGCTGCCCCTTTTACAGGAGAATCCAGTTGGAGCATTCCCTGGCAGCAGATACTGCAATTCATGCAGTTTGAGAAGAAATATGATAAAGCCTTAAAAAAAAGGAAAAATCAACCCTGGGGGAACAAGTTACGCATAATTTCATTTTCACAGCTCAATGCTCAGTGATATTTGAAATGAAAACCCTTTATCCCCTTGCTGGACAAGCGTCTAGACAGTGGTTGTCTACTTGAAAAACAGTTATCTGCAAGATCTCTATTTCTGCACGTAGATCCCTAGTATACAACTGAAAAGCAGTGGGTATTTGTTTTAGGGCTGCTGTTCTTTGGCTTAAGATGTTAGGTGAGCTGGTTATCTCCTAGTGGTCTTAAATAAATGCCAAACACACAGTCCTTGAAACCAAAAACTATCTAGCCAAAAACAGCAACTGCCACAAAAGTCTATATGCTGTTGGATGTTTTTCTAAATAACTGAATTCTGTCAGGGAGCATGCAGTCTGCTTGTTTTTTTCACTATCATTTTACTTCAACTTTTCAATATTTTTTTAAAATCTTGAGAAGGAATGGGCAAAATATCTGAATTAATCTATCAATCGTTATTGCCAAATGCAGGACACGGGACTGCAAACATGCAAGTCTATTATGCTATGCTAATGGATCCGAACCCTTTTAGCTATAAAGCACCCCTTTAAAAACACCAACTCTTGCACTCATTTCTTGACTACAGAAAAATAATAGAGCCATTCTTTTGCTGTAAAGGGCTCAGACCATAGCAGGTCAGAATATTTTTGACACTGTGGATTTCTATTTGGAGTCTCTGGGTTATCTTGTGAATCATATGTAGTTGTTTACACAGTGGTAATATTGTATGGCACCTCGTGGCACCCTTAATTGAGCACTAAAAAGCACAGCTTTGTGCTTTTAGCTTCCGTTTTCTCCCTTTCCCATCTCCATAATTTATTTTAAAGACAGATCTCTAACCACACACAGAACACCACCACCACAAAAAAAATCTCTAATGGAACACCCAAGCTTCTAAGCTCCTTTCCCCATTAAAACTGTTCGTTTACACAGACAAAAATGAATAAATTATAATAGGCTCAAAACAACTATATTTACTAAATATATACGTTACATATATATATACATTTTAAATATACAGCACATGGTGAGTTCTACTAGAAGGCTCACTATGCTACCCACAAAAATTCCGAGACACTACCCACAAAAAATTAACACACACTATTTTGACACGTGCATTTAAATAGGATCTACTCATAGCATCTGAAATTGAGATATGGACCCCAGCAAGGAACAGATATACACCAAAAGAAGCTCCATTCATCATTTTGCTCAAAACAAGCTGTTTTAAGTATGCATATATAGTTATTCCAGTGCATGTAATAGAAGAAAGTGTTCCCTGGTAGAGCACATCTGTAGTCTGCCCCCATGATGTAGCACAAGAAAACCCACCTATGGCCCTATCCAATCATCCTCCAACACAATTCTTCCTCATTCTCAGGTATTAATTTGATAATGCAGGCAGAGACACTGGGCACATTTTTACTATGACTGCTAATCACAGCAGGAGTCAGGATTAACAATCTTTTTACATACCTTTACAGGGAAAAAAAACAGTTAAATTCAACTATAGTCAGATGCTAGGAAAGAACTGGCAGAAAGAAAAACGTTTATAGAAGGGAAAGATAACAGGGGAAGGGAAGCTGCTAGGAGCAGAAGGCCTTCACTGGGAATAGAAATTGTGATTATCACATAGATGGTAACAAGTTACCTTGTTAATATAGACCCTGTAATATATATACCCTGTAATATAGAAGGCAGGGCAGGGTAGCACCAACTGGTTCAGAGAGCTCTACTTAAATACCTGTTGCCTATGAAAGCTTATGCCTCTTTGAACCAGTTGGTGCTACCCTGCCCTGACCTTCGCCTGACTCCAGACTAGCATCACTAACAATCACTCTTTTTTTTTATTTATTCAGCAACTTTTTAATAATCAAAACTAAGTCTATTAAAAAGGAAGGTAGTTATGAGTCAATTATCTAGTGCAGAGGTCGAATATGGGTACTGTAGTGCAGCTGTGAGTGCTGTAGTGATGGTCCAGCAAATCTCTGAGAAATAAGGGTTTTTTTGGTTATATCGTTTATTGAACCAACTATATTTGTCAGGAAAGATGTGAGTGGGGGCTGCTCCAACTGGGTCAATGTGCTGTGGTTCCAGGCATATGTTTACCCAGGAGCAATAAGTACCACAGTTTACACTGTTGTACACTAATATGCACGTGCAGGCAAGCTGAGTATACTTTTAACAAAGAATCCAGCTGGAATTGGTGCTACAACAAAGAAATGGTATGGATGCAGCTTTGTTCCCACTGAGCTTCTGGATCAGGAAACAGCTCCTTAGATATCCTAGAGTGTCTTGAATGTAACCTGTAAAACGGAAGGTGAGAGATGTGATTTAAGAAAACTCCAGCATTATTACTAAGGTTGCGTGACTTAAAGACCTTAAATAAGGACCAAAGCTCAGAGGAAGTGATACAGGTATAGGCATATTGCAGTACTTTAAAGGTTTTAAATGTAGATTAGCTTTTCCCTACCACTTCCTTAAATTGTTTATCCACCTTGAACAGGAATTGCATGAATTCTGAGAAATGGATAGATAATTTACTGCAAATATTATACACAGTAAAAATCAAGGCCTGATTTTCTCCATGTAATATGACACATCTCCATTAACTTGAAGCTGAAAAACATGGATCAGAAACTGTTTTTAAAAGTTATTACAGCTTAAAGAATCCCTGCTGTGGCTATAGGACAACACTTGCACACAAGACAGATGCAAAGCAACACTGCACAAACTATTTCCATGTACCTTCTATGGACCCAAGAAAAATCAAGAATGGCATTTCATAAAGCCCTGTACTGTTAGTAGTAAATTGATCACATTTGTTGGCTTCTATCCAGCTTGACATTTAATGAGTGTGTGCATCCCTATACAAATACATCTTGGAGAGATGAAAAAACTGGTGTAAAGTTACTAGACTTGCAGAAAATGAACGTCTCCTCAGTCTAGCATCCTTCCCCCTCCCCAGCTTCTGCCTGAGCCACTGCAGGCATGTGGCTGCATTTCTGGAATCAAAAGTGAAGGCCTGTTCATTTGCTTATTGGTTCAATCTATGCAGTTCAGACTAACCTGCAAAGACTGAATCAGTTCAGCCTTGGAGTGTTTGACTATCTGTAGCAGCCACAGTGATACAAAATAAAACTAACTGATGAAAACTAACTTCTAATATTTAATACTAGCATGGGCATGTCAAAGGAAAATAGTTTAGTTAAAGGATTCACCCTTCATGAGAGAGAGAAAAACAGAGAAATCAAGAACATTATTTTCTTTGATGCCCAAGGCAATTCTGTATATTTTTAATCTTTTTAAAGTCTTAAAGCCGTATGTAACTGAATCATAACCAGTGCTTTTTGCACAAGAAAGCAATATTTGCTAAACCCTGTTTATTCAGTTGGCTCCTCTGTTCAACAACCATGGGGAAAGGGACTCACACAAATCAGCCTAGGGGAGCTACAACGGATGACCAAAAGTTAAGGATATGCCATATAATTTTACATTATTCCTCTCCTTTATTTCTGAACACTGAATATAACCGGTTTAGGAATTACCAAAATTCTTCCCTAGGTCACAGATTTTATTGCATTTACCTCACAAATGCCTATTAGGCATGAGTTACCAAATACACATCCAGCCAACAAAATCTTACTTCCTACTTAGATACACATAAGGGTGCTCGCACTTCAGAGTGCCAAAGGATTCTTGGCACATACTTAGATCATAGTAACTAATAATAACATTTTGGCAATGTCATCAAAAGTCAGCCAAAGAACTGGAATCTCTTCCCATGTTAATTTTTTAGGCATGGGTTCGTACCTATTATTGCTCTAAAGCCAATATTGCTTTACATTTTTTTTTTTAATCTTACCACTTTGTAAAATGATCCAAGCTAAAAAAAAAAGTTTGCCTGAAAACATGTTTGTGCTACAATTATGGAAGCCTATTTAAGGACCCACATTCAAAAGATGCCATTTCATATTTGGAACATTCCATACATCTGACAGTATGAAATGAATGGAAAGCGTCTCTTTGGAATATACTTCTTACTTGCCAGAAATATTTGGCATACAAGCAACTGGCACTGAAGCGAACAGGCTATCATGATCTCAACATGCACGGATCACTTTCTAAATGCCTATTATTAAACAGTTACTATTTGTTTTTTGGATACAAAGAACCTCATCCTACAAACATTAGTAGGAGTAATGTCACTCTTGTTTACTCACATGAATACTGCCAACTGACGTCAATGGAGCTACTCATAGAAGCAAGATTACTCGCACAGATGCCTGCAGGCTCAGGAATTAGGTCTGTGGCTAGAATTACTGGATTTATTTAAACACACAGGGGCATCATCAATTTAAAAGTCACACTTTCATCTGAAGAGATTTTAACCTCACTTGCACTGGGTAACAGGCAAGACTACCATAAGTGAAAATAGAGAGAAGCAGAGAAATATTCCTTTTTTATTTCATGTATACAGACAGTTTCACTGTTCCACATACAGTTAGATAGTCATTTTAAAGAAAAAACCAAGAGGAAATAGGAAAACATGTTAATAAAAAACACAAAAACTGGTAGAAGGATCCACTTTAATTAGTTAAGGGAAAGTTCCTGGGGCTGCTTCAAGTTAGACATGTGCTTTACAACACATCCTGAGGGGAACTGATGGTCCAATCTGTCGCTCAGAGACCTGGTCACGGCAGGTCTGCTGCACACCTGGAGTGAGGATTTGCAACGTCAGAGACCATTCCTAAAATCATCAAGCCCTCTGACTACTACCCACTGGTTGTGATCCATGTGGGTACAAATGATACATCCAAGGGCAAGCTGGATAACATCAAGGAGGACTATAAGGCCTTGGGACACCAACTGAAGAAGACTGGAGCCCAGGTGGTACTTTTCCTCCATTCTTCCGATAAGTGGACGGGGTAGGCGTCATGAGGCCTGCATTGACGTGGTTAACTGGCGGCTTTGGAGCTGGTGCCACAAGGCAGGCTTTGAATTTTTTCACAATGACCCATGTTTTTGTAAGGAGGGCTTGCTGGGGTGGGATGGGCTTCACCTCTCCCCTAAGGGCAGACATATCTTTTCCTTTAGGTTGGCTGATCTCATACAGCGGGCTTTAAATTAGCTTCGCCAGGGTAAGGGGCTGCTTCGAGTGGAGAGGATGCTTCACCAGTATGCAGGGTGACAAAAGGAAGGGAAGCCCAGGTAAGCATCAATGTCCGGGGAGCAGGGGGCCACAACTGTCCTGGGATTGGGAGGGAGGCACATGCACCCTCAGGAGACCTCAAGTGCCTCTACACTAATGCTCGTAGTATGGGGAGTAAGCAGGAGGAACTGTGCCTCCTGATTGCGAGTAAGAACCCAGACTTAGTAGGGCTCACAGAAACATTCGGGGATACACCCTATATAGAAAAAACAGGACAGAGGAAAGGTGGGAGGGTTACACTGTATGTCAAAAAGCACCTCTCATCAAGGATCAACTTTGGGTTAGAGGAGGATCGGGCAGAGACACTATGGGTCAAACTACAAGGGGGGTGTAGCGAAAGGGACCTTATGGTGGGTGTCGACTACAAACCACCCAAGCAGGGGGAAGAGCTAGACCAGGACTTCTTCAGTCAACTTACGGAGGTGATTAGGTCGAAGGATGTTATTGTCATGGGTGACCTAAACTAGCCAGACACTTGCTGGAAGGGGCAGACAGCCAGGTCTGACTGCTTGCGTAGGTTCCTGGCTGTATTACAGGACCTTCACCTTATCCAGGACGTGCACAGCCCCACTAGGGGTAAAACCTTGCTGGACCTGGTCCTGGCCACAGGAGATGACCTGGTGAGGGGACTGCAGTTCCTTGACCACCTGGGCAATAGAAATCCAGCAGGTGATGATTGCATTATGCAACACAGGGCGTCAAGGGCTCACACCAAGACTAAAGCCCTTGACTTCAGAAGGGCCAACTTCAATGAGCTTAGACTAGTTGGGGAGGCACTGAGGGCCCAGAAGGTAGAGGAGATGGGAGTCCACAAGGGATGGTCGTACCTTAAGGGGCAATCCTCCAGGCCCAAAGGATAACAGTCCCTGAGAGAAACAAGGGGGGTAAGAGTGCTCAGAAACCGCCTTGGCTCTGCAAGGGCATTCAGCAATGCCTGAGGACTAAAAGGGGGGCGTACAACCAGTGGAAGGGAGGAGCTATCACCAAGGAGAAGTACTCCTCCTTGGCCCGGAGTGTAGGAGGGCTATTAGGAAGGCCAAGGTAGAGATGGAGCTCAGGCTACCGTCCAAGATTAGGGACAACAAAAAGTCCTTTTTCAAGTACATTGGGAGCAAGAAGAGGGCACCAGGCAACGTAGGGCCCCTGCAAGACGCAAACAGTAATCTTGTGGCTACGCCAGACAAGAAAGTTCCCAGTGTTATTTTATCCCAATAAAAATGATCCCAATGATATTTTTAACAGTTCTTTGCCTCATAATCATTTCTGTAACTTATCAAGTCATTAACTAAACGTATGGGCTCCCAGCCATAAGGGTTCAATATCCATTGCCAGCCCTGTATCTGAAGAGTCTTGCAGTGGTGGCAGCATTCCTGATGCGGTCCCCACTGTGAAAACTTGTCAGCTGTGGGGCTCGTAGCAGGGATAACACTCCCCTCTTCCCGCACAGACTTTTTCAGCTTTTTCACAAATGTTTTCAGGACAGCAGGGAGAAAGCTGCTGCTGCTGTGAGACCCATCAGCTGTAGGTCTTGCAACCACAGGAGATGGTGTGGGAACTGGTACAGCAGCTTCAGGTTTGCAATCACAATCCCAGGCTTCCCTATACTGACAATACGGCACAATGGGCTCTATTGCATGATCCCACAGTTGTGCCTCCCACCATGCACATATGGCATGGCAGGAGGCGCAAGTGTGTGGAACATGCATTAGATCCCATTGTGCCTTTACCTGCACTTGTAGAAGGGCCCATGGAGTCAGCACTGTAAAGGATGATGCAAAGTAAAGATATACAGCAATAGTTATTAGAGTCGCTCAGAGTCGCTCATATCGCCTTTGTTTTTGTACAGTGACTAGGCTTACATCCTTCATGTCTTGAGGAACTTCACCTTCATGCAGATGGAAAAGGAGGAGGGATTTGCCACACTTAATAACTTCAGCCAGTATGCAATTTGCATCTGGGGCTTTGATCAATGTTTTTTCCTACTTTGTCTACGGTAGCTTCATAGTCAAGCACCATCAGAGTTCAGAGGTCTTCAAGTGCATCAAGAGCAGAATAACAGATCACATTTTCACAAGAGTGGAGTTCTGAGTAATGTTCAACCCAACAATCTATCTGCTTATGAAAGTCATTGATGACTTCACCTGTGGAGGATTTTAAAGGCAGTCTTCCTTGGAACAGACCCAAGAGCTTTTCTGATGCCCCATACATTGCATATCACCTCAGACAGCAGCTTTTTGGATACTTTCACACAGTTGTAGCCAATAATCATTTGCACACCACCTCACTCTACATTTGACCTTTTGCTGGATGTCTCGAATCAGTTGCAAGTTGGAGTGGCTAGGGTCACATTTATATTAAAGGAGAACTGTGTTTTTTCTATGAGTGGGACCATTTCAGATGAGTTCTCATTGAACCAGTCATTATCCAATGAAGTGTGATAACCTCTCCTACTATCAGAGACAACACTTGGCACCTGGACCTACACCAATGGATCCATGGCTTATAACAGATACCTGTTGACTCCCATTTGTTTCATTGCATTGGTGAAGCTGAAGTAACCTCTTCAGGGTGCAAAAGCCTGGGCATTTGCTAGGTGACCAAGAGTTGCCCAAGTATAAGAGTCACTCTTTTGACTTTGCCAACTTATCCACTAGAAAGGCAGAACCAATATAATGTGGGGCTAGGAAAGTTGTAGGAGTTGCCAGAAAAAAGATAGACTAATCACCGAGACACCTTAAAGGCTCCACTCTAGATTTTCTTTCAGGGTTTACACTCCCTTAGTCTTCACACCTTCTGAGGCAATCCACAAGGTGGTTGTGGTTATTGTCATATTCTTCTGCCAGCTTTGCTGTTGGGAAATATCTTTTTCCACTGCAGCTGCCTTTATTATGATCAAAGGACAGCTCTTAATGACAAGAACTGTCTCCCCTTACTAAGTTCAGCCCACCAGCAAAAGTGTTTGCCCAAGGTGCAGCATGTGGAGCCATTTGTAAGAGCTGGATGTGAGAGAGGACAGTAATCCCAAACTACCTTAGCAAGGTGTTGCCATTTGAGAAACAACGGTTTCACCCCTCCTCAAACATCTCATGCACCCCCTAAGATGTACCACCCCCCACAATATTTTGAGGAGAGGGGAAAAAACTGTGCTGTATTCAAGAAAATACAGTATTTCTAGGTATGCCTAATACAGAGCATTCTAAGGATGAGTGGATCTGCTAATAGTAATTAATAATCATAAAATAGTGAGTTTTAAAACTGGCATAGGCCAATGTGATGTTTCCAAGATTATACAACATTTTAAGGGCTGAATCATTCAGAACACAACTATTAGGTTAATAATCTTCACACCGAAAAAACTGTAAATATGTGGTAAATACAACATTTCTTTCATCGATAAAGAAAGCATTGCTGGAATTTCAAGCGGTAGAATTTCACTTGTAAGCCAGACTGAGCCAACCAACTGCAACAATTCTGAATTCAGTGCAGAGACAACACAGTAAAGACAGAAACAGAAAGTAATTAGGATATACTAAGATAATATAAGAATGTAGTGAAGGCAGAAGATACTTGCCAGGTAAACACACGATAAAGGTAAACTTACAATGACCACCTCTAACATATATTAGGCCTGTGCAAAGCAGCTAGTATTTGCTTCAGATTCGGATTCAGCTGATTCAGGGGACAGCAATTCGATTCGGTGATTCAAATCACTGTCCTGATTCGATTCGGACTAATCTCCACATCAGCCAGGCCAGGCTCATCACCCACCCCTCTCCCAGCCCAGCAATGGCTGCCCTAGCACCTGGCACTTATAAAAAAGCCCAGGCTCACCGGATGCTGCCGGGCAGGGGGCGATCCCTGCTGCCCCGCACTACCCCACTCTGCACAAGCCCCCCGGTCCCTTCCTCACTCCCCCAGCCAACCCACAGGTGCCCCACCCAGGCCAGCTCCAGCTCTTTAGGAGAAAAAAAACAAAGCAAAAAACCGGAAACCCCTCCAGACTCACTGTTCCTGCCGGTGGGGGCAACCTCTGCTGCCCCGTGCCACGTGGGGGGCTCTGCACAAGCCCCCAAAGCCCCAAGGTCACTGCAGGAGCGGTAAGTCACAAGGAATTTCTCGTTTGTTTTTTTTTATTACCCACAGGGGTGCTGGCGGAGCAAGGGTGGGGCGCGGGGCTCATGCAGAGCCCCCTATGCAGCATGAGGCAGTGGGGGGCAGCGGAGATTGCCCCCTGCCCGGTAGCACCCAGTGAGCACCAGGGCTTTTCTTTTAAATACCGAGCTGGGGTGGGAGGAGGCAGCCATGGGGGGACTGGGGGAGTAGGGGGGTGGCAGGGTTCCCCCCATGGTCCCCTCTCCCCGCCCTCCAGCACTCAATACTTACCAGCTCGGAGTGGCTGCAGCTCCCTGCTGCAGCCACCGAGGACTGCCCAAATCAAAGCTCTCTGAAGCTTTGCCAGAGATTTGGAGAGCTTTGAATCAATTCAGACCTTTAAATTGGTCCCAATTCAATTAGGATTCAGCTGATTCAGTCACAGAATTGGGCCTAATCTCCTCTGAATCGAATCACCACCTGAAGCTTCGCATAGCCCTAACATATACCTCATAAAATTCCCATAGCATTAAGGGATAAAGTAAAAAAAAAAAAAGTATACTATGTAGTATCATTGCAGGTTATAACAAAAGTACAAGAATCTACAGCAGACTGGTTTCAGTTCTATAAGGATTAGAGGAAAAAACAGCAAGAGGTGACAAGAATATCTTGGTTCCAAAGGAGTCAAACAAAAAGAGAGAACATTTTCAATCGCTGCAGTCATTGAAAAGGACACAAATTGCAAGACTGATTTGGAAATTTTTCTATGAATGGTTAGTGACCCAAGTGGATTTCTTCCATACACACTGACAAAAGCAGATGGAGGAAAATGTATTTGTCTGGGTGCTGAAACATGTAAACATGTAAAAACTGGTCACACGAAGGGCATTTTTACATGTACTCCTGGGATAAATTGCTTTAATTAAATTAAAGCTCTGCAGCATCTTGTGTATCAGAATCCCCATGCTTCAAAATCGTGGTTGGGGCACTTTAGTAACTAAAGCTTATCCTAAGCAGCCTCCTCAAAGAGCCAGCTACTATATCAGTGGATGTCAGTTTCACTGAATCACGAGCTGTAGTGCTCTAAAAATAAAAAAAATAAAAAAAGAGGCCTCTGCTACTTAAACTATTAAAGACTGGACAACACTCCAATGGAATCAATTCACAAAAGAGAAAAAGAAAGGCTTGCAAGTGTTAGCCTGTGTTCAGTCTCATCACCAGAGATCTGGGTTTTCCATTTCCTACTGGAACATGGAGAAAACCACAGATTTTCCCCTTTACTGAAGGAAAACATGGATTTCTCATTTTACTGGAGAAACACGCGGACTTTGCAGTTTTGCAAAGAGCTTTCTACAGGCTGGCAAAGTTCCAGCCTGCAAAAGGCTGGGAAGGAACAGGAGGAGGGCAGTCAGGCCGGGGGCTCCATGTGCACGTATATACGCAAGGCTGCCAGGCAGCTTGGAGAGCAGCTCTCACAATCTCCGCTGGGTGGGGATTGAGACCCCCATAGTGAGAGAGAGAGGGAGTTGGGCAGGGTTGGGGTTGGGAGTGCTGCCCACCTGGGTAACGTGTGGGCCTTAGGGGGTGGCCGCAGGGCCCTGGGAGGAAACAGGATAGGTTCATCCATGAGGTGGGGGGAGGGGCCAGCTCCCTTTCACTGCACACACTTCCAGGGGGGGCAGGGAGGACCCGTGACCCCCAGATCTGTGCATGGGGTGGGGGGTTGAGGCAGACTGGCCACTGTAGGCTCAGGTGCCCTGCCCTGCTACCCTCCCTCAGGGTCTCTGCAGCCCAGCGGGTATGACCCGATGCTGCAGGGAACAGCAGTACCATGCAGGGATCTCCTTGCCACTACAAGCTCCATGCTGCCCTGGCAAAGCATCTCCTGCACACACGGCAGCAACAAGGGGCACAACCCCATGCTGCTGCCTCCACTGCTGCCGTATGCACAGGGGACAGGATACAATGGAGCTCACAGTGGCAACAAGATCCCTGCACAGGCCCACTGTTCCCTGCAGTGCCAGGTTGCATCCTTTGGGCTGTGGAGGCCCTGGGAGAAGGCAGCAGGCAGCCCGCCCCCACCCCATGCACAGCTTTCAGGAGTCTGGGGTCCCCCTGCCCCGCTGGGAGTGCCCCGCCGGCCCACAGCAGGCAGGCAGCAGGGGAGAAGCCAGGCTCTGCGCTCTACTCTGCTGCAGCAGCCGCCACCTCCTCCCAGGGGCACAGGAGCTGGGGGCCCCCCTCCAGCAGGGCTGGGGGGGCAAGGGGCTGTGGATGGGGGCAAGGGGCACTAGCAGGGCTGGGGGGGGGCAGTGAGGGAGCCTTTCATTTTAATCATGGATTTAGGGGGGTTATCAGAGAATTTGAGATTTTTTAATTAGGGAAAACCAGGATCCCTGCTCATCATTATATTTATGGGGGGAACAAACAGTTGTTGAAACAGACTACAAGTTTCTTGACACTATTCTTAAAAAACCTTTGTACAGTGTTCCACAAAAAAATGCAAAACGGTTGCTCATGCTCCAGAAATATCCACTGGAAATTGCGAGCAGACCAAAAAAATGAATTATCAATTGCTGATATCTTATCCAGATCATACATGTTGAATAGTGAAAGGATAAATTCAGAGGAAGCAGATGCTATAGTATATTGTATTATGTCTAAAGGCGTGTGAAGCAGGCAGTGCTCAATTCAGATTCAGATTTGGCCTAATTCGGGGGACAGTGATTTTATTTGCTGATTCAGATCACTGTCCTGATTCAATTCGGCTGAATCTGAAGATTTGATTCTGGTTCAGAGAATCAGTGACTCAGCATCGCTGAGATGGTGGGGTGGATGAAGTGTCCCACAGGAGTACGGGTCCCACACACACTCAGCGGCAGACCCGAAAGTGGACCAGAAGTAGTTCCAGTCCACTTCCAGGTCTGCTGCCGAGTGCATGGTGGGGAGAGAACCCACTTCAGTGATTGGCCACAGGGGAACCCTGGGTGCCCCCCTAGACCCAGGAGGCATCAGTTGCTAAGCCAGGGATGGGGCAGGGATCCCCGATGCTCCATAGAGGACCTGGAAGTACTTCTGGTCCAATTCCAGGTATGCCTCCGAGTGCACAGGGGATGCCCCCTGTGCTCCCACGGGATGCTCCATCAGCCCTACCATCACAGCATTCATGAGCTGCGCCTGGTACCTTGAGGTACATAGAAAAAACATATAAAGCTGTGTCTATGGCCAAATTGTCGAATCGCTCCAAAATCTCTCCAGATTGAATTGGAGTCTTCCGATTCGATTTGGAGAGATTAATGAGTCTCCTGATTTGATTCAGATTTGCAGATTCGGCCACTGAATTGGGCCATATCTTCTCCAAATTGAATCAGCAACCGAAGCTTCTCACAGCCCTAATAATGTCCTGCTTACTAAGATCAGAACAGAAACTAAAGGAATGTCAAGCAGCTACTGCAAATGATGGGACCCTCCAAATTTTGAGGTAAATTAATTTTCAAAGAGAGTCAGACAAGAGAACTGAAGTACCAGAGGATATCTGGGATTATATCAAGAGGAAATGTCCAAGATGGACTTGTTTTCAAAAGGAACAGAATCATAGCTTTGGAAAGTGTGAGCAAAATAGACATTAACTGTTATTCATAAGTATTCGTATGGGAAGGTACTAGTACATTCTAGTCAGATTGAACATATAGTACAGTTCTGTGAAATGTCACATCTACAGAAAAATTCAAAGAGAACCATCACTGCATGCGATTCTTAGCACACCTCAGAAGGAACTGGCAGGGACCTCTTTGAGTTTCAAAAGGAAAATTATCTTATCTTTGTAGACTACTACTCAGAACACATAGAAATGAGTTTGCTTTAAGATACAACAAGAGTTTCTGTTATCAGAAGGCCTGGAATATTTTAAGAAATTACTAGCGACAATGATTGCCATAATAGTCCAGATACTTTAAGTTTCTTGTAGAGCAATGGAATTTTATTCACAGAACATATATATCATTATTCCTATGATCTAATAGAATGGCCAGGAGAACAGTTCAAACTGTAAAAAGGATTCCTGAAGAATTTTGGCTTTCATAACATGGATCTCTATCTTAAATAGCTGAATTATAGGAATACATCTACTAGGGAGATATAAAAATCTCCCCAACATCTTCTCATGGGAAACTGACTTATGATCAGATAGCTGATTTCATCAGTTATTCAACTGCAATTGATACAAGGAGACATACAAACTAGCCTAAAATTAAGACAATAAAAATAAATATTTCTAACAGATGAACTTTTGATACCTGAAAAATGGATAAACTGTTTGCATTGTCAAAAAGGGATACCTACCAAGATGATCAGTTACCAGAATGCTATAAGAAGCTATGTTGTGTAGGCAGAAACAGAAGAGGCTTATAGAAGAAACGGAAAGGATCTGACAGGGTTTGAAACAACTACCCAAGAGAGGAAGGCAGAGGATCAAATCAAACCTATGTCAAATCAACATCAGAATACAAGACATATCAAACTAATCTACTGAATCTACTGAATTTCAAATGATCAGTTCAAATATTAAGGGGAAAATGGATCCTGATGTGTTTCTTACAGTTTCTGTTATTCCTGGTACAATCTCTAAAGAAACATTATTAAGAAAACCTACTACATATAACAACTAATGGATAAGAAACCTGGTAGATATAAAAACTAATTGTTTTAGATTTTGGAAGACTGAAGTTTCATGCTTAAAAAGGCGAGATAGTAGGAACTTTTGAGTGCTAACAAAAGTTCCAAAGCAGCGCTGTCTTGGGAGACAGGATAAGGAAGGAGAAGAACAGAGATGCACTTGGATTGAGAAGCCACATTGGAACACTGCCACATGTGCCATTTAAATTAAAAATTAAGTAAATAATCCAGTATTAATTAAAAGTGTCTAGTATTTTATCCAGTGACTGTATTATACATATTAAAACCACCAGACAGATGGAAGGTTGAGCAGCTGCCTAGCCTTAGCAGGTCCTGGGGTTCAGCCCCTCATGTTAGATCTCTACAGTCCTCTCTGTTAATTAAAAATGTTTCCTGAGTTTTGGAAGAGACGCAAATATAGGGTTCCCATTTCCTGGTAACTTTCCGCAACCTACAGACTCTGGCATGGTAGCCACTGCTCTCAAGCAATGGTTTGATAACCATGAATATGTGCAGTGAGAAAAGTGTAGAAGCTTCCTGGGGTCAGATCACAAAGCTTAAGCAAAAGATTGGACTCCGCAGCCCCGTCAATTGGCCATTCCACCAAGAGCTGGGAAAGCTGGCATCAGCCCTGTGTACCACTGATAGTTCTGATTTGGAGGCAAAGCCACGGTACCATAGGAGAACAGGGACTAGAACCCATGACTCCCTAACCCAGCAGTTCCCAACCTTTTTCGCCCCACTTATCTAAATAAAAAAGCACCACGGCGCACCGGACACAGAGCAGGTGTGAGGTGGTGTGCACAGCCAGCTGGATGCTGACGGGGAGGGGTGGCGCGCAACCAGCTGGACGGCATTTTGAGCTGGAGCCGTGTTCCCCATCTGTCTGTGTCCGCAGCAGCAGCAGGAGGCAAGCATGGCTCCAGCCAGGCAGGGGGCATGGCTCCAGCCCAAAATGTCGCAGCACACCAGTTGGGAAACACTGCCCTAACCATCAAGCTACAGGCACAGTTCTTAAGCCAAGGGCAAGCAATTATTTTAGGCAGCGAGCTGCTTACCAAGTTTTGGCAAGCTAACGAGGACCACGTGGGTAGCCCCACCCCTTGACAGGTGCCCCGCCTCCTGGTTGCCATCTTGGGACCAGAAGTCCTGCCCCTAACCCCTGACCTTTGCCACCAGAAGCCTCTCTCCTTGCCCCCAGAAATACTCCTTTCAGCAAGGAATGTTGCCATAAAATACCAAACGATATTCTAAAAAGCAAACATCTACAATGTTCATTGATTTGTGTACATAAAGGTGATCACACAGTAGCTTAAAATGAAGTCTTACTCTTGGAAACTATGGGTGTGTGGAAGGCATAGGGGGTGAGTATAATTTTCTGTGGGGCTGTGGGTATGTGGGGGAAGGTATGAGTGTGTTTGGGAGGGTGTGGGGTGGATAGGTCTGTGGGTGTATGTGGGTGTGTATAAACGGGGCATGGGTAGATATGGAGTTTATGGTGGAGGTGTGTGTGGGGGAGCATGGTGGAAGTGTGTGAGGGGTTGTGGGTGTGGGGGTGTGCATGTATAACAGTGCAATGGAGGCATGGGTGCATGTTTATGGTGGGGAGTGCTTGTGGTACTTGCCCTACGAACACACACACACTCTCCCTCCCTCATTGCACACACACACACTGTGCGTTTCCCCCTCCACACACACGCACACGCGCTGTGTGCTTCCCCCTACACACACACACACACGCTGTGTGGAACTAAGCTGTTCTAACTTTCAATCTGAATAAAACGGACTAAAATTTAGAGGGGTTTAATTTAATTTACATTGATGTAGCAGTGGGCTGACAAAGCAGCTGTATTGGTTTAGACTGACTCATAGTAAACAGCTATAATTTTGCCCTATCCAAACCCTTACAAATTTTCCCTGGGGTACTCTTGGACCAACATCAACTTTTCAGACACTATGATCCACAAGAATGGCAGCATAAGAATAACCATAGAAAAATGATCTCCTATATTTGAAGAAAATTACAACATGAGACCATCGAAGAAACTCCCAAGCAGCTACCCCCGACCTCTCCAAACTTTATGCTGGCCAAGAAACATCAGATGAAACCAGACATTTCTAACATGATAAATACAAAAACCAACCAACCTGTTTCCATGTCTGCTATAATCAGTCCAATATGATCATGTGGGACTGGTGCTGCCTGAGACTGGGGGGCACAGTTTGTGGGCAGTGGGGTAGCAAGTGGTGACCACCCGCAGAAGCCAGTGGCAGCAGGGAGCACAGTGGCAATCGGCAACTGCCACAGAAACCGGCAGTGACAGCGGCAGGAGCAGCAGCCAATCTAAGGGGGGGCACGTGCTCCCTCATGCCCCCCTACCAGTCATCTATGAATATGACTACAATTGTGGATCCTACAAATGACCACAACAACATGTGCACCAAGGGTGCCTGTACACATGAGGGGAGGCTGCTCTGATGCACTGTAATTACAGTGCATTGGAGCAGACTCGATTAGTTGTGTCTCATGGAGCTGCTAATTAGTAGACTCCTTCAGCCTCCACATCTTATGTATGAGCACCTCTGAGCATCAAAATGGTGGTGGGGGAGCTGTAACTAAACTCTGTCAATAAGCTTTAGTTAAAGAGCCCCTGCTCTCCTTTTGAAGCACAGGGATACTGATATATGAGACCTCATGGGTGCTTTAATTCAAGACCCCATGGGTGCTTTAATTCAAGTGCCTCCCCCACTCCCCCAAAACATATGTAAAACTGCCCCAAATGCCCTCAGATATGTTGGGGAGAAACAAACAACTGTTACACACCAGAATGAACTTCCAACAAAATAAATAGAAAGAAGATAAACACCTTGTCATGAATAAGCAAATACTTTTAATAAACACTATCCTGACTACCTGGATCTTGTCTTCAAAATAAACCTACACAGTACCTTTGGAAGATAGTCCTGGGAAAAGTAGTTCATAAGGCTACTGAACACCAAAAAACCATAGACTTATTACAGATCTTGGCACGATGGCCTACTATAGCTTCCTCTTCCTAGTCACTAATGTTTAGTCTATTAGGATTCCCTGCTCACAGGAGAATGGCCCAACTCCCAGAGTCCACCTGCTGCTTGAACTCTCCTGTTCTGGCTTCTTAAAGCTTCCATTCCTGTCTTACTATGCAGGAGAACACCTTCAAGAGGAGGGCTTAATACATGGGCAGGCAAAATATGGCCCATGAGCCGCATCTGGCCCACCAAGGCCATTCTGTCCAGCCTGTGGGACAACTAAAAAATTTAGAAAATTAATATTCATCTCCCTCTGGCTGCCTGTGAAAGCTGACTGTCAGCCAGTCCTACCCTGGGGGTCTTTAAGAGGAGGCTAGATGAACACCTTGCTGGGGTCATTTGATCCCAGTACTCTTTCCTGCCATGGCAGGGGGTTGGACTTGATCTGCTCAGGTCCCTTTCCAGCCCTACAAACTATGAAAAGCCAGCCCAGCCGTGCTGTCCCCCCAGCTGTGTCTCCCTCTCCCCCAACCCAGAAGTTTCTGCCTGCAGCTGCTTTCCCTCCACAGGGATGCTGCAGCCCCTCATGCCCCCTGGCTGTATAGCTGGACCATGGGAGCACGGGGCTGCATCAGTGCCCCAGGGCCAAGAGCAGGAGAGAAGGAAGGTATGTGTGCGGTGGGGAAGCACACAGTCTGTGTGTAGGGGGAAGTGCACAGTCTGTATGCACCTGTGTGTGGAGAGGGAAGTGCACAGAGTATGTGTGTGTGTGGGGGGAGGAAGCACAAAGCTGTTTACTGTAAGTCAGTCTGAACCAATACAGCTGCTTTGTCAGCCCACAGCTACATCAATGTAAATTAAACTAAACCCCTCTAAATTTTAGTCCATTTCATTCAGATTGAAATTTAGAACAGCTTAGTTCCACACAGCGTGTGTGTGTGGAGGGGGAAGCACGCAGCATGTGTGCGTGTGTGTGGAGGGGGAAACGCACAGTGTGTGCATATGCAATGAGGGAGGGAGAGTGTGTATGTGTTCATAGGGCATGTTCCACAAGCACTCCCCACCATAAACATGCCCCCATGCCCTACTTGCACTGTCATACACACACACCCCCACACACTTCCCTCCCCCACACATCTCCCCACAAACACCATATCTACCCACATCCCACATATACAAACAAACCTACATACTCCCACACACCTCCACCACAAAACCCATATCCATCCACACCCCACTTATACACCCCCCCACTACAGAAGCAGACAGGCTGAACAGTTATATCAGTCCGACTGATTTATAACCCTAAGCTGTAAGCTTGTTTACAGGCTATGTCGCTCATCTAAGTTATCTCTAAGTCATATTTCAAATCATGTTGCCACAAGCTTGAGAAAGGCCCAGGCCCCCTCTACATTTTACAGGTATCATGTACGTGTGCCATGGCAAGAAGCACTACTGTGTATCATGCATGTTAGAGCCCACTGCACTTTAGATCCCATTGTGCCTTTACCTGCACATGCAGAGAGGGCCTCAGAGTAACATAATATAGCAAAGTGGCAGTTTCCTCTGGTTCATTTAGGATTGTTAATGGTTAATTTATTATTGTGAAAGATTTCCAGGCTTTCTTGCTAACTAGCATTTATTTAGGCTTGAAGAGCGTGATGCCATCTGTCTCTTCAAACAAAAGACCATATTTAGAGTCGAAGTTTGGAGAGGGTTAGTATCATCCCACACATGCTCTACTGTTAGCTTGTTTGTCCAGCTCAAAACACCTGTATACTTACAGGTAGGCCAAGAAAGTTGTATCATCACATTATTTCTAGAATGCTGTACTTTGGGCAATAGCATCAGAACCAAACTGTACTTCTGAACTGTTGCTACAGTTACAAACAAATGTTCCCATTAATTTGGAAAGGTGCAAACTGAAGGTTTTTTAAGGGACAGATTTTAAGACCAGAAAGGATGATAACATCCTCTAGTCTGACCACTTACATAATGCAGGCCATGGATTGTCACCTGAATCAAAAGCCTTGTTTGACTAAAGCCTATTTTTAAACAGGTATTCAGATCATGTCTACATGGCACAATGTAGAAATACCAAAGGTAGCAAGAATACCAAAGGTAGCTCTGAACTGGTAAGCTTGGGTATAGAAAGCAGCATAGCTATATTAGCAAAGTACATCCTCTCTCCAGGCTAATTAGGACAACCAAAGGAAGCAGCTAGGCTGGTGAAGAACCATACTAACATGACTATATCTGTGCTAGCTGGTTTAGAACTTGGGTACTTTCACATGGCACTGCTTCATGCTACATAGACATACCTTCAAATTAAGGCTGAATGTAACACAAGGGAGAATCTACCACTTGTGCTGGTTGTTTGCTCCAATGAAGATAAAGATGTAAAGAATCTGACTTTTAAAACATGAGGAGTAAAAGCTGCTGATTCCCCTACAATTTCAAATGTAGATTAAAACTCAGAAAAATCTATCTCCTCAAAAAATTGTGGAAGTTTAAAAAAAATATAGAAGAAAAATAAACTGAGAGGATTTGATATCAATATCTGATAGCTAAATCTGCAGCAAGTTAATAGCACAGCCTGTCCAACTTGTAAGCCCTCAAGGCCAGACACCCCAGGGGTTCCTCTGCACTGTCTTGCTCTCTGGGGTGAAGGTAGGAAGCAGCAGCTGATGGAGGGGGGGACAGCCTGGAGTTTCCAGCTGCTATTGCAGCCAGAGCAATGGCCAGGTGAGAATCCACGGGCTGACCATTAGCCCCTCAAGGGCCACATGCAGCCTATGGGCCTCCAGTTGGACTGCCCTGGCACTGAGAATCAGATGACTTGCCCAATGTCACATAGGATGTTTGTGGCTGAAAACTGAACCCTTGGTCTCCCAAGTTTCAAGCTAGCATAACACTGGACCATCCTCACTATGTGAGAAACACAGTAATGTATTAAGGCATCAGGCATAGTGCAAAAACCTAGAGATTAAAACAGAATTCAACATTAGGATGTGACAAACAGCAGCAAACCAATAAAAAGCAGTCTAATCTCTTGAGCTAAGGACAGAAGTTACATATAAACCAGTTTAAACCAGTAACAGAACAGAAGTAAAGCGCACATATACCAGTTTAAAGATGGCTGAACCCAGTTTAAAGTAAACCTGGATGGATGTAGGATCAGACCTAACTGATTTAGGTTAAACTAGTTTATACAACTTCCATCCCAGATCCCCTCCTGATTCAAATTACCTCACAGCCCCCAAGCATCCCAGGATGCTTTGCAGCCCTGGGCTGTGCTGTCTGCTCCAGTGGAGCAGGGTTGGCCACACCTTAGCTGTCATAGAGCTAAGGCAGTAAAGCCTCTGCTTCCTAACCTGCTTCCTGCTTGGACCTGTCAGCCTGGCAGGACAGGAGCAGGGAAATCGACCCCCAGGATGCCATAGCCTGGGTCTGCACAGCGTGGAGGGAGGGAAAACCCTCACAGTGGGAGTTTTTCATCCCACCACAACCCAAGGAGCAAGGCTGGGATCACCCCAGCCCTGCCCCCTCGCCACCTGCCCACATTTTGGGGGGAGAGGGGCAAAACACGCCCCCAGTTCAGCACCAGCTCCCCCCAAAAGGGACCTGTACAGGGACCCCATAGGGGTCTTTTCCCAACATATGCAGCCCAGAGAATCAAGCTAGGAAAGTCCCAGCCCTCCCCCTTGCCAGCCACAGGAGTTCCCATGTAGCACTCTGCTGGTGGTGCTGGTGCTGGGCCAGGGATGCATTCCCCACGTGCCACTGTCTCTCAGAGAGGCTGTGGGCTAGAAAGGGGGTGAGGCTGGGGCTTTCCCAGCCTGGAGTACTGGGCAGTGGGTGGGGGAAAGCTCCCACACAGGGTTCCCCTTTGCTTTGTGCCACGCACACCCCTGCTGGGGTGTCCTGGGGGTGCATTTCCCCTCCCCTGACACCCACCTCTAAGAGGTCAGCAGGGGGCAGGGCTGGGAAGAGATTGTTTGCTGGCTCTCCCCCTGCCCTGCAGCTAATGTGGGAGGGTGTCCAGCAGCCTGTCAGGCAAGGGCTGCCATCAGCTAGGTTTGGCAGCCTTCCGCCGTGTCCAGCATAATGGGAGGTACATATGAGCACCCCCAGGCTCCTGGCCTGGGCAAGTGCAGGCTTCTACCGGCTTTGGCCATGGAAATACTGAATGTCAGTTCAGCTCCTTATCAGTTCAATCTATGCAAAACAGAAAAACCTGCAAAGATGGAACTGATTCCACTTTGGGCTTTTTGAACCTCTGTATTTAGCCTTGGAGGTTTGTTACGGATAACCGTCATACTAAGCATCCTTTCATATCCTTTTAAACCTCTTGATTTTTGCACATATATTATGAAGTGTAAATTACTGAACAATACAGGCAAGACTTAGCCTCAGTACAAAACTGCCAATTTTATTTTCAAGTCTGCAAAGGATCATTAGCCTGAAAGCTGCTGTTGTTAATGAGAGTGCCATTGTATGAAAACCTCAAAATCTGCTACAGTTTAGTTCAGGCTTTTAAGCTTTCAATAGAGTACGATGTCAAAATCAACAAAAAGTCCCAAAAGGCTGATCAAAAGGCATTGTTTTAGACAATCATTGTTCTTAGGCAAACACATACCAAGGAAATGCCATACCCGCAGTAACTGGACTCTCATTAATTAGATTTAAGTATATGGAAAGGAGGGAGGGGGGAGAAGAAGGGGAGATCACACACTAACTAAAGCAAGCAGAGTCACATGCATACTTTTACTCTCTAACAGTTCTCCCTACAGGTAATAAGTATATTAAATAGTGGAGATATTCGGAGCCAGTGTGTATTCCCTGGTAGATTATCAGCTTTAACAGAGACAAGCAACTGCAAAGATACATAGGAACAATTGAACACCTCTAGGAACAATTGAAACATTCACTCCAAAACTGTACTGTACTGGTGCATCTACACTGCAGTCACAGAAGTAGGGTACATTAGCTTGTGCATCATCCCATGCTTCTTCAGTCAACAGCTGGCTTTAAAGTAACTAACTTGGCCAACTCTGGCATCTTTGTGGTACAGCCAGACTGCAGTATGGACATCCCCAAAGACAAACAAGTCTCTCGTGTTCGGTCTCTTATACTGCAAATATAAATTCAAATACCCCATAGTACAGAAGACACAGCATTTGAGGTCCAATAAGGAGAACAAAACACTTCCAGGTGCACAGGGATTTAAACCACACCCTTTTCAGAGACCACCAGGCACAGAATAAGGGGATCTAATGTGCATCTACTTCTGGTTTTCTCATGTTTTGATAAAGCATAAAGGGGAACGGTTAATGCTTCACCCAGCCTTTTGTAAACCATCTTTTGGGATGAAAGTAATAATATTTTGCCTCACTCTGATTCTAAATTACATGAAAAAAGCAGTGCATTGATTCAAAAAAACCATCCCTATCCAAAACACGACATAGAACATCCTTGACTTCAAGGATTTAACAGGTTTTCTACTGTGACCTACATCCAAATTTGGAAGATGAAAATAGTATAGTCCTTACAATAACCTAGACTAGGAAGATTCTTATTTACCATTTATGGACATGAGGAAGACACTAAATCCAACGTCTGAAAGGTAAGAGAAGGAGAGGCAGAAAGAGAACTGCACATTATTTCTAGGTAGTCACCACTTGATCACAGCATAAATTGATCCATGTTCATGACTAACAATTCAGGCTGAAAGAAATTTCTGCTGTTAGCCATTTTGGACTTGAAGGCTAGGGACAGACATTATACATAAACTGGTTTAAGTGATCAGAAACTGGTTTAAACCTGTAACAGAACAGATGTTCAGTGCACATAATCAGGTTTGGAAATGGTTGGAACCGATTTGAAATAAACCTGGTTGAAGGTAGTATCACTTGAACACTTGAAGATCTGGTTCATCTGCCATCGTTGTGGTAGTGCAGATCCTTCAGCTGCTGTCTGTAAGCCTCTCAATCTCTTGCGATTTGTTGCCAGTTCTTGCCTAGTTTTGCTTTGACTTCTTTTCTCCAGCGATCCAGCGGACGTCCTCGAGGTTGTTTACGGTCATACGGCCACCAGAAGGTTGTTCGAGTTGACCAATGGTTGTCTTCTCTCCTCGTGACATGACCAGCCCATTGTAGCTTTTGTATCTGAGCGTCCTCGTATGCGTCTTTAAATTGAGTTTTTTGTCGAATTTCGTTGTTGTGGACCTTGTCTCGAAGCCGTATACCTAGTATATGTCTTTCCATTGCTCTTTGTGCTGTTTTCAGCTTTTTTTGTTCTGTACCTCTCTTCGACCATGTCTCACATCCGTAGTTAAGTGTGGGCAGGACAGTGGAGTTGAAGAGTTGGGCTCGTATGGTGGAATTTTTGGTGTTCTTTAGTACTTCTTGGATGTTTTTGAAGCTGAGCCACACCGCACTGCGTCGCCTGTGGATTTCGTCGTCGATTTTGTGGTCGCGTGTGATTTGTTGACCCAGATACGTGTATTTGTCTATGAACTCGATTGTTTCTCTGTCTAATGTGATGCTACCGGTCGCGCAGCTGTCGTTCTTCATTGCTTTGGTTTTTGCACCGTTGATGTGAAGACCGACTTTCATACTGGCTTCGTTAAGCTCCTTCAGCATCTTTTCTGCGGTAGGTATATCATGGGCAAATAGAACGATGTCATCAGCGAAACATAGATGGTTAAGTGACTCTCCATCGATCTGAATCCCTCTGTTTTCCCAGTTGATTTGACGAAATACGTCCTCCAGTGTGGAGTTGAAGAGCTTCAGCGAGATTGTGTCGCCTTGGCAGACGCCTCTGCCGATGGGGATTTTAATTGGTTTGTAGAAGAGTCGGATCGACGTTGTGCAGTCGGTGTTGGTGTTATGGAGTGTTCGGATGTATTTCTTTGGGATGTTCTGTTGGACGAATGTGTTCACAATGGCATTGAATTTGATAGAGTTGAAGGCCTTTTTGTAGTCGACAAAGACGAGGCAAAGTGGGATTTTACATTCTTGACATCGCTCTAATACTTGGTTAACTGTTTGAAGATGGTCTAATGTGGAGAAACCGTTTCGGAAGCCGGCCTGTTCTCTCGGCTGTTCTTCATTCAGTCTGCATGTCAAACGGTTGAGGAGAACTTTCGTGAAGACTTTGTAAGCAGTTGGTAGGAGAGTGATAGGTCTGTAGTGTTTTAAGTCTTTACGGTCTCCTTTCTTTGGAATGATGATTGCCGTTGATGTCTTCCACTGTTTTGGAACGTCTTCTTCGTCTAGGCAGCTGCTGAATATCGAGGCAAGTGATTCATATATGGGAGTGCCTCCAGCTTTTAGCACTTCGTTTGTGATGCCGTCCGGACCCGGTGATTTATCATTCTTTAGACTCTTCACGGCAGCT
>JAGPOW010003395.1:14432440-14505257 GCA_030014935.1 Caiman crocodilus
CTTCTGCCCCGGGAACTGCTGCCAACCAGACTGCAGAACTGCCCAGTTATGCTGTTACAAATTTTCTAAAATAAGGCATTTTGCTGCACACACTTCTCATCTATGGAGAAATGATGATAGAATGCACATCCACATACACGACAGATGTTAACAACTTTGCTTAATGCACTACTGGAACACACTCAGATACAAGGCTGATGAATACAGTACAAGAACCTCTGTAGATTAAATAGGTGTTATTATAAGACTTATAATGGTCCCTGATTGCCAACTTCACTACAGATCTGCTGCTTTCAGAGTTCCTCTATACTCAGGGTAATTTTTAATGATCTATAATTTAAAGACAGCTTGACCAATTTTCTTTTACACGTCAATGAAAAAAAAAATGTGCGCACCATTCTGCAACAAAATTATTGCTACACAGTATACAATTACTAGATAAACTACAAAAATCTATAAAAGCTCAGAATAGAAACCTAGTTCTATAGCACCGGAAAAGCTACAGCTTAAATTTAGAGAAAGTCTTTTACATTTGTGAAGCACAGCAAGAACCTTAATATTTACTGTAAGCTGCAACCAGCTACCAGAGAGAAAAAAAATAACTCATATACAAATTGCCGCCAATTATAACTGCTCACAGAATCATTAACAACTATGTTGAATTACAACTATTTTTATCCCAAACATAGTTTGTGCACATCTTTGGAAGAAGTTTTGATCATTTAGAAAGTGAAATGGTACTAAAAATTCTTTATTGAGCTGCTGAGACATGAAGAAAAAGAACAACATTTCTTTTCTAAATAACTTGCATCTTAAGAAGAAAACCCCACAGGATGGCTGACCACTTCACAAAAAAAAATTCTCCTCATGCTTCAGAATAAACTCAAGCAATTTTCAGAGCCAATCAATTTTGATTGCCAAAGTTATAAGAGTCTAAAAATAGGGCATATAATAGAACTCTTTGCAACCTTAATCTCTCCCCTAATACAGTAACTGCTCAGGCAGCAAATGATAGAACTGCCACGTGCCTGTAAAACTAATCTCACTTTACACTCAGACTGATATACTGTCTGGCTGTAGCATGAATGTTTTAGAATAAGGCACGAGGGCATAAAGGTGTGTGAAGGAGAGGTTTCTGTTCCCCAAAAGAGAGGTGTGCCCCGCTCTGAACCACACTGAACCGATATGAGCCGAAAGCCGTGACTGAGCCCTTAGGAAGTTCAGACTTGATCCGCATTCTTAAGTAGTTCTTAGTGAAACCAACTACACCTACTTGCCCGAGTAGAAACCACCTTTGACAGGTGAAGGTTGTGATCACCAGGTCTCAGTTCTCCTAACGCATCACCCAGAAGAGGCAAGCATTCTTTTTAACTTAGTATGAGAGCACAGGTACAGATCAGTGAAAGCGATCAAAAGCACAGAGACAAGATAGGCACAGAAGGGTTTGAGGATCATTCCAGATTTCAAAGTGTTTAAAAGCCTGAGCTTGAGTAAAACAACATTCCCATTGTATTTCCAAGCTTTGAGTTGTGTTGCATGTGATCCTTTCCCATTTAAACATGTGTTAACTTCAGATTTTACCTCCCCACAACATTAACTGATGGTTTTTCATTGCTCATAAAAGCTGAACATATTAGAAGCATACAAGATAGAACACCAACTATTTGGCTGGTTATATCTTCCAGATAATGGACCCCAACATCCCAGTCCACCTCATCCTGCTAGTCTTAGTTGTGATCAATTTGTGTCATCCCCTTCCACCAAAATGCCCAGCTCCATGAGTTTGGGAAAAATGGACAAATGCCCACTAACAGTTTGAATGAGATCTGATTCATTTGCACTCATGACCCATCTAGTTCTACACTCCCTTTCAGCAATTTATCAGCCCAGTCTTGTAAAGTGCTATGGAAAGTTACAGCAGAAGTTAAAAATGCTTTGCAGACTGGGCTCAGCATTAGCACGTTTTCCTAGCTGACAGCACTTGATTATTACTATTATTTTTATTTCCTCTAGTAATTATTACATTTTCAAAATATGTCTTTTACTGGTCTCTCCCTACCCCAGGTGCAAAAGAGTTTTTCTAGTTACTTTTGTGTGATAGCTCAATTACCAAGCTGCAAATGCATACGCATCAGGGGACAATTGCACGGGACAGAGTGATCAAACTGTGCTTTCACAGATATTCTCAGGACTTTACTCTGAGAAACGCCTTTTGCGTTTGCCCTTTGTGAACCCTAAAATAGCATACAACCTTTGCAAGCAAAAAAAAAAAAAAAAGATTGGAGAGCTAATCTCTATAGTTCATACACTCTAGAGAGAAACATAATTTTCTTAGGTTTTGCTTATGAAATTACGGGAACAGCACAGCTAGCCATGATTGGAAATGGCTTTGATTTAATCTCTCTTTGCACCACTATAACCAGGCTGACATAAGGAACTAGCATGCTTTAGCATTAACACAACTGTGGAGTTATAGCTACGCATCGATGTGAAGCTCAAGAAATTAAGGTCTCGTCCTCTGGATGTGAAGTTAAGCAAAGACCTTTTCTAAGTTAAAAATGCCATGGCGCTCAAAGCTCTGGGGGAAAAAATCTGGCCTGTGCTTCTCCTTCCCAAAATCAGTTTCTTGAGACGAAAAAGCCTCTGTGTTTGTTATTCACCAGCATACAACAGTCGTGCTTTCCCCAAAGCCAGGGCAAGAACTGTGTTTGGTAAAACATTGCCAGAGGGCACATATCACATCCCACCTGCCATCAGTGTGTTTGGCACAGGCCAAACAGAGCTCCACGCCCACCTTCAGTATGTCGATGAAGGAGGCATTTATACCTTGCTCTTCGCTATGGCATTGTTAGTGTATTAGGTCTATGACAGGACAGCAGCACCCAGGAGCGGAGACAATGAGGGTTGGGAGGTCATCTAGTGCAACCCCTTGCTCAAAGCAGGACCATCCCTCACTGGATCATCCCAGCCAAGGCTTTGTCTAGCCAGGTCTTCAAAACCTCCAAGGATGGAGATGCCGCCACCTCTCTGGGTGACCTGTTCCAGGGCTTTATTACCCTTCTAAGGGCAAGTTTCCCCTAACAGCCCTGCCCTGCCCTGCCTGCCAGCCCCCTCAAGCACTCGGCGCGCGGCCTTCTGCGCAGTCGCGATGCCCAGCGCCTTGCCGATGCCTCCCCAGACCCAACCGGGGGGCAGCTTCCTTTCACCCACTAAAAACCAACTCAAAAGCGGGGGAGGGAGGCTCAGCTGCCCACCTCAGCCCGCGGCCCAGGGGCCGGGGTACTGCTGCCCCGGGCGAAGGGGGCCGGCAGGCAGCAGCCGCCACCCACCCCGCTGGGCTCGGTACTTAACCGTCTGTCACAGTCACGTCTGCCTCCTCCTCTCCCGGCTGCAGCGCCAGCTGGAGGGCTCGCTGGCCGGGGCCGGCGAGCGGCAGCGCCCCGCGGAGCTGCTCCTCGCCCAGGAAGAGCAGCCTCACGCTGCAGCTCAGGGGCTGGGGGGCGGGAGCAGCCATGGCGGAGCCCCCTCCCCGCCTGCCTCGGCTGCGGCCGAGCTCGGGCTGCCGCTGCCGCCGCCGCCGCCGGAGCTGTCACCGCTCCTCCTGCCTCGCAGAGCGGTGAGAGACGGGGAAAGCGAAGGAAGGGGGGGAAAAAACCCAACCAAAGCAGGCTGCTGAGGGGGAGGGGGCAGACCCCGGCGGGCAGGTTTGAGTGATAAACAAGTCCCACATCTGAGACACCTCCCGGTTCTCCCTGGCATTTGCAACACAATCTTCTCTCCTTCTCTCTCCCCCCCTTCAGTCCTACTCAGCCACTAACAATTTGCCACCAGATGAAGGGGGCTGGGGGTGAGAAGTGGCTGGGGAAGACGGGGCTCTCGCAGCAAAGCAGTGACATCTCCTGGCCGCCCAGGCGGCTGCACCCGGCCGGCTCGGACACCGGGCCTTGCCGCGTTGGGTTCGGAGGGAGGCGGGGGCGAAAGGCAGCTGGGTCAAGGCAGAGCTCTCTGCAAAGGTCTCCCCACGTCCCAACCCCCTCCGTGGAGATCCGTCTTCAAGGCAGGCGAAGATGTCTCCCACTCTTGCCGCAAAGGTTTCTGTGGGGGAAGCCTTTACGGTCTCCATTCTAGCTGTATTCCTCCCCAATCCCAACCCCCTCCTTGAAGATTTGTCTTCAAGGCAGGCTTGCGCGTCTCCCGCCCTTGCCGCAGCAAACCGTGTTGGGAAGCCTTTACGCAAAACCTCCCTCCTACTTTCATTCCCCCCCTCGTGCCCGTGTTCACGTTGTCACCTTGGCCCGACGAGCTTTGCCGTGCGATGCGAGAGCAATGCTCAGCGCTTGGTGTCACTTAAGGTCAGAGCTCCCAGTCTTAAGTGCGAGCATCTGAAATTCAAACAGCCAAACATCTAGCTAGGAGCAGCTTCCCTGGCTCCCATTATCCCCCTGGAAGCAGACAAGAGAGAACCGGGCCGCGGAACTGGTTTAAATTTCTGTTCAGGCCGAAGTCCCTGATCTCCGGATCCGAGTCTTCGTTTTTGGGGGATCCAGGGGGCCTGCTGACAAGCACAAAGGAAAAAGGAAAGCATTTGCATCACAGAGACTTAAGTCGCACAGATAAAATTAATTAAAATACACTTGATAGAATTGTTACTTTATCTCTCTGGCAATTTTCTTCTAATCACATTTGAACGGGTTTTTTTCTGAGCGTGATCTAGTGTAATCATATGCCCACCTTTACTAAACCCCCAAATAATTCAGTCACCCTCTTGGCTGGGGTCTCCCACTTGTCCTCTTTGTTTCACAAGTCAGTGAAAGCAGGGTGGTGACCAGGAGATGTCACTATTTTACTGTAAGAGTTTCCAATGAGCGCTTCTTTCACTCTTGACAAGATAAAATATTAGGATTTCGGTTTTTGGACAGCTTCCAGGCTCAGAGAGGTGTTGTGAGGTTTAATTAAGGAACTATGCAAAACACTTTGACATTAAAAGTGCTGCATATGTGGTGGGGCCCCAACCTAGATGAGGTCTTTTAGACATTACTGAAGCAGACAATAAATTACAATAATGCATCTGAAACAGTGGACTGGTAGGGAAAAGTTAATATTCTTGAACCTAGAAAGTGGTTGACAAGGAAGAGGTAACTTTGTATCAAAAAGGCTCCCATTATTGTACAAACGAGCTGTAGCTTGTCTTTGTGAACTACCAGAACCAAGAAATAGGGCCAGTTAACACCTGCTGCTAACTCTTTCATTTGAACTAATGTTCCTGCAACACTAAAACATGTTCAACTTCCGTCGTGTGTGTAGCTACATGGATTTCAATGGGCAACTTGAGTTACTAGGATCAGTGGCAGTTTTCAGGACGGTAAAGTCAAGTACTGACGGACTCAGGGCCTCTGTCCTCGGCAGCCCGTCATCTAGATGCAGCTAGAGATATAACCTTCGACACCACTAAGAGTCATGTAGTAAACACCTCTGAGGCTGCAGATAGAGCAAAATGAAGAACAGTGTATTAGACATCACCATAGTCTATCAGAGGAAAGAAAGTGCTAATGTTGAGGAAACAAACGGATCACAGTGAAAAAACAAGCTTGTTTGTGAAAATACAGTACATCTTTTTTTAACATGATACTAAAGTAAATACTTGGACAAACAAACAGTTTTATTCAACAGTTTATTCACATAATTTTTCTCCCATGTAAGAGATGCTGTTTTGCTATTAATTGTTCAAGTACGGTACACATGAACTAGGAATGCCAACAGGCATCTTGAAAGGGTTCAGATCAGACCCTTTTAAGGCGATCCAGAGCCCTTTTAATGTAGGCATCCACACCCTTCGGCTTAAATTTTTTAATGCGATTGGCCGGTAAGAATTGAATTGCATCTAGTTGCTAACTCACATATGAAAATCCAAATTACACAAAGTATTTACCTAGATTCCCAAATTTTAAAAAGTTGGACAATTTTATATATGAATTTGAGTGTATGTTTTAGGTTCTGAATTACAACAGAATAATATACAATACTGTAGAATTTACAAGCAAAATCAATAGCTTAAATTGAATTCTCTGCCAAATTTAACAAGTGTATGATAATAGTTTAACAATATTGATCAATTAGACACAGGAGAAAACCGCACCAGATGGCGGACGTTAATTTTATTTTTCATAAATCAAAAATGATTTTAGGTGTGGGGACATCATTAGTATGACATTTTTGCTGGAACCTTAAGAACATGGATAGTACAACAGGGTAATGCAGGTATTAAAAGGGAACTGAAAACTTTAGCAAGGAAATTAACAGTTTAAAATACTAAACCAAAACAAATGATAAATGTAGGCTTAAAACTGATAAATAAAGAGGAAAATGCAAGTTTTTAGCCTGGCAATGGACACGCTAAATCTTTGTTTCTTCAACAAAAAAATCCTATTTATAGAGGAGGCTCCACACTCCTCTAAATGTGTATGTAGAACTACCATTAATAGTAATAGGAACTTACAAGAAGGCATATAGACAAAGGAAGAGTTGGCTTATATTTCCTAGAAGAATTATTTCCCATTGAGAAATAATTTTATGATGACAACAAAGGCAGAAAAGAATATTTAATTTTAGTAACATTAAAGTAGTCATTTAGTAAAAGAATAACAGCCTGCAAACAAAAACAAATATAACAAGAAATTGTTTTTTCCCCCTTTTCCAAAACAGCTACCGCACTAAAAGGTAACAAAAGTGAGGTCTGTGGAGATAAACCTTTAAATTGCTAAATTTCAGTAATAAGAAGTATTTTTATAATCTTATACATGGATACTAGTGATGGTGCCCATGGTACGCTAAAAATGACAAAACTATCAACTCTTTCTTCAGGGCATAAAATGAGCTACCTGAGGTCAGGAAAGAAATGTATCCCCATAATACAACACTGTAGGATTTACAAAGGTTGTTATGTGTAGATATGTGGCTTTCTTCCCCTGCTCTCCTCAACTTCCTGTGAAGTATCCAATGTGAGCAACTGCCAGAAACGAGATACAAAATTAGATGTGTTATTGTTTTTTTCTAGAATGGTAATTCCTTGTTTGTAAATGTGAATGCTATTTAAATGGTGCTATTTAAATGAACAGACTATAAGTATACTCAGTTTGCCTATTAATATTGTGAGAGAAGCTTATTTTGTAAAAGATGTGTTTTGATAACAGCCACATTTGTACCATACCAACTTATGTTATACTGGGTGAATTTCCTCACTTACGCAGACAGCCAGCACAAGGCAAGCGTGCCACATAAATACCAATTACGTGTTGTTTTTCACATTTCCAAATGACATAATTCCCAATTTCTCTCCCACAGATGTCTTTCCTGTTATAGTTCAAACTCCATATGCTGAGGTTGCTACTAAAAATCTGAGAACAAGGCACTCTACATCTGTGTAGAGCCTTGATTTCGAACCAGACCGCAAGGCAAGACCCATGCTCCATCTTGCCCTCTACGTACACCCTCACCCAGGGCAAAAACTGGCAACTGTGGCAGTAATACCCGCTGTGGGATCAACACAAATATCCTGTTTGGTAATTCAATTCTCATCCCACCTATCAGTCCCTTAACCTCTTGGCAAATAAAGAAATGCTGGGGCTTGAATGCAAAGCAAGCATGGTGGATTACAATGTCTCAAATTAAGGATACCAGAAAGCTGAGTACTTACAAGCAGAGGTGCAGGTTTCTATGGCAGGTTTCCCTGAAGGATAAAGGCATTCAGGATGTCACTCATTCTGAACCCTAGATGAGCAAAGGGTATGAACAGAAAGCACCAAAGGGAAGTCACAGAATCTTTGAAGACTACTAGGCTGTTGTTGCTATTACACTTTTATTATTTGTATGAATATTGCACCTGGTAATGGATCAGCTTGCTACTCTGCTATGTTACATACAAACACAAACCAGAAAGATGGCCCCTGTCCCAAAGGGTTTACAATCCAGTTATCAGACGAGAGAAAAAGATACAAACAGACCAATGAGAGAGAACAAGGAAACAAAGAGACAGTATTGGAGAACACGGTAGTCAGCAGATGCAACATATCACCAGTCTACCCGAATAGTGCAGGGAGGGTTATATCTAGCTGAAACTGGTGAGTATAACAAGTCATCTTTCGTTCAGATTAAATAGAGGAAACAGTAATGGGACCCAAACCAAAATACAGCCAAATGTCACTGCCTGGAACAAAGGCACATGCCAATCCACTTTGGATTTAGAACTGTGCAGGCAGAGGACTTTGCTGAGGATTGCTCTGCGAAGACATGCATGTAAGTACATGAAAGAAACAAGGGAGGAACCACACAAATAGAAAGAAGAGAAGCCAGGAGCAGAAGCCTAGGAAAAATCTAGAGAAAGGCTGCTTTTGGAACTAGGTGTTGGCTGAACCAATAATTAGGAGAAGATAATCAGCCTAGAGTAGGGAAAGAATAGGTTAGAGATTATTTGGACAAACTGGATGTACTCAAGGAATTACCCAAGGTAATCGCAGAGCCACGGGATGTTATTGTTGAGAAATCATGGAAACCATGTGAGGTCCCAGATGGGCAAATATTAAAAAGGGAACAAGAAAGACCCAGGTAATTACAGACCTGGAAATCTGACTTAATGCAGACTTGGACTGGTACGACAGAGTGAAATTATCAGATTCGTGTTTTGCACCTTTTTTGGATTTTGCCTCAATTTGGGAAGGGAGGAAAAGGGTGAGATGAGGAAATAGGTTGAGCCTCTTTGTAGACTTTAGTTATCAGATCTGGGAGTAAGAAACATGAGCAAATCCATTAGAAACCAAACTTGTTAATAACTTGTGCCCAGCAATAGTAGATTATCATTTAAATTAATTGTGATGTAAATAAATAGGCAAGAAACCTTTACTTAAAATTACCAGTTTTAAACTTGATTTGCATTTCTATTTTTAGTTGATTTCTTAAACTGATTTTCATTGGTTGGTAATCATTAAGGTGTTGCTAAGTATGGCCTCCACATTGAATTTGATACTATGTTGTGCTAACCAGACAGAAAAACTATTTACACATTTAAGCAAATATATAGTTACAAACATTTATCTGATCTTAATTTTTACATTTGTTTTATGTTAGAAAAGGTTCAAGATACTTTTTTTTTACTAGATTTAACTGGGTCAAAATTCATATTAATTTTAAAAGTTGACCTCCTGCATTTTTTATTTGTTTTATACTTGTTAAAATTATGTGAAATATGCTGTATACAAAGTTTATCAAAAACATATATTCAAATCACTGTATTAAATAACAGAAATATTATTTAATTCATATATTTGAATTGAACCGATTATTTCTGGCTACTGAGTCCTTCAGGTTTTTAGAGCTAGTAGACCTCAGCCTCCCATACATGCATCCTAGTCACAGATTAGAGGGGAAAAACAAATATTCCTGCTTTTTAACTCCAAATCAGTTTCTCAGCTCTGAGCGAACTAGTTACTGAACTGTAGTGAAATGAAGAAATACTTTCGTTGCACCATTGTCAAAAGCTGTTTTTTGTTTGTTTGTTTTCCACTTCAGTAAACTTTGGTTCCAGGTGCTTAACCAGTGATTTTTCCCAGTTCAATGGTTTGATTTTCTTTAAAACTTCCGCAGCACAACGTATACTACTTGAATATTGTATTTTATTTAATTAAAAAGAATTAGTTTATTACAGTATATTAAGTTTAGGCCATAAAATAGGTTGTGCTAATTTAAACTTATCTTTAAATAGATGCATTTTTTTTTTAAATGAGAGCACATTAAATTTTAACTATAAAAATGTTTCTTTAATCAGTTCTTATTTACCCTGGGCACACCTACACAAGATGCTACTGCACAGTTGTTACTGCCTATTTATTTAGTACTTGTATTAGCAAGTACTAAAAAAATGTGCAGTAACTGGAGTTCCTGCAAGCCAGGGCTGCCTTGGGTGGGGGCGGGGGACAAATTGGGGCAACTGCCCCAGGCCCCGTGTTTTGGGGGGCCCCCCGCAGAGTTGCCACGGCGATACCGTGCTGCCACCAGCTTCACCTCAGGCTTCTCGGCATCCCACCCCCACTGCTGAATCGGCCACGGGCTTCCTTGCGTCCAGGGACGGAGCCCTGCCCAGGCCCTGCACCCTGCTTGGGTCGACTCTGTGCACAGTAATGCTGAAAATGGTTTTTAGGTGATGCTATTGTACAGCACCCTAACAGTACTGTGCAGTAGGGCATTAGCACTGTGATGCAGTCCTGTGCAGAATTTTTCAGCTAGTGTGCAGTCAGTGTCTCATATACATGTGCCCTATTTTGAAATGGTTGGCTCATCTTAGACCCACTGTAGACTGGCATTCACCAGAAGTTGACGAGTTTTTGCTGATTCCAAGATTATCACAGATGGCTACATTTTGGGAACTTATGCTACAAGATCTGAAGCACCTAAGTTAAACTGCTTCAGTCACATTCATGTATTTTTCTCCTGGTCTTTTTACTTCTATCAAACAAGTCTCTTCACATATTGCCCCTCTGGAGACAGATTAACTTGGAGAGACTAAATTGGACAATGTACAAGAATCATAAAGTTGGAAGGGGCCTTAAGGGTCATGTGTACACCAGAATGAGTAGAGAGTACTGAGCAGTTGTGCCAATTGTTGTTTGAGAGACAGAGCAAGACTGGAGCATTTGAAGAATAGACAAAGCTGCCCGGATCAATGGTAAAACAACTCCAATGTAATGTATGTCACAGGTTGCTACTGTCTCTACATGTGGCATGAACCTCATCAAATTACAGACTAGGTTTGCAAACTCAGAGCATATAGTAAGTTTTATATTCTGAAACAAATTCACTGATCCAGTTTAATTTATCAGTTCTACATTCCTCTGAAGGAGATGAAATACATAACGACCATTTGGGGAATATGAAATCCATGTCATCCAAGGGCAAACACCCTCCCCTAATGAACATTTGGCTTCTTCACCAAGAGTTATTGATTACCTCAGCAGTGGAATGTACTCCATACCTAGAAAGCAGGGCTCCATGGCTCTCAAGGAGATTATGGTAAATCATCATTTGCCTCAGATACAGTAAGATGAACTACAACCCAAGTGGAATACCTTGGATTTTTCTTCCCAATTCTTGCTAAACAGTTTTAAAAACTTTGTCTTTAATGAAATCCTGTTATCTCCTGTTTACACTTCATTTTGGTTTCAAGCACTACATTTCCATGTTCTTAATTAAAAGCAAATAAATAAATATGATATCAATTCTAATTGTTTTTTTAGAGGATGGGAACCTCAATCATGTGGTGCAGATCAAGATAGCAGCTGCTTTTATGCTGATTTCTATTGACAGTCCTCATTGATTTTATAAAATCACCATGTAAAACAGTAGAATTCTGCACCAAAAGAGGATTTTACAATGGAATAAACATCTCTAAACACATCTCTATTGCAAGGAAAAAATAAAGGTCTGGGGTTTGGATTGTTATAGAAACAAGAGAAGCAGCAGCCTCCTGGCTTTGAAACAAAATAGCAGTGCCATGTCTTCTGACATAGGACACCCTGCCAAAGAGAGCTGGACAAACAGATCTGTAGAATAAATTACGTATGATCTTTTAAACAATAATTTATATTGCAATGATGGGAACCATAGCAGAAGCATTCACGTTGTGACCTCAGTCATATTCTTAAATCTACAAATCCTGCTGAACCCTGGCAATTAAAGAGTATGTCTATGGCTACCATCTGATGCAGTTGTCAACATCACTGACCAATTATATCTGAGAGCTGATCCAGTCATCAGTGTCACTCAAAAGGGCTCCCAGCAGGGATGGTATTGCCAATTATATCAACAAATGTCTACGGGCTGTCAGGCACTTACTGCCAAATCATGTGCTGACTTCAGCTGCCTGGTGCTATGCCTCTAGGAGACACAGAGGGATTAACAACAACTACCTTGGATAAATCTGGCCATCAAAAGACCATGGGTGTCTATATACGTGCTCTGGGGTAGGGGGTGGGTCATATTAATTAGAGTGGCTTCCAGACAATTACTCTAATTAAAACACCACAGCATCATATGTATTTAGTGTTCCATGTTTCAAAATGGCCATAAGTGCGCTTTAACTAAAGCTCATTCAACAATTAACCAAATCTGCTGTGATGCTTTCTAATTAGAGTGTCAGGCCCCATGTATAGGCACCCCATATGAGCAATATGGTAACACCCTCTTTCTTCAAATCTGATTTTGTCATCAGTACAACATCTCTGACCAACCATGATGACTGTACAGACACTGGCAGCATCTCCATCATGCCTGTTTACAAACCACTGTGCAAACAGTTCAAGTTTCCTAGTCCACACAATTCACATCATTTCAACCATGACACAATCCAGGTGACTTTAACAACCACAGCTTTGATGGGGCACTATACTGTAACTGACAAAAACTAAGTTGGTTGAAGCATGGGTAGATGCACATCATCTGAGCACATCATCACAGCCCCAATCTCCCCCATCATTCCCCATCTCTTGCAGCAACAGTCAGTGGAAATGAGGTGCATTACTAGATCCCTTAAAACAAGGGATGTCAATAGTCTCCACCTACTTACCAGAACTGCCCGCATCAGACATCAGGAGAGTAGAAGCAACCAAAATGGCAGACTGAAGATAAGAGGTTCTACATGACCACATTATGGCTCCCAGTAGATTCAAATCACGAGAAAATATCCTTTCTACAGTGCAGCTTACTGGATGAAACACTGACAGCTACATGTACAAAAATGTGGCAATCATGACTAGAGATGATCCAGGAGGGAGTAAGAATGAGTATCAAAGCTGTCAAACATCTCCCTGCAGGGGCAGAGCTTGACTGGTCAACAGGGAGAAGCTTGAACTGCTTTCGAACAGAGGCCAGTCAGACTAAAGTTAACATACAATTTTGGGAGTACTCTACCAATGCAGAAATCATATGCGAATGTGGAGGAAACTTTCAGGCTACAGAACACCTACTCACATACAGCAGAACAATGTACTAGTGAGGACCTCACTAAGGCTACAGATTGAGCAATAGTACATGCCCAGTTTTGGACTCGAATTTGAACTTGGTGACAGGACATGAGAAGAAGTGGAAATGAGGTCCTGATCCTGATCTAATCTATGTCAGCAACAACACAGTTGGTTTGTGCTACAAAGTTAGTATGGGACTGAGGCTGATACAGCTATATCAGCTGTATCATGCCATCCTGCATTCATTTAAAGGAAGTGGATTGGGAGGGCTATGCCAACAATTCTGGTGTCGGTGTAGAAAAGGCTGAACTACTACCAGAATGCTATAATCTTTTTTTCAAGATTGTGCTATTTGAGACAGCATGCACTTTCTACAAGGCTCCAAAACTAATTACTTACTGGAGCTAACATCCATGTTATCTGATTGTTATGCAAAATACAAGGAAGTGTTTGAAGCAGACCCATTTGCTGAGGATACCTTTGCAGTAAGCAAAGAACTGGCATCTGCATTAAAGGGGAAAAGAAATAAGTCATGGTAGAGTTTCCTTCAGAACACGGGCATGGCTCAAAGCTACAAGAAGGCACAGATACCCATCTGGGAGCTTAACATAACCCAAAGAAGGCAGAATCATATTACAATACTGCAGACTAGGTGGTGCTCCAATCCTAGAAATGGTGGGGCACTGATCAAGGAATGTATGACACTGCTTATGTGGCAAAAAAAGACCAGGGAACTAATAAAGTGGAGGCAGAGTACACAAATGGCAAACTATTATCTGGAGTTAATGCCTTAAAAAATGTCAACGCACACACTGAGATGGCACTCATATTGAGCATGCTTATTCATGTGCAAGTGACTTAGATCTGGTGGCCAGCACAGGTCATGGCATCCCTGGAGGCAGGGAAGGATACATCAGAGCTGAAGAGCTTCAGGCCCGTATCACTTGGGAGAATATCAGACGTACGGAGGGCCGTCACAAGAAAACAGAATGGTCACAGTAGGTTGAATATACCGGGCACCTGCTATAAATGCTGACACTGCAGCTGTTAGGTGCCTAAAATCCCAGAAAATCTTTCTAACTGTAATGAGTGCAATTAAAAAATTACTGATGGCTACATGATTGGAAATGCGGCACACCTAGCTGAACATGCTCGACACGGGCATCAGAATACAGAGTCTCTCACTACTTTTTTGCCAGAGTAGAGAAGGATTGGTTAAGATGGAGATGTTTAAATCACCGCAGAACAAGTTAGATGAAAAGACAACATGAGAAAACGGGGTTATTCTAGCAACTCAGTGGCATATGAATACAGGGAAACAAAGATCATGGAATATCTGCTGGCCTCTAGAAGAACTTATGCAGCGTGGAAGACTGCCACAGCAATAAACCAGGTCATATTCTGTACCCAACCCTGGAACAATTTATAATTGTGATGGCAGGACGTGAGAAGAAGAATTATAGTGACACCTGTGGGTGCCAACTAAGATTCATACCTAAATGTGCAAGGTGCTTTACTTAATTAGAAAGTAACAATCCTCTGAAGAACTCACAATTTAATTGCAGTGGAAAAGTTTGCAAGTATCCTCTTTGCAATCTTTCATGGAAAGGATTTTATTCTAAACTGAAAATCATGGGCTGAAAATCAGGGAGTGCTGAAGTGATTAACCAGAATTGCTGAAAAAGAAACTAAAATTTTAGGAGTTAACAGAAAACAGAAAAAATGGGGAGCACATGAAATATATTTACTACACATTTCATTTTACAATTTTAGGCATGTTCAACTAGTTCTTGCTATGGGATTCTTAGAAGAAAAGAAACTGCATGTTTCAGTTTTTGAAGTCTAGTTTCCAGTGTTATTAGAAATTCCAGCAAAACAGATTAGATATTTATATGGGAAAATTAGATCATCCACAGTTCAAGATTGCTTTATAGAAATGATAGAAATAAAAACTTTAACTTCAGTTCAATTTTTTGAAGGGATATCAGCAAAGATTGTGTGTCAGTGGTGTGAAATTGATGCTACTAACCAATTTTCCCTGAGAGTGAAAATGTTTAGCCTAAATTTGCGGTTATCTAATTCAAAGCACGTCTTGGGACTTGGAACTTGAAATAGACATTTTAAGTTTCCTTCCTTGTAATGTTTGAGTAAAACAGTACATTTTATACAACAGAGCTCAGTTATTCAGATTCTCCCTCTACCTATACTGGATCAACCCACATTCATTCTGCAGCACCACTTCTGTCCATCCTCTAACTACAGGAATTGGTGATTTAAAAAAAAGGCACAAAGATGTGACAAGTTCTCTATCAGAGACCAAGACTGTGATCTTGCAACCTGTCTCCAAACAGCTGGGCCTTTCTGCCCGTACAGAACTGCAGCGACTTTAATGCAAGTCTGTCTGCAGAGAGCTACAGAGTCACATACAGGATAGGGAGCAAAGTTAAAATAACAGATGAAATTAACAACATTATTCCATCCATGAAAATAACTCGGAAGTCTGCGGTGTGTACTTCAGACTTCCTGACTTTAATATGTTTTGTATTACCTATAGGCCATGTGTAGATGAAACTTTAAAGCAGGCTAAATGCTTCTGCATCGTTTTAATGGTGTCGGTGTTTGCATGCCTCAGCAGTGTATTGTGCATTCATTCCAGCTGCTGTAGGAAACTCAGTGGCGTGATGCACCTTACATGACTTGAGGTGCAGCAAACTAAAACTCCTTTGAGCAAAGCACCAGGCTCCATGCAGCTCTACAGTCCTGCAGGCAGCCCGGGAAAGCAGCTCCACCAAGGAAGTGGCAAGCCTGATTTTTTTCCCCCCACCTCCCCTGAAGCCTGCCTGCCTGACTTGCATGGGGGCCTGGCACTTCCCCCTGAGGCTGCAGTGTCCCCCAGGACTTCCCGAGCCAGGTGCCTGTGAGTGGGTGCCACCGGGGGGGCTGCTGCTGCTGCAGAGGGCCCCCCCCAGCCTAGGGACTGCTTCACCTGCTGGCAACTCGCCCTCCCCTCCCCACTGGAGAGGCAGGTAAGTCAGTGGGGTGTGCAAAACACAGGGGTTTAATCAGCCCTATATTGAAGCAGTGCATTTTAAAACCCACCACTTCAATGTAGGGCCCCTGTTTCGCCTACGCACGCCCTACAGATATTAAGTTGTAATTACTGGTAAGTAAGGGTAATGAAATTTTCCCCCTGTATTTATTTTTATATTATTTTTGCAGGTTGTTTTACATGGAAAAAAAAACAGTATGAAGAGAATGAATGCTATGAAGTATCCTTTACAAGAAAAGAAAATACAGCCGGAGAAGTTTTAGACATAATACATTTTAACTTTAGGACTTTTTTTTTTTTTAATTTGTAAAGGTGTAATATGATAGGGTCAAGTAGTTTGGAATAGTAGTTTATCTGTTATAAAAACAGATGTGATTTTGTAACTGTCACAGCCCAAATCGAGGAAGTGTCCCTGACACAACAGACCACCCCTCTGGTTCTAAATTTAGTCTCGTTCTGCCTCATTAGGTATTCCCACTTGGCGGGTTATCATTGGCTACTCTAAAAGTATAAAAGTCTGCTCAGCTTCCGCCCAAATCAGAGCGGCACGAACTCTGACCACGTCGTGGGAAAGACCTCAGACAGCTCTGAGCACGTGGCGGGGTAAATTTGACGGACTGATCACCCACCAAAAGCCTCCCCGTTGCCGACATCCCCGATGTACCCCCTCCCCTGCCGACTCGCTGAGCCCACGAAGTCGTCAGCTCGTTGCTTTACTGTGTCACCTGTAGCCAAGCAAGCAACTGCCTAGTGGCGCGAGTAAAAGTTTTGTTTTGCAGCCAATACGCTGTGTCCCGCCTCTCCATCCACCAGCCCGCCTGAGCTCAGCTTAGTTAACCAGCGTTTCCCTCGACTGGCTCTGCTCGGCCAAGGAAGTAAGCAGGGCTGCCAGTTTGAAATGGCCCTGCTGGATTCCAAACTTATCATGCCTTGAACTGCCTAAAATGCTCAACCAACTATCCTTTGTAAAGGTGATTCTAGTTTTTATGATTTGCTTGGAGAGTTTTTTTCTTTTTTCGATTCTGCTGCAACCATATAGAATTTGTCACTTAAAAGCAGCAACGTTAAAAATAAACAAAACCTTTCAGGGAATCTTTATTAGGCAACTTGAGTGTCCAAAAATTAAGTTTTAACAGAGCCAGTTACATCCAAACTCAAAAAGATAACACTCGTATAAATACTTAATAAAAATAAAAAGGGAAAATAATCAAATTAGCAACAGAAGCAACCTCTGCTTTTTATCTACATCGCAGGGAGGGGATAGTACAGCTCTGTCTATAGTATTTGCTTTTTCACAGGAAACATACATTTGTAATTCTATATTCACAGCTTAAATGGAAAGTTTGAAAACTGAAGGAATGGGTCTTAAAGACTAAGAATATGAATAATGAAATCTGTGGAACTACCCACTGGCTTGAATTTAAGCATGTGTGTAAGGTTGAAGGACAAGGACCTTATCACGAGACTATTATCACAGCAACAAAGTACTATTATAGAAGTTTAAAACCTGATCTATCTGGTTACTCTTTGGGCAACCCATCCGCCCCTACACATCTGCAATGGTAGGAATGATCTTACTTACACCACCCGTATTGCAGTGAACTTCATACCATAAGAAAGAAGTGGGAGAGCCTGAGCCGCCATTCTTGACCTATTGCGAAAGACACTTTTGAGAAGCTGATCGGACCGTTCTTGGAGCCTGGCTACTCATCATTTAAACCAAGGTTGTTCTGAACCTTTCTAGATCCAAGGCACCCCTCCATAACTACTGAATTTAGTGGCACCCCATTTCCAAAACTAATTTCACTTATTGTTTTGACTATGGAAAAATAGTGCAACACGTCTTCTCTTACAAAGAAGTCAAGAGACACCACAACAGGTTAAAATGTTTATGACACTATGGCCTTCAGCCACAGCCCTTGTGGCTCAGCATGGGACCAAATAGTCTTATTGCCACTGCCAGGCTCTTCCTATGCAAAATCTTTGGTTTTACCTTGTGAATCATGTGCAGGGGCTTGTACAGCTAACAGTAACAATATTGCATGGCATCCTGTGGCACCTTTAAAAGTATCTTGTGGCACTTGAGGGTGATGCAGCTCCCTGATTGAAAAACACAGATTTAGACCGAAAATTTGTGAAATCCACACCGATCCTAGCAGAGGTGGTCTGCCTGCTGATGTTACACTAGCAAAAGGGTCTCTGGATTTTTAAATGCAGAGCATTTATAAAGGAAAACATGCGCAGAAACTATTCTCACTAAAAACAATTCTGTTGAGAAGCTGGCAACAAAAGCACATGATACTACTGTTGTTGGGGAGTTTGGGGGATTTTTAAAATAGAAACCTGATTCTGTTAGGCTAATCTAGCTATTAGGGAGGAAAGCACACAATGGGATTTAGGAACAATCGGATCAGAAGCAACAATATGAAGTCTGTGCGGAAGCTCCTTTTGGTATACGTCTATGCCAGAACCGGATCAAAGTTTCACAACTACTTTGGTTAGATCCCTGTGTGGAACAATAGCTGGCTTTATATGCGTAACGGTATTTGGCACAGAGACTGAAGTGCAACAAAATGATTGCTGCAGTTTAATTTGCTGTGGGCCATGTGGCATTTTACATTATAGAAGTAAACTGCTGAGAAGCAGCAAGTGACTAGAATTTTAAATGACTCAATACAGTGTGTAGCATATTTAACGGATATCGGTGTTGTACAGAACACAAACTTGCAAAGAAGCAGCAACAAAAGCAGGATAGTTTTGCTCATGTGTTTGTGTTATTGCTCGTTATTTAGTTATTCTAGACATAACCAGTGCCTCTGGATTTCTGCTCTGCCATGTTTCACACTTAGCGAGCCATATTATAGCACACTCTGCAGGAACTGCAGTAAATGGTTATCGTGTGGGTAGCTAATTTAAATTATTTTGTTTTACTTGATGTAGACCACAGCCTGAACTCTCTCCCAAGTGAAACTGTCCCTGTGGTCAATGGACACTGATCCAAATTAATATGACTAAACAATGTTTATTCGTGGGGTGGGGAGTACGCTTACAGATCCTTCTCCAGCAGGTGTGCGCAAGAACAAAACCTGCTGCGCGTCCGCAGTGTCGGCTAGGCCTAACTAAGCCAACTAAGTTGTGGAGACTACATAGTCCATGGAGCAGAAAGACGGATATCTATTTTATCTGGGGGATTGATATTGTATTGTAGTAAGCGATTGGACCTTAGTTGAAGTGAGCTGTATGAAATGAATAGCGACTCTGGACTGTGATGCTGTTAGCTGAGGCTTCCAAAGAGAAATTGAAATCAAAGTTAAAGAGGTAGCTTCTCTTTCTTTCCTGAACCCTGTGCACAATTTCTGTTCTGATCTGGCCTTTCAAGATTACTTGGACGTTCAGAGATTTTGTAACTTTCTGGGAATTTGCCCAGTTAGAAGCAATGCTCCGCCTCATGCACATGGAAACCCGGTGTTATGGTTGCAGAATGAAGGCTAGCGTCCCGTGCAGTCTCTGGAACCCTGGAGGCTCATGGGACACCTGACCGGTGAAGGGTTGCCAGCTCTTCTCCTTGTTTTTGACTTACTGAACTGCATAAAATTAAAATATATTATTTTCTTAATATTACATAAGCCAAATTTCCAGTAGGAAAGAAGCTGGTCTGCATTTTTGTGAAGGAGAAGACTGCCCCTGAGGAAAAAAAACACTATTTACTAAGACATGATAGACACTTTGGACAAGGTGGAGAACAGCATGCTTGTAAATCTCTTTTATCTCTGCCCAGGTGTACATCTGTTTGAGATTTTATTTTACAGATTATTCTTTTGGTTCACTTCTAGGCTTGATCTTTAAGTGTCTTCTCCCCTGTATAGTCAGTCTTTCATGCCTATGCAAAGAAGATGTAGAGGGCTAGCATTTTAAATTTGGTAACAGTTTTAGTAACACTTATTTTGCACTGGGCTTTTTGTTTCTACACAAGGCAGAAGGCACCGGAGAAACTAAAAACATATTAAAAATGAAGAAAAGATAGTTAACAAAAATCCTCCCTCTCTCCCAGAAATTTGATACATAAAATAATTTAAAAATCTTTGGGATTTTGTGTAAAAAAATCATGTAATTGAGTACATTTTTTTCCCTTTGGGCACAGGATCACTGAAAATCAGATGCTTTTGAACCCTGTATGGGCCGAGTAGGATCTGGACGTACAGACTTGTACTGGTGTTTGGGCCAGAATTATGGCTTACCGATGATCCAGAGGCATTGATGGATCTGTAGGTCACTATTAGCGTGTTGGATCAATACTTGCTTGATCAATTGAAAGAAAAAGCGTCAATCATAGGAAGACTGTCAGTGTTTTCTTGAGGGAGAGTAAGATGCCAGCTTTTCTTAAATCATGGTTCTGCTCTGGAAAGTAAAGATACAAATGATACAAGTTTTCTTACTGGGTACATCTACACCTGCAATTAAAGTGCACCCTGGGAGGGAAGTGTATAGTAACCTAGGGTGTGAATTTATAGTATATTAGATACTCCAGGCAAACTCCCCGATTGGAAACCCTTAGGGCATTTACACATGTGCTCCGGGAGGTGGGGGGGCAATGCTTTAATTTAATTAAAGCGCCCGGAGCGTCACATGTATCAGCGTCCTCATGCTGAGAGGAATGGACTGGCTGAAAGGAATAGAGTCTGGAATGCTTTAATTAAACCTCGGTTGAGCTTTAATTGAGTCTGCTCCAACATGCTGTAGTTAACCCATGCATGCAGGCAAATGCTTGGGCCTGAAAGACAGAGAATGTGGCCCACCAGGACAGATGGCATTTGGAGGATGTGGCCCTTGAGGATACACAGGACTGGTGTGAGGGGGCACAGGACCGTGTGGACGGGAAGCTCCATGCACAGCTCCTGACCCTGGAGTGCAAGCAGGTGGAGGTGCTGTAGGAATAGACCGCAATCCTGGCCAGGGCAGTGCAGGCCATGGATGATGCCTGTAGACACTGCTCTGATCCTGGCCATTGCCTTCAGACCAGCCACTGCCTGGCCCCTGACCGATCTCTGGCAGCCACCCACTGCCCAGCAACAGGCCCCTGCCTGGGCCTTGGAGGAGGTCCTGTGCCACCTCCAGCAGGCAAGAGACCCTGGCCCGGCCCCTGCCCCAGTCCCCCTGCTGGGGCCCAGGCCAGATGCAGAACTGGAGCTGCCTACAGTGAGGTCAGGACTGCACGCCAGCCTTACTGGACCTGGACACTGCCTGCCGGAGGGGGAGCTCTCCGTGCCAGGGGGGCACGGCTGCCAGCACCCCGGGCGAGCCCCCTACCTGTTGCATGCACACCCACGGGGGAACAACCAGAGGCCGGGGTGCTGGCTGCCTGTCCCCGAGCTCTGCCCCCTAGGTGTTCCCACCCCATGGCCCTCCACCCTGGGACAGCACACAAAGGGCACCGCACATAGTTTTCATGGGGAAGATGTTTTATTTTTGGTGGATGGAGTGGGTGGTAGAGGGGCTCTGTTTTTTTGGGTAGGGCAGGGGGAAGAGGGCTCTGTTTGATGTGAGGCGAATAAAAACCTGTTTTTCCGAGACATGTCTGCAATGAGCATGGTGCTGGGGGTAGGCAGGCTGTGGGGGGGGGGGGTCCCTGGGTGGCAGCGCAGGAGAGCCAGTGGGGAGTGCTGGAAGAAGTGGTCGGCCAGCACCTGCCCCCCCCGGTGCCCTGGCCCAGCCGGCGGGCGTGCAGCTCTCCTGGGGCCTTGGTGGAGTGTGGTCACGGTTGGTGCTGCTGCTGCAGGCGGTGCTCCCACGGCCGGGCAGCGTCTGCCTGCCGCACCTCCCCCTGGGCCTCAGAGGTGTTATGTAGCGTGCAGGCTGCGACGATGACGCAGGGGTGGCTGTTCTTGGTGAACGAGGCAGGCAGTGGCAGTGCACCAGCGGCCCTTGAGGTGGCTAAAGGCACACTCCAGCAGGGTGTGGGTCCGGCCCAGGCAGTGGTTAAAGTGGGCCTAGTGAGGGTCCAGGTGACCAGTGTATGGCTGCATGAGTCAGAGCAGGAGTGAGTCGTTGGGATCCCCAGTGAGGAGGGTCGAGACCTCCACAGGGCCCAGCTACAGGACCAGCACGCCCAGTGTGAAGCAGAGCAGCTGCTCTGCACCAGGGCTGACAGGGTGGCGTTTACATGTGTAAAGGCCCTGAAGTGGTCTACGGTGGCTTGGAGCACCATGGAGTAAAAGCTCCTCTAGCTGTAATAGGGGTGGTCAATGTGAGGTGGGCAGGTGATGGGGATGTAGGTCCCATCCAGGGCCCTGATGCTCTGGGGGGATCCCAGGGCATGGGACCCCACCACCACTGCCAGGGGGTCATGCACTTGTAGCATATTTTGCCCCAGGACACCCTGGAGGGCACTGCACGTGTTCAGGATGGTCTGCCTGGCAGTGGCCTTGCCCACACCAAACAGGTGGCTGACCTGCTGCAGGCATGGCCAGCCTGAGCAGGGTGAGGGCCAGCCTGCAGTAGGTCCATGGGGAGGGGTGGCTGCATGCCAGCGTCCTGTCACTCCAGGTGTGGCTGGAACTGCTCCAGGAGGTCTCAGAAGGTTGCTTGTGCATCGTGGAAGGCCTCCAGCCACTGCTCGTCATCCCAGGTGTGCTGGACAATGTGCAACCACCAGTTCTCGCTGGCCTGGTGGGCCCAGGAGGGTGATGGTGGCCCTGGTGGTAGCATCCTGGAGTCTGTTGTCCACATCCTGCCGGGGTCCAGCTACATGGATGGGGCTGAGGCAGCAAGTGTGCAGCATTGGCCCTGAGTGGCCAGGCAGTCACTGCTAGTAGGGGAGCCAGGAAAGGTGAGATGGCCATAGGCCAGCCAGCGGTTGAGACAGCAGGCCAGTAGGGCCAGTGCTGTGGCTAGCAGGAGCACAGGGTACTGGTCATCGTTGCCAGGGACAGGGGCTGGACAGCCATAGTCTGGGGAGGCACAGGCAGCAAGGAGAGCACTGCTGCATACTGTCCCTGTGCTGCACGTGCTGGTCCTGGCCAGGGAAGTGGCTGGCCAAGGAGCAGCAAGGAGGACTGGCTTTTGAAGAGGGCTGGCAGCTGCAGTTGAAGCCTGGAACTCCCCCCAGTGCCGGCAGGGACCCATTGCAGGGCCCTGAGAAGTGGAAGTGGATTGGCAGCAAATCGGTTTCCACTTCCCTGCACATATAGACGCATGCCTGGAACTGTTTCCTTACGAGTAAAATGCTGCTGCATCAAATGCATGTGTAGGTGTGCTGCATAACAGTAAGAGTAAGGCATTATTTTAAGGAGAAATGCTTAGTCACTTGCTGAAGAAACCAATGCTTACTATGGATCATTTCTTCAATCATTCCCCTGTTTCTAAACTTCTTTTAAAGGACGGTTATGGAGAAAGTTGTTTCAAAGAAAATAAGGCCACATCTGTATTAGTAAACTTGCCATCTGAGGTAGCAGGGACTTCAAGCACGGTGCTCTGCATAGGCTGCCATCTAAACTAGAAGCAGCACAGCTTAGTGTAGCACAGCGTAGTGGTTTATGCAGGCTAATTAGCACTGCTGAATGACAGGGCTAGTTAGCCGAGGGCTAGGCTAGTGAATATAACCATGATGCCATGCAGAAACAGTTAGGGAGCAGCTTGCATGGAGCAGTGCTGCTTGTTTGATTGCAATGCTACTGAAGATATAGTCATAGCTTACGATAATTTCTTATGCAGACAAGGGGCACTGTGAGCCCCTCTGCTAATCAGCGGCAGAGAAGCGAAAACTGTGGCATATTTAAAACTGTGGTTTTGCTTCCCTGGCGAGTAGTGGCAAATGGCCTGGCCAGCAGGGCCCCTCTACCACTCAGGACCAGTGGCAGGAAGAGCAATCAGTCAAATGGATACATTTAAAGGAGCCACTGCAGAGGCCACTTGCTCTGCGATTTACATAGATCCCTAATCGTGGGTTCGATTAATATGATTGTAGGACCAAGAAGGAATAAATGGAGTTGATCTTGAATAGTTCTCCTCTATCTGAGAGAACATGAAGGGTCATGTTGGGCAACTGCTCCGTTATGCTGAAGTCTTTTGGATTACTATAAGATTTACCCTATTGCCATTCTTGTTCAATGCTCATTTGGAGCAAGCGGAGGAGACAGGGAACTGGCTACGGGAACAGGTTCTTCAGTTTCTCATGGGACTTTCTGCTCTAACACTGTGCTATCAGATGCGCTAGGTGATCATACCGGCTTACCCAAAAGCATTGGCAGGATCAGAGTTTAGCTGAGAGCCAACGGGATGCATTTCAGATTAGACAGGATTAGAATTAACCGGTAAAATGGACAACTGGAACAAAAGGTGGTTGATGTTGCATCCCTCAACCAGACGACCTGCCTTTGCATTTTGTTATTTGCAGTCTTATTCTTGGGGTGCAGGAGAGTAAATAGGGGTGGGCTAGTTTCGATGGGCCCCTAAAACAGTGGTTACTGCTTCTGCGAGCCCACAGACTTATTATTATGCCTCTGCTATTTCTGAAAGCTTAGGCAGTGCACACGACCAAGAGAAGGTTTTGGTATTTACTGGCAGGAGGCTGTATCTTTCCCTTCAGATACGGACCTAGCTATAGTGACTCTATTATTTTTGTCCCACAGACTTACACAGTAATGACCCATGAATGAGGTTACGTCTAAAAGATCAAATTCTGAAAACTGGTCAGACTAGGGGTGTCAAATATACAGCCCATGGCCTGGATCTGCCCAACAGAGGTGCTCTGTCTGGTCCACCGCACTTCTGACAGGCAACAGCAAGTTGGCGGGGCAGGGCTGGGTAGAGCGGTCTGCTGTAAAATCCAGGGTCCTTGAACGCTGCTGGACATGACAATCAGCAGCAGGAGAGCAAAGGAGGGCTGACAAGCCTTGGTCGCCTTCCAGCTGCTTCACCTGTTGCCACCAAAGTAGTCTCATCTCTTTGGCACCAGCTCTGCAGCCACCTCATTGCCTGTGCTGGGTTTCTACTGCAACACAGGGCGTGGGGCACACGGCAAGTGGCAGCTTCATCTCTGCCATTGCCATCCTGTGCCCCATGCTGGAGCTGCTGCCACTGCCACCACACGCCTTGGGCCAGAGCCAGACCCACCTCTACTGTAGTGTGCCTCTGGCTAGATTTGGCCTGCAGAAGCACACGGGCTGGCTGAGGCATGAGGTGAGATTAACACCCCTGATTTAGATGACTGTCAGTGAAGAATGAAATAGCCCAAATGTGTAAGGGGGTTTCTTGCACACGTGCGCCATCATCTGCAGACTTTCAATTCACAGCCAGGTTCAATATGAGGTGTTGGATTTAACACAAAAAACCTTAACCTGGCTGGGCCTGGTTGCCAGACACTGTATCTGTCTGACGTAGCATTGCAGAGCATTCTCCATATGAATTAAATCATCTGAATTTGTAAAATTTGAAAGATGAAAATAGTACTGTATTACTTGTTTCAAAAGAGAGACCCTTCATCTGAGAGAACTTCTTCCAAAAAACCCCAAAACATTTACAACATCCAAATAAAGATCATTATGGAAAATCTGGAGGAACTGTGCTCAGTGAAATGAATTAAACCAGAGGCCAGGTCTTTTACTTTGTGTAGACACTTTGTTTCTACCACAGGTTTTCATACTGAAAACTGAAGTACTACTGTTATGAAAGCTCATAATGTGGTGATATTTGGTGTTATTAAAACCACAGGTCACAGGGTCTCATAGTCTTATGGAAGACTTACAGCTTTAGTTTTAGAAGCAAGCGTTTGCCCTGGAACTCCACCTGCAACTCTAATGCGACTCTATCCCAATGGGTCCCCAACCAGAAGGAAAACAAAAACGAATCCTAAAAGCAGATTTTTAAAATCCACTTTTAAGCTAACCTCATGAGTGGTGATTGTGTAGTTGGCAATACTGAAGACAGAAATTGTTTTGTTACTGATGTATCTTAGACTACTTGGAGTGGATGCCTATGGATGATTCAAATTCACACCAAGAAGCTCCTCAGTGTGATTTACCCACCGCAACTCCATATTTCTGCCAAAATGTTTTTGACAGGTGTAATGAGTAGAATTTTGGTGACTCATTATAAAGCCACAAATCTCCATGGACGAATTAAAAAACCCTGCAAAATGCAAATATTTTTTTCTTTCATGGTTTTAAATGAGATACTTACCATTGAGGCGTACAATTTTAGATGACTGAATAAAATTGGAAGTAGTTAACATGGGAAAAGATTCACGGTTGGTACTTACTTCTTTCTGTTTAACTAGAAAGACTGCATTTTCAACCCTTAGCCCAGATAAATGCGTCAGAACAAATCGTAGTCCAAGTAATTATTGCAACCCAAATAATTATTGAATGAAAGTTTGGAGGATCAGTAATATGACCTCCATATATAGCCAATTTCTTTTTATGTCGCAGTTGGTATTAAATACAGTAGATTCTTTGCATCTCTAGAGAAACTGCATACAAGCACGGGGAGACTGGATTATGCTGGAAAGGTTTAAACATATGTGCAGATTTCAAACATATGGGAAGAGACTGCTAATAAATAGATACCTGGGAGCCTAAAATATGACTATTGCATCTCTAATTAATGTACATTTAATGCCTCCAGCTAATAAGGTGAATGACAATGGGTAGAGCGATTTCATAGATGGATGCATTAAGTTACCTTCAACAAATAAGGACATTCGACGGAAAAATCACACGTGGTAGGTAAAAAATTCTAAAAGGCTAACGAAACCAAACGTCCTTGCTGCGTATTTCCTGTACCCAGGCCGGTGGGAACAGCCAGAACATGCTTCCAGCCTTGACTCAGCTTTCATTTCAGTTCTGTAGTTCACATTGAAAAAAAACAGCCCAGCACATTACAGAATAGCAACTCCACTATTTGTCACGAATACTACATTTGAAGATCAGATAAAACCTCAGACAACATCACTGAGAATAAAATAACTTGCAAACACATAAGCTTTCCTACCTTTCTCCCACTCCTGTCAGTGTCTCTGACCTGATCCGGCAGGTGTTGGCACCTGTTTCTTCTTTCACTTTTTTCTTAAGTGCGTTAATTATGAGTGTGCTAGAAATAACACCTCTCTTGGAAAATATTGCTAACAAAATAGACAATAGAAAAATGATTAAACAACATAAAAACTGAGGAATAAGGAATAACTCACCTAAATTCACTACTTGCTCCTTTTTTGTTTTTCCTGTGCTCTTCATAATTTGTCTAAATTGTGAGCCAGGCCCATCAGCAAAATACTTAGCAAAGTATTGGAACTAGACAAATAAATTAAATAATTGTAAATGACTATTAATAAGTGGCTTCAGTTTAGCAAGTAAGTAAATTGAATTCACTTTGGATTTGTGTGAGCGTGTGCCATTGCCTCTGAAGTCACTGAAGTGGTGAATGATGCGCACCTCTGAAAAAAAATCGGGGTTTACTCCATGCATCCTTCTGTGCTCACACCAATAAACTGATTATTCTTATATGCATGGGCAAATTAGTGGTTGTGCTAAATCTAGAGAGGAAAGACCAACAACAGCTTATAACTTTGCTCATGCTTCTCTGAGAGCTAGTTTGTTTTTAAACCTGGATCTCTGCAGATTGTCTGATTGTGTAACGCTGGTTCACCCATAACCACATTTATATTAGGCTTTAAAATGGCATCACACACTACTAACCCTATACAAAGTTCTCCTTCCTGATCTATGAATGCAGGTAATTCTCTTTCTTTCTCCAACCCTTCCTCCTCCTAGCCTATAGAGACTGTAAACTCTTACAGGTAATAGCAACCTCTGATTCAGTGTTTGCACAGTGCCTATTTGAATAGAGCTCCATTTCCAATTGGATGTAACGGCTTCTACAGTAATACAAATAAAACAGTAATAACTCATCTGCACAGATCTTCTTAATTACAGTGTAGATCTGCACTAAACATTTTGCATGCGCCTCCCACAGGACACTTTTGATTCACAGCATGAAAGCCTAAGTGCAATATTGGTGTTGGAGATCTTCAGTGAAGAGTATAAAATATCATTTTTCTTTAATAAGGAGGGCACAGACTTACCTTGTATTATAAGTATAAATAAACCAATTAAAACAACATTTTATAAGATAAAATTTTAACCTGGCCTGAAAAATTACATGAAAAATGGACAGCTCCTAATTGGTATGATTGCTCAATTGCAAGTTTTGAAATAGAAATATTTAATGTTTTAGTCACAATCCAAAAGGCTGAAGTGACTTCATTTTTTGCCCGAAACTAAGTCTCTGTAAAATAAAATGCTTGCTATATAAAAATAAATAAAAACCAAAGCACTTAAATATGTTTGTAACAAGAAAACAAATTTATTGATTTTAAAAGACAAGACACAATTTTGTTTTGAAAAACACAAGAAAGCTAGCCTGAGTTCAAGTCTGAAATATTCAGAAAAATCCTACTATCTTTAGTATGTTCCAGTCATTTGTTTAAACAACACACTAAAAGTTAATATATATTTTTATAATTATAAAAGTTCCCCAGTTATTGTACAGTACACAATACAAATTGCCCACAAACTATTATTTAGCTCCTGCCAATTTTGAGAGGACATGATATACTAAAAGATTTAGCATTTCTCACAAAAATCACATCAGGAAATACGTATTTACAAAATCAAATACATTATACAAAAAAAGAGAAAAAAAGAAAAAACATCACGTTATTCTGTAAAGATGTTTTCTTTAAATAATTAAAAAGTATATTCAGCTGTAATCCAAAAACTGGAAAAGAACATTACATTATCTCACACATACAATCTACAAAAAGTTGCTTACCTCATTTACATAATATATTCAGTAAAATGGAAAATAAAAGTTCAAATATCTCCTAGTGTTACTATGTGTCTGTGCTTATGGGACTGACAAATGTAATCTGCCACTTACTAAGTGAAATTGAAAAGATGGCACTTAAAAAAACCCCACAATATAAAATAAACATAACAAAGAAAGTTTTCTAGAAGGTAAGAAAGCCCTGAGTGATAGCAGAATTACTGATTGGTAAGCTGTAGAATAACCTAATCAAAGTTTACCACCTCAGGCACAAATTTTCTGAGTTTTTGAAAGGCACTCACTTAAGTTTCTTTAACAGCCTTGCTGGTTACTACTGTAAATCCAAATTTGCAATGGAGATGAGTAGGAGTGGGGAGCACGGGGCACTTGCTTTGGTACAAAATGGTACTTTTTGACAAAAGCATATTTAGAATTTATTTACCGGGTTATTTTAAGATTGCATTTAATGTGTAAATAAAGGTGGTCACTTCAATGTTTTATACAAGGAAAAATTTAGCTCCGGCCCTTTTAGTATTTCTTGACTTCAGTGGGTAATTTTCTTCAGCCTGGAGTACTGAACTGGGTCCCTGGTAATTACCACTCAATGAGATACTGTTCTTCCCAACTTGTCATTCCTCTGACAAAGACATCTATTGTTTCAGAGTGAAATTCAGACCAGGGTGGACAGCCCCTGCAAGATCAGCAGCGCCACTTCGGGCTCCAAATCAAGAAAGCACTTGAGAGCAGAAACTGCAGTGTTTTCCTGAATCAGGGCTTCAAGGAGGCTCATCTGGTGCACGCTAACTCGTGCTGGGCACTCTTCTCTGTGACTGATACCTCCCTTAGGAATCAACCTGCGTGAATGATTCTTACCAAAGATTTCATTACTCAGGGCTTCCAATCCCAACATCATAATTTATTTAAAAATAATAATAATAGTCATAATCATAATAATAAAAACAAAACCGGAACAAAAGGAAATGGTTTAAAACAACTTTTGAAAATAAGGCATATTTTACATCAAAGAAAAACTAGGCAGTCACTTTGTAAGTGGCTTTTACTATTTCTTAAGTAAAACTGGTAAATTAAACTCAGGTCTACTGGCACATAAAATCACTAGCAGCAATGATCAAGGCATGCAAACAGAAGCATTTACAGTAAATTATGAAGAATAAAAAATTGTTAAATTAAAACCCTTTGAGTATTGCATTTGTTTTAATTAATTATGTATGAATTTGCATTAACTGACTAGAAATGTTTACAACATACTTGCACTATATACTACTGATGTAATTCCACTTAACATCTTAATTTGAGACCTCTTCTGCACTCAGCTACACTAAAGCACAGCTGCAGATAATGCTGCTCACTGGTTGCTGTTGCAGAGATGCTAATATAGCTGAAGTATTCTCATTTCGTGAGTTAACATCCAGAGCTATATTTTCAAAGGACCTCCTTCCAGGTTTGAATCTGTGTGCTATTTATTTGTGAGAACAAAAGGTGGTTTTCAGCATGCCAAAGGCAGATGTAAATTTATAGGCTATTTTTAAATGCAGGCACACTAAGTACCATCCATAGCTTCATCCCTAGATGAACCAGAACCGAGTGACCCATATGTTATTTTTACAGTGACAAAATGTTAAACATAGCATGAATAAGGTTAGGTGGTTTTTCAATTGTTTATCAAAAAGATGTGCTGAAATCTAGATGTCCACCAAAACTCTTCCTTCTTTACTAAAACACTTTTCTTGTCTTTTTATTCCTTAGACATTTCCTTTTACAGCACTGGTGTATTCCAGCACAACCTACTGACCTGATGAAACCAAAGGAACTGATGTACTCTTTTGCTGTAGATAGTGCACATAGATGGCAATTAATAGTTTCGCTTAATTTTATTAAACCGTCTACATCAAAATTAAGCCTATGTAGTATGCAAGTATTTGATTTGGAAAAGGAAAAAAAAAGGCCCATCGCTACACAACCTAACCAGACACTTGGATGTAGAATACTGTCAGTGGACTGATTAAGTTACCTGAAAATCTTCTGATTATCATTATGTGACTTACAATGCTCAAAGGGTTAATGCAAGGCATTACATTAAATGAACTTTCTAATACTAGAACTAAGCATTGTGTGTTTATGCCTCTATTCCAGTTTTTTTTTAAATCACCAAACAAATCAGAGATACTAGAATTCCATTCATTGACTGTTTTAACCATGTACACAAGAGGTTGTCCTGTAATATAGAGACAAGGGCCCAATTTTCAGAAATGAGTACTGCTCTCCAACATTAATATTCTGGAATTAATGTCACATGTAAGTACCAAAAATTACTTTTACGATTCCAAAGTTAAATTATTCATCAATTTCTTTTTATGGCTATAAATTATTCTTTTGTTCGGTAAAATCATTTCTGTAAATTAAAATGGATTGCAGTGCAGTTTCAACTAATAAAAGTGTTTTCCTAAACAGTGCAGATGTCAACTAATGAGAATCACAAAGATTCAAGATCAGGTTTCCTAGTGAAAATAATTTGAGCACAGCAGTGTTTCAGACATTTAAAAATACCTCGTTTTAAATTAAAATCATATATATACCTATACATTCCTGAATGACAGTACACCAGCACTTAATCTATTTCGCCCCTTTGTGAACTAAAGGCAGTAACGTTGCACACCACTCATGTGGTAGGTAAACAATGTTAACGTTTTTCTCCACGTTTTGCTGAAGGAACGTTATCTAAACAAAGGTGCATAAAAACAAGCTCAGTACAAGAGTGAACACGATGAGGAAAGCAAGTTGGAAAGTGAGAAAACAGTCACTTTAAAATTAGTTTGTAATGAGAACCATGGAAAAGTACCAACAGCTTTGCAGACGTGTAAAACTTGTGAAAATTGGGCCCTGTGTTTTGAGAAAGTGGTTCAACAATGGCCCCTACATTGTTCACTGCATTGTTTGTGCTAATGGAGGAAACTGCTTAAAAGTATTGTTCCCAAAGTCCATGTCAAAATTAGATTAGACTCACAAATGAGCTGGTCTCTGATCCTGCAACATGCTACCCACTGGTAGGCTGCTGCACCTCTGACAAGGTGTTTGTAGGCTTCTGAGTTGGTGCCAGTGTCCAGTCACAGGCGACATGTTGCAGAACCCGAAGGTCAGGGACGTCACATTCCTGTCTTATTACCTAAAAGAATTTCCCATACCCAGGTACCGGCAAATGGAAGGAGTATGCAAACAGATGGACAGACGTGTTACTGGCTTTATTACAATTCTATTAAATTAAAAAAAAAATACTCTCTCCACCCTCACCCCACTCAAACCATAAATATACACAAGAACCAGCTGTACGCTATTTCATTAACGGTGAGATCTTTTAAGAGAGTAATGAAAATATGATTTAAAAATTGAGAGTAAAATCAAGGGATAAAGGTGGAAATACAAACTCCATTCAACAAACAAAACCTGCCAGGGGTCCAGTTTGTCTTGATAGTGAACTTTTTGGGATCACCTCTGGTTAATTGAGATTTTTGGCATGTTTAAGCTCTGAAATTCAGTTTACTATCTGTTCAACAAAGGCACAAATATTAACTACTGGATGGAAATTCCTTTTTTTGTTTTTGCACACAATGGAAACAGTGAACAACTGAGGGGAAAAGTTGAAGGCTTGCAGGTCCCACCTCTTTTAGAAATCTATACTTTCACATTACAATCACGCCTCTCTCTCAGCAACAAATCCAACATTAAAAACAATTAAGGACAATGATAAAACATTTAAGTTTTGTCAAACACAAAAGATGAAACTAGTTATTATAGAACATCAGTATTAGAGCATTAAAAACTATGTTGACAATGAAAAATGTTTATTTTCATATTTAATTTCACTTTATTTTATCTGTAAACATTTCATAATGCACAATGAAGGGGAGTAGATATTTATCACAGCTTAGGTTATTTTTTTGGTGAGGGGTGCAGACATGCTGTTTTTAAGGAAAAAAAATCAGAACATATTTAAATAAGATGTGGGTGAACATAATCTATGATTCAATTTAGTGCCTGTGTAAATTAAAAAAAATCTGACATAAACTCTATTTTGCACTTGCTACTGAGGCAAAAACACCCACTGACTTCAGCGGGACCTATGCCTAAATAGACCGTGTAGGGTTCTACCTCCAATTCTGTAAAGCACAAAGTTAAGCAATTTAAAAAATGTTTCATACATTAAAAATGTTTACAATTAGGACAATTTAGTTAATCTGTTGCTCTCCTTGGAGCGTATGAGTACTCTAGCAACAAACCTGTATGCTATAAATATATTCTCTCACATGCTGTTCATCCATTTGGTATATGTAATTTCAAAGATCATTTCATAGACACACTAGGTAAACCAGCCTAAATAACTCCCTAATTTTTTCCTACAGTCCTTGTTTGTAGGACTGAATATTTTTTGTGCTTTCCTCCATTTTTGGCTTCTGGTTTTTTGCTTGCTTATTTATTTTCACTATCTGAAGAATAAATTAATGTACCGGTTTTAAAAATAACAAAATGGTTCAAATGCTTAAAAGATATTTTATATCAATTAAAATAAGATGTAGAAGTGTTCCCCATGATTTAACCATTAAACATAATAGCAGGCTAACACCCCACCACATATCCAAATTGGAAACGTATGCTGCATTAAGTACCTGCTCATTCTGTTTATTTTCTAAAATTAAAAGTACACAAGGGCTTAGAAAATATATAACCATGCTTGGGACTAGGGTTGACTTACTTCATTAACAACATCTGAATTTTGTATTAAAGCTAGTTTTGCTTTTCAAACCCCAAGCAAATTTGACTTGTAATAAAGTGAAATTCAGCTAGAAACAAGAAAAAATAGGCTTATTGTTACTTTAAGAGGGATATTAAAACCATTTAATAAAAAAATTCCTTTTTTCCTTTGAAGACTATGTAACCTGCCCTTACTTCTTAGGGAATTTGAAAAATGACAGGCACACCTTGTTGGATGAATTTAAGAGTTATTAACAATAACAAAAAGTACTAAATCTTAGCTTCAGTTCTGTTTAAGGCACCATGTAATAGCCGAGGTACAATGATCCCTGATGTACATTCTTAAATGGCAATGGTCCATCTAGCCACCTATTCAAATTCTACGCAATTGGGAATAAGTACACGTGAGGTGTGCCAGTTACACTGCCTTGTTTTAATTTTTGTAAAAATTTAAATCCACTTTAAGAACCAGGAAATATTTTTGAAAGAAATATGATGCAGGTTGCTACATTCCTTGCATTCTATAAATTATCTTTTATAAGAGCAGCAGATTGAACTACTAGTAGGAAAAAGACCTGGAATAGAAGAAAGTCATCCAAATGGAATGGTTTCCTGCATGTCCAGTTCAGCATAAGTAGCATGTACACTTAAAAAAAAAAAAAATCAAGTCACTTATTTTGCAGCTTCAGTTTCTAACAACTACAGTCCCACTTAACAGCCAAAAGCATCTGTGCAGTGGTCCCAATATAGAATCAGTAGTCTTCAAACAGAGGAACTGGTATGCAAATAAACTCCAAAACGGTTGTTTCTAAAAGGAAGCTTGCATTGTTTACGTGATGATCTGATAACAAGGTACGCATATGACGTACACATTACCACATTCTGTTAAAATTCTCCCATTTATTCTGCATTCGTGAATGCAGAAATTTCACTTCTTCCTCAGAGAAAGAAAACAGTAGATTTTCCCAACCCTCCAGCATTATGATAAAAATTCCCAATACTTTTCCCCTGAACACTCAGAAACGTTATCAAAATAGTGTCTTCTAGTTCTGTTCAATGAAAAGCACCTTTTCATAATAAAGTTGATGCAGCTGCTGTCAAATGAGTATGCCTCCAGTGTAAATCAAAGAAAATATTTCTTTTGATATTTCACAGAAGTGCATCTAATTAAAAAACGATGTATATGAAATCACCACAGCTAACAATTAACATTAAAATATTTTTAAAAAACTATGAAAAAATTTAAATTACTTTAATTGTAAGAGGACAAAAACATTAACATTAAGCTTTGCAAAATCCTTCTTGACACTTGAAACTAAGAAAACTCTTAATATTGAGCGGCCAATGTAAAATGATTTTGTTTACAAAAATGTTCTTAAAACAGATCTGGCAAAATACATACACCCATTCCATTTCACAACTCCAAGAAAGGTAATGTTCAGCACAGCTAAAATTTGACAACAGTCGACCTTCAGACTTATTCTCTTTTGTCATAATAAGCCCAACATCAATAGGGCTAATGTAATCTGGGGAAAAAAAAGCTTTAACAGTTAGACTGCGGTATATGTATTTCCAGTCGCACTGCACTGTCTGATAGTCTGAGTACTTGTGACAATGTGCTCATTGTGAAGTGGGTTCAGGAGGTTCTGCTGTACTCCACTCTCAAGTACTGGCTGCATGCAGCCCACCTGAAATGCTTGGTTGAGCTCTGTTTTCTCTCTCTTGGCTTGTGGCTCTCCATTTTCATCCAGCTCTTCATCTATTTCGCTTTCGACTTCACTGCCCTCATCTGCACAAACAAACAACCGTGAAACTAGCACATACATGCAAAAAAATCTAGATGTTGAGAATTACAATGGGTCTTTCCTTTGCAAACAACAGATAAGATATGAAAACACAGGGAAGTCTGGCAACCAGATAAAATGAAGATTGAAAATTGAGATTTTACTGGGGAAACAGTCAATACGTAATTCAAAATAAATGTATTCAATGAACTCTCAGCTTTAATCACCATAGCTACACATTATTAACAGTGACATTGCTTTTTTCTCTGCAAACTAGCTCAAACAAATGGACCGTTAGCACTAATAAACAATATTAATACTAACTTATATAGTGGCTTTCATATGCAAGGGGTAAAAAATTGGTATCCTTACCCTAATTTTATAGATGGGAAAATTGTAGTAAAGAGTAGTTTAGTGACTTGCCCAAGATCCCACAGCCAGTCTTGTACTCTACCAGAAGGACATAAAAGCTTACCTGCTCCCTGTATATTTCTTACTGATATTTTAAAAGTTAGTTACTTAGGAAAGTGTTTGACTTCTGCAGTCCTCATTTACTGAAAGCTTTTGTGGTCTCAGTGTATACACACACAAACACATAAGCACACCCTTCACTTACACATGGTGCTAAATTGTGGATGGAACTTGTAATGTCTATTCCTATGTACACTAAGCCATTTTAAAAGATTTTTTATTAGAAGCCAAATCCACACTGTTACAGCATTATTATGTAGCATAACACCACACGGGGTGCCTGTGCACGAGCACAGAGATTGCGCCAACAAATGCTGTAATTACAGCACATAGGAACAGACTTGGTTAATCAAGGCTGGTGGAACACGCTAATTACTGCACTTCAGCCAGCCTCTGCGCCTCGTGTATCAGTGTCTCTGAGCTTCAAAACGGCAGCGGGGGTGCTTTAACTAGAGTTCATTCAATGAGCTTTAAATAAAATGCCCCACTGCTATTTGAGGCATGGGGACACTGATGCATGAGATGCCCTGGGCACTTGAATTAGAGATGCTTTAATTAAAGTGCCCCCTGGCTCCCCACACGCATGTGCAAAAATGCCATAGCTATCTAATGATGGACTACTTTTAGGTTGTACTCTATTATATCGTCACAATCTTAAGGTTTGTTTTGATCCAGAAGTTACAGAAGTACCATAAATACCTGAGAGGGTAAATGCTTACCTTTATCCATATTTCCAGGGGACACAGCATTTAAATCGCCAAACTGAAACATAAACAATAAACATTATGCTTGGCGGATCTTAAAACGCATGCTACGAGACCTCTTTAGATATGAAATGAAATAGAAATCTATACATCCCATTCTTTTGCCAGCGTGAAAAAGAAGTTACTTAACTGTAACTAGAATTTTCAAGATGTATTGTCCATATTCGTATCCCCGCTGGGGGGGGGGGGGGGGTGTAGGCACCTTGAGAACACTGTCAAAGACGTTTTTACCTTAGCAGGGTGCACCACAGTCTACCCTGCCCTTGTGCCCCATGCTGAGGAGATGAAGGGTTTGGCACAGGCACAACCTCACTGTTGGTGAATCCAAAGGAGTATCCATGCACCTGGAGTTGGATCTTAGAGTCCAAATGGCAAACAGCAGGTGGAAGGACTGATTAATCATATGGAGCACCTGTCCAGGAGGCCTCTCTGATTCTGTTGTTGATTCTATTGCTTGGTTAAGGTACATTTTCAAATCTCAGGTGGCTGCTCTGAAGAGACAGCTACAGAAGTAGTGTGCATGGTTGGTTTAGGTATTGCCTGAATCCTGGTGGAGTGAACTCGGACCTCAGACAGTGGTTCTACCTTGGCAGTCTCATGCACAGCTTGACACACTATAAATCAATTTGTACAGGCTCTGCGTTGATATTGCTGCACTCGAGCAGTTCTTGGCTATGGAAAATAACAGCTATGGCTACTTTTTGAAAGGTTTACTCCTTTGCAAGTAAGAGGTTAAGACTTCTCACAGAAATCAATTGTAACATCTCAACTCAGGAAGAATGGCATCTAGACTTGGTCTATGCCTTCCCCTATGGTGACAGTGTTACTGTGCTGTCGTTTGGTACTTCCTTTCGGAAGTGCTAGAGTGCAGCAATATCAGTATAAGTACTGGAAGTACTAAATGATGGTGCAGTAACAGCTCGTACTGCAGTGCTGGCAGCACATCATTATTTTTAGCTGCTATGTCACCATAGCAACGCATTATAGCAAGGGAGCATGTTGCTACGGTGGCATACCTGTGGTGCCATGCTCCGGTGATGCAGCATCTCGTGTCTCCCCAGCGGAGAACACTGGCAAGTTGATATGTGGGCTGAATACAGGGACCATCTTGGAAAAAACCTGAGGGTTTGGCCTTAGCAATCTGCCATGAGAGTTTGGATCTCACCCATCCTTCAGGCTGATGTAACAGCCATAGGAAGACCTTTTCATGGAAATGTTAAGCAAGGAAACCATTGCCACAGGATTAAACAACCGCCCCATCAGAGATGTGTAAACTAACATTAGGACCCCTTGTGCAACATGGTCCTTCATCAGACTCTTGAAGAACTGCAGGACTGCCAGGTAAGAAAAAAACATTCTGGCCACTGACCAGAGGATAGTAGGCTCAGACAGCAACTAGGTGCATTTGGACAGTGTTGATGGACAGGTCTGGATTGAATGACAGCATCAACAACGTATGTGGCCACATGCAGAAAAATCTTTACAGCTGGCTTGTTTCTCTGACAAAAAACGTAGAGGTGAGGATATCATGAACAGCCAAAAGGAGTTCACTTAATTTACCAACATGCTTTCTAGTCCCAGAAAGACCTGTTATGTCCTTTCTTATAGTACAGAAATCAATGCTAAAGACAATGCCTCAACAATGAGATTGGTGAAAGTAAGTAAAATACAGAGTTAAAGTTCTATTAAAAAAAATATATATAAGACATTTTTGTCAGGGTCTTTTCTGACTGGTGTGAGATATGTTTGTGTTGTAGAATGCAAAGAATACTGTTGGTACCCATTTTATGTCTCATTCTGCAAATACCTATGTGTAGGCTTAATTTTATTCATATGACTATCAAAACCAAAAGATTTCTATACATAAACTTACTAAATACAAAGAGACTTTTGACATGTCTGATACCATGCATATACCTACAGCAGATATGTTACTAACTTTCTTTTTGTATGTCGAAAATGCACATTTAAACAGCTATTTCAGAAATTTTGCAAAGGTTTACTCTAAGTTTATTTAAATCTAATACATGTCTCTTATACATTAGCTTACCTCTCCCATAACTGCTATAGGTGTCTCTCCAGTTGCCTGAGCAACACGATGTTCTACTAAGTAAAACATGTATTCATCGTAAAGCAGGCGGATCAGATGAAAAGAGCCAAAGCTAGCAGCACTGCGCAAGGTTAAATCTCGAATCACCATTGAACTGTTTAGAAATGGAAAATATTATATTTATATGTAGTGATATAAAATAAACACAACAACTCATGGTTACAATTATATGCTTTATCCATTAGAAGAACTAATTCCAAGCAGAAACTTCTGAAACAAACATCCACAAACATGAATTCCTCTGCTGTGGGGTCTTTGGGATGCAAGGTCAAAGACAGTAATGCAGAAAAGATGCTAAGAATACTGTTTGTCTGAATACTACAGATACGATGCTTTGCACTATTCTGAAAATACAAAACAGTTCTCAAAAGTAAATTGACTAGGTTTAACTTTCAAATAGACTGGATTAAATAAACTAAGTGAGTTATGTTATATGAGCTTTACAGAAGCGTTTTTGCAACAGACTCTCCCCTTTCTCTAAAAAATTATCTCTGAGATAATCTGCCTTAAAAAACACTAGCCAAATTTTTAAGGGTAGAAGCTTTTTATGCAAGCAAAATCTCTACTAGGTTTGTGAGAGTGTTCCAATTTGTGTGCACACTTAAAAGCATACACACAAATGGGGCATATGCAAAAACAGTCCCTTGAAATCCCGGTCCTCAAATGGAAAAAAGAAACAAAAAAAAAGAGTTCAAGAAACGTGGTAGTATGATAATTCTGTCAACGTACTTTACATAGATAGAAAAAATGAAATAATGCAAAGCAGACAAAATTCTTTGCATAAATCTGATCTCTTTTATTAGACTAACTTGACCATCTTACTACCAATTTGGGTAAATCTGATAAAAGAGATCAGATTCACCCAAAGAACCTTGTCTACCTATGTCCTTAGACCAACACGGCTACAGCCTACACCCCTGAATAATGCAACGCATGCATATATCTACCAAACAGAAACACATAGAATATACTTTATTTGCTAGCTCTATTCTGGTAAGAGAAGGAGAGCTAATTTTAGGTTGCCAGCCACAGGTATCTACCTGAATCCAAGAGGAACATGAATTTAGGATGACCCCCCCCCCCTAAATTTTGTGTATTTAGGGTGATCAGATTTCTATACAGAGAAATGTATAAATTTGTTTTAATTTTCCAGCCTAGAACTGAATTATTGGAAAGCTGTTTTAAATGTGTCCGCGCCCCTCCCCCAAATCTGCAGTGGGGAAAGCAGGGAAAGTAGCTGCGGGGAGGCAGTAGTAAGCAAGGTGGTAGGGAGGCATCGTGGGGGGCAGAAGGTGCATGGGGTCAAGCAGCCTGACCTTTGCCCCTTACCCCCACACACCATGCCTCTTGCTGTCCGTCCCCTCTGCCACTTACCCTCCTTCTTGCCTATGCCCCCTGCCCTCCATGCCCGTTTCCTCTGGCATCTGCACCTACTGTTGTCTACCCCCACACCTTTCTCTGCCACTTCTGTGTCCCCACCATCTGGCCTCCCACAGCCTCTGCTCTCCATTACTTTCCTTCTAGTTCTGGCAGGGCTCTGGCCTGCTCCAGCTCAGGACACACAGCACATAGTTGCTCCAGCACCAGGTCCAGCCTGGCTCGGTAGCAGCGGTGGTGGTAGCAGCTTCAACCCAGGCTCCATGAAGTGTGGAGGGGGGTGAGGTGAGATGCAAGTGCTCAGGAGGCAGGCAGGGAAAAGTGGGGGGCAAGTGGTGGGGGGACAGGCATCAGGTGGCTTGACTCCCCCATTGCCTGCCTTCTCTAAAGCCTCCCCCAGTGCCTCCTCCACTGTGTGCCCCGCACTTTCTCCACTGTAATGGTGGGTGAGATGAATTTAAGATGGCTCTCCACTAATTAGATTCCATATTTGGAAAATTGTAAACAAATTTATAAACGTTTGATATGCTGTATTTACTCGAATATAAGGCAACCCTAAATATAAAGCAGACCCCCAATAATTAGTCTGTATTTAGAAAATGTATACATTTGTTATAATTTTTCAGTTATAGCATCTAAGTATTGGAGGGTTGTTGTGAATTAACCCACCCCTCTCCCCACCACACACTGCTACATCAAGGAAAGCACTGGCTAGAAGGGGGAGTCAAAGTCAGGTGGCTGCTTTGCCACTTTTCCCTGCCACCTTCCTGCCCCCACACCACTTGCACCTCCAGTCCCCAGCTCCCTACAGTCTCTGCCCCTCCCTGCTCTTGCCCCAGTCTCTGCCTCTTCCCCCCTGCCCCAGCTTCCCCCAGTTTCTATCTCTTCCCCTCCCCCCCATACTGTCAGATGCTGCTCAGGATGTTCTGCCCCAGAGCACAGCATGTGAAAGCTCAGCTCTTGCCTGGCCATGCAGCAGTGCTGGCACTGTTGACTGGCTGGGCAGGCGAAGGAGTTTCCATGTGCTCCATGCCCAGAAAAGACCCCTGAGCCAGAGCTGAGCTGTGCCTGACAGTAAGGGGGAGGAAAGTAAGAGGGTGGGGGGCAGAAGCTTCAAAGGGGAAAGAGGGCCAGGACTAGAGTCAGAGCTACAGCAGCTGCCTGCACCCTGCTCCACTTAGTATGTGAATATGAGATGAGGAGCTTTCCCCCCAAGCAGATGGGAAGGGAGGAACCTCATCTTATATCTGAATAAATACAGTATATAGAACAGAAGTCAGCAATGTTTTTGGGCAGAGTGCCAAAAACACATGCATGCTCAACTTGTACGATGTTGGTATGCCAGGGGAAGATGTTGGCAGGGGAGCTGCAAGGGGCCTGATCCTTGTTGTGGCCATGCGTCCTTGGCCCTTTCCCCGAGGTGTGTGTGTCAAGCAAAATGCCTTTGTGTGTTATACTCTGGCACTTGTGCTGGGGGTTGCCTACACAGATATAGAATTTAATTACTTTGGGATCACCTTAAATTCAGCATTGTCTTGGATTTACATAAACATAGTAGTGCTCTTGTTCTGCAGGATAACACGGGACCTTTAGTCATTAGGACTGCATGTTCTGATCTCATTTTTTCCTCAGTGTTAATATGTGAGCATGTATGTGTACGTACAAACAAAGAGTGAAGTATAAAACACAGTAAAAACGTTTTTAGATACATTTTAGGTACTACCTGTAGAAAGACCATTTTAGCAGAAATTGCCTTGCTGCTTTTGGAAAGCTGGGTCTTCCTTCATATGGTTTCAATGCTTGCATCATGACATTATCAAGCCAGGCAGCCCACTGCTCCAGAGTGCTCTGCTGCTGTAGAGTCATCTTGAAGTCTGTTTCTAGTCTCTGAACCATGTTGTCATCACACTGGCACACCCAGGAAGCCTGCTCCTGTAACGGCACATGGCACTCTTTAAGGCAGATCAGTACATGAGGTTTATTCACATACTTACAGAAGAAAGTTCTTCTGAAGCATTAGCTGATTAACTCAACAGAAGACAAGCTACTCGTGCTACTAGGTAAGTTAATGGCCCCATTTACTTACTAGGTAAGTTAATGGCCCCATTTCATTTTTAAGATTCCACAATCTCATTTTTAAAAAGAGGTAAAAAAAAATTAAGTATTCAAATAGGTTTCAAAACTACTGAACGTAGGAAATAAAAAACCCTTAAATTGCAAGTCTGAAATACTAATTTTCAAATGAGATTTTTTTTTAACTTTCCTTATTACTAATTTTTCTAGTAAAAACTTAAGGAATTGTTTGTGTTGCTGGTAGCACAGTAATAATAGGGTGGAAAGAGTGATAGAATAGTAACAGAGTATAATAAAATGGAGGAAATGTCAGTGAGTCAACTAAAGAGATAAGGCCTATCTGCTAAGTCAAAGTACTGTTTTTACTCCAATCCAAGATGAGTTTTCTTAGTCAACATGTGCAAAAAAGCCCCTTCTCTTGGATTTCAGTACAAGGTGGGAGAGGTGAGGACAGGAGATGCTGCAAGCTGCTTAGGCTCAGGCTTGGAGTTGCAGCCATTGTGCCCCACTTCTCAGCCCATCACCTGCTCCCCTCTTCCAGCTGTTCCTTACCCTCCATTGTGGCTCTGACCCTGTTCAGCACATGGTGGCTCTAGCTCTCACCCAGCCAGGCAACAGTGGCAGCGCCAGCTCTGGTCCAGGGCTGGGACTGGGGCCAGAGCTGCCACTGCCACAACTGCTGTTGCCTGGCTAGGTGGGACTGGAGCCGAGCAGTGGGGGAGGGGGCAGGGACAGGAAGGAGAGGGAAACAAGCGGAGAGGGGGGCACAGGCACCAGGGAGGCAGGCATAGTAACAGAAAGCTGTGATGTTTGAACAAAGACTAGTCAGGTATATAAAACATGTGCAGAGAAACTGGAATCAAAGTCTAAATTCTATAATGCCCCTTTTTAATTACTGTACAAAAGTGCTACTTTCTCATGATTAAATAAGGTTAGCAAGGTACTTCCGCTAGACACATGGCAAAGCTACTTTTGGACATATGCAGTAGACCATGGCTATAGCCATATTCTTCATCGTAAAAGAGAGACCTTGGTTCTAAAAGCAATGGACTCTGTATTATTATCTCTGTAAATTTAAGTTAGCCTGACATTTTTGGCTGAAAATAGGAAACCCCAGAGAAAATAAAAACACAGAACAGCCTTGGCGTCCTTCTTTTTTGGGGACTGAAGGTTTACAGAAAACCACTCTCAAAAATGTGAAATGTGTGTTGTTGCACTCTGTCAGTGGCAGGATGAAAGCTAATACTAGTGCTCAGACTTCTGAGGAAAAAAGCAGGGATATTGTATAAAACGCTCTTCTCTAAAATCGCTGTTTACCTGGACATTGGCAAAATCAACACGGTTGAGGTCACTGAGCATCTGGTTAATTTGAGATGTGTTCTGAAGCACGGCACGAGCTGCCTGAGCCAGGTGATTAAGAGATGTGTATCTTCGCAGAGTCTGGGCAAAGGCACTTACAGCGGCAACCTATGAAGAAATTCATTTCCTAGTATTATATTGTACTTATGTTAATTGTAGATCAACTTGTTCCTTGACAGTATTTTCTACTTTATTTTCTCCGAACTTTATTTATGAAACAAAAAACTCCAGATTAAATAGTCTTTCCTTTTTTCTTTTAAATTGTTTTGTCAATAAACTAATTTCCCACACCTCTTTTATGCTCGGATTCCAGCCTGAATATAAAAACATTTGCTGTAAGTATTAAACTACTGCTATTTTTGCTAATGTCATTCCAATACACTATTACATAATGCCACTTTTGTTCAATAAAGTGAAGAAAACAATGGTTACTTAAATTACCTTGGTTTGTATCATTCTCTGTGGAATATTGTTCATGGCATTGGAAAGCCAACCTTCAAGGCTTTTTGCAAAATTGCGAATGGCTTGGGTCAAGGCACCTAAACATTAAAGAATAAAAACAGAACGAGAAAGATGTCAAGGTGCCTGTACTCAATTCTCTGTATCCTCAATACTTGAATACTCTACAATGAGATCCTCTGCATTTATTGACTTAAGACAGTTATCCAGTTTAGGCATAAATTTGTCATTCACATGATAACATCCAACAATTTTTTTTTCAGCTTTAGCAAGCAGAAGTGACTTCCTCATTTAAGATACTTTCAAAGTGTATGGCCAGGGGTGAATACTGTTTCAGGGAGTTTTATAAAGGAAGAATTGTAACAACTGCTTTGGGAAAGATAGGATTCTCTAAATATTTTAGATCATGACTTTTCAACCTTCCAGTTCAACTAACAAGAGCATTTTCTATACAGGGTGGTGAGATGCTGCTACAAGTGTCAGTTTTACAATATTAACCCTGACAGTTCTTTGAGACTAGTGTTCTCAAAGGAGCTCAACCTTGGTTTGTCCATTACCATAAAGGGCTTCTTAGTTCAGTTTTGAAGAACAAAGTGCAATGTGCAGTACTCAAAGACAAGATCAATCCGCAAAATATAACAATGGGTATAACTGATGGCAAAGGGGGTTACTCATCACTGTTGAGCCCTTCTCCCTTTCCCAGTATATCTCCCAAAATATTAATGTATTCAAACACGTGTTCAAAAATATAGACCTATCAAGCAGTCAGGTAATTCTTAACTGAGGTGCCATGATGTCCTCGGGTGCAGTGAGATTCTTTTAAGGATGCTTTGGGGTATTGCACAATATTACCATAGACAAATGTGCAAACATCTACATGATTCACAAGAGAAACCCACAGATTTCAAATAGCAATCCACAGTATCAAAAGCATCGTGATCTGTCTTGGTCTCTCTGAATTTGTTGCAACAGAAGAACTGCTCTGCTATTTTCTTCTGTAATTAAAAAATGAATGAAAGCTAAGAACTAGCATTTTCTAAGGGGTTACTTGAGTCTTGACCCCAAAAGATGACACCAGTTTGCATTTCTCCAAGAAGAAAAGGTTCTAATTTTTAAAGCAAGACAGACAGAAAAGATGGGATTATGGGGCTATACTTAGAAAGGGAAACTAGAACTCTCCCACAGCAATCAAGTTTTAGGAAGAAAACTGCTGTCCTAATATTGATATAAAAAAAACTAGAAAGGGAAAACAAATGGTTATTAGATTTTCACTGACATCTTAGATGAAACAATGCACACTTCTACAACTGAAGATTTGTCTGACTCTTTTTAAGAAACTACATTTTTGGGAGAGTAAGAATTAACAGAAAAGGGAAGTCACATCTTTTGACAAATGTCTACTTACTACTAAACGTATAAAACTTTTTCTTCATAAGTTTCATTAGAATGAGTCAAATCTTTCAAAAATAAAAACACTGTCATCATAATGTATTTGTTTTATCTTTAAATCTGAAGCTCGGCCTAGTGATGGGTAAGTCTGGTTAGGTTTACAAAATTAGTCCCCATTTCAGATGCTTAGCTGAAACTTAGCAGAGTTGTGATTCTGAGAAGGTAGGCTGGAAATGTTATGAGCATAGGTTTGTTCTAGAGATTTTTAGAACAAGAACAGACTTTTTACTTGTTCATCAAGCTTCAAGCACACTTTGGAGTCTGTGCAATTTTATTGCTGTATGCTTACTGATTAACTGTACAAACTTATGTAAAACACAATAAAAATTCTTACATACAGACATTAAATGTAAGGAAGATCAAGTCCATGGCATCTAGTTATTTAAGACCAAATCTGTTTTCATGGTCACAGGCTGCATAACAAAAGCTAGTGTAACAAAAGAGCATTAAACTCATTCAGCGTTTTGGACCTGTCACTTGGGGACAACTATATGCCAAATCTGGAGTGCAGAACCATGTCATCTGGCTCATAGGGCTGCCCATAGGGAACAGAAATTGGTAGTGACAATGCTAACTGCTGCTATTCACAGAGGCACTGCACTGCTGCATCTTCTGTTGCCAATTTTCCAGCCTTGAGAGCAGCCCCATGGGCCAGAAGATGCAATGGTTTGTCTTGCCACCGTCTGTATTGCTATTGCCACCACTTAACCTGCTGCCAAATCTCCAGGCCCCTAGGGAGCCCCCCAGGCCAGATAACACAGCTCTGTGCTCCAAATCTGGCCTGTGGGCCTTATCTTTGATACCTCCACTGTACACATCTCTTTCATATAATTGTGTTGCAGAACAAAGCATCTCCAATCTGCTTTAAAAATAAAGATGGAAAAAAGAGCTGAAGGACATCTCTATAGAAAGAAGTCTCTTTAGTTATGAAGAAAGAGAGAAATGGATGAGAATAAGAGAAATTCTAGCTTCCACTTCAGGAAATTTCTCTTATGGTATCTAAGATAGATTATATCGAAATACCATGAATTTCTAAAGAATTTCAATTGTTTCAATCTAAATATAAAACAAAGTCTCTGTCATCTTTGTTTCAGTCAAGTGAATGCATGCTACCTGAATCCGTGCCAGGCCTTTACTACTAAAACTAAAACCAAAACCATTTTTTTTAATGGAAGAAATAAATCATTTTATTTTTTTTTGGTACCAGTGAATGTAAACCTGTCTGGCAAACAAAGGACTCAAACATCTGCATTCCTTTCAACATTCTTCAAACATATTTGCTAATACAGAAAAGAAACTAGTTTAGACAGCTGCATGGTGAATCTGACATGAAGTGAACAGGGCAAGTGACTTCAGTTGCTTTTGATTTGTTACAGTCTATCTGGACAATGGCCGAAGTTTCTGAAATGGCATAAGGAACAGTACTATTTGTTTAATTAATAACACGTCTGATGGTGCTGCCTTCACAACTAAAAGTGCTGATCTTCTACAGAAAGGCTTGGAATACGAAAGCAATTTTCTATGGTATGAGAATACTTAAGTGGAAACAATTCAAACAAAATGCGGCACCCTGAAGGCAAGTTTGTAAAGTTCTAGATTTAAAGGGGTCTTTTTACATCTGTTGTACTTGAAGATATAACAACAGAAATTGATGGTTCATTATGATGGTCAAATCTCAAAATAATTGGTATGGATTAGCATGCACAGAAGCTTGGATTTGAAATACCTTAATATTTTATGAAGCATACAGGAAGTGGAAGCAGGGGGTAGTTAGCAAGGAGTAGTACACTTTCTTGGCCCACACCTGCCGGGAGTCAGTCAGGAAGACCAAGGCGGCTCTAGCACTCAGGCTAGCAACAGGGATTAAGGACAATAAAAAGTCCTTCTTTAGGTATGTTTGGAGGAAAAAGACGGTGGAGGGTAGCATAGGACCCCTACAAAACAGGCAGGGGGGGCTTAGTGATGGATAGCAGGGACAAGGCAGAGCTCTTCAATGAGTTTTTTGCCTCTGTCTTCTTAACTAGGAATCTAGATGAACCCTCAATATGCATCATGGACACCAACAAGGGGAACATCAGCCAGCCAACTGTTAGTGCCGACATGGTAAAAGGACACCTGGAGGGATTGGACGTGTTCAAATCACCAGGACTGGAGGGACTCCACCCACGGGTAATGAAGGAATTATTGAGTGTCATAGCTGAAACACTGGCAAGGATACACTCACGGTGCTCGGGTCAGGTTCCAGAGGATTGGAAGAGGGCTAAACGTTGTCCCAATTTTTAAGAAGGGGAGGAAGGAGGATCCAGGGAACTATAGACCAGTCAGCTTTACCTCTATCCCTGGGAAAATCCTAGAAAAAATTATCAAGGAGCATATCTGTGGGAGCCTGCTGGCTAATGTGATGCAGAGGGGCAACTAACATGGGTTTATAGCAGGCAGGTCCTGCCTGGCTAACCTAGTTTCCTTTTATGACAAGGCCACCAAATGTTTAGATGCATGAGTCAAGGTTGATATTATCTATCTGGAGTTCAAAAAGGTCTCTGACAAAGTATCCCATAACATCCTTATTAATAAACTGAGGAGATTTGCCTTGGATAATTATATGGTAGACTGGGTAGAAACTGGCTCAAGGGTTGCACTCAGAGAGTGATGGTGGATGGGTCCGTGTCAACCTGGAAAGATGTGTGCAGTGGAGTCCCTCAGGGCTCAGTTCTGGGGCTGGTGCTGTTCAACATCTTCATGAGTGATCTGGGTGAGGGGATGGGAAGCACCCTGTCCAAATTTGCAGATGACACAAAAATATGGGGTGAAGCTAACACTCTGGAGAGGAGGAACCAGATCCAGGCTGACCTAGACAGGTTGGGGAAATAGGCAGAGAGCAACAGGATGCAATTCAATAAGGATAAGTGCAACGTACTGCATCTAGGGAGAAAGAACTGCCATCATACCTACAGGCTGGGGGGAGACCTTCTTAGCACCACTGAGTCAGAAAGAGACCTTGGAATCACTGTTGACTCCAGGATGAACATGACTCGCCAATGTGATGAAGCAGTCGACAGAGCCAATCACACCTTGTCGTGCATGCATAGGTGCTTCACAAACAGGTCCAGGAAGGTGATTCTCCCTCTCTACGCGGCACTGGTCAGACTGCAGCTGGAGTACTGTGTCCAGTTCAAGCGGGATGTGGACAACTTGGAGAGGTTCCAAAGAAGAGCCATTCTTCTGATTGGAGGCCTGCAGGGAAGGCCTTATGAGGAAAGGCTAAGGGACCTTAACCTCTTCAGCCTCTGTAAAAGAAGGCTGAGAGGGGACCTTGTGGTGGCGTACAAATTCACAAGGGGAAAGCAACATGAAGTAGGCGATGATCTGTTCACCAGGGCACCCCCTGGAACAAGGAACAATGGCCATAAGCTACTAGAAAGTAAGTTTATACTGGACATTAGAAAAAGTTCTTCACCGTCAGGGTTGCCAGGATCTAGAATGGGCTTCCAAGGGAGGTGGTACTCACCTCATCCTTGGGGGTCTTCAAGAGGAGACTGGACAGGCACCTGACTGGGATCACATGATCGCAGGTTTGGGAACCCCTTTTTTGCCTGCTAGGGGCAAGGGGGTGTACTAGATGGCCCACTGAGGTCCCTTCCGACCCTAGAATCTATGACATGCTAATAATAAGAGAACATGATCACTTGCAAGATTTCCAGCAGTTGCAGATGCTGATCTGGGTGAAACAAAAAACCTGGAAGGACACAGAGAAATATTCCTGACTACAGTATGCCAAAGAAGGCTGAGATATCCATCCTCCTACTCCATATCAGGGGATGAGAAGCTTACCCTTCCCACAACTAACATGCCACCTTCTTGGCCTTGGAGGAGAAAAGAAGATTCCATGGACAGAGATTCACAATCCCTGTTACTGCAGCAATGCTGTTACTGCACAGCTCTAGGAAGAGACTAAATATTTCCACTTATGTCACAATTGAAAATAAATAATTTTTTTTGAAGGAAAAGCATTTCTTTCTCTGAAATGTCGCCTTTTTTCCTAAATTAAAAATTTTCATTAACTTTTTTTTTTTAAAGCTTTTCCAAATGAGAGATTTAACTTGAGGTCTTCTCTTCAAAATTTGGAATTAATTTCCTCTTTTCATACTGACATTTTTGATGGCTCAGCTGAGTAACAACTGGTGCAACTTTTGCAAAATCAAAACACTGAAAATCCACAAGACAAAAAAAGATGTCAGGTTTTATGTCAAAGGCAAAGATTTCTTAGGGTGACCCCACACGCCCACCCCAGACCCAGGAGGCACCAGTTGCTGAGCCGGGAGGTGGCAGGGGAATCCCCCACGTTCCCTGATGAACCCAGAAGTGGGCTGGAAGTGCTTCTGGTCCACTGCCAGGTCTGCTGCCAAGCACACTGGGGACTGCCCAGCGCTCCTGTGGGATGCTCCATCTGCCCCAGCATCACAGCATTCACGAGCTGCCTGGTACCTTGAGGTATGTAGAAAAAACATTTAAAGCTGTGTCTATGTCCGAATCATGAAATCTTTCCAAATCTCTCCAAATTGATTCGGAGGGTTCCAATTTGATTGAGAGAGATTAAAAGGTCTCCTGATTTGATTTGGATTTGGAGAATCAGCGACTAAAGCTTCATACAGCCCTATTATGCAGTGCCTGACTTCCTGGGATCATAGATCCGAGGAAGAATGTCTTATATTTGAAAGGTTGTCTAACTTTATTCCAACTACATAGTTGGTCCAAGAAAAGATATCACCCTATGAAATTCTTGCCTCTTCCAGGATCCAGGTAATTTATCCAGTTCAGCCATTTCAGTTCTGATGACACTAGCCACTAAGTCCCTAGAGCCGCCACCTATATTATTGGAGTGAGTAGGAGAGATTTTTCTCTACCTGGGAGCAGGAATTACAATGCCAAGAGATGGGGGATTTGGGGGAAAGTGGGTCACCTTGCTTGCTCTAATTCCTCAGAAGGGATTAGCTAGATTATTTAGCTGGTCAGTTAGCTTCTTCTAAATACTGAAAAAAAAATCATTTCTCTCTGAAAACATGGAGGTATGGCTAGCAAGTAGGCCTGTGAGAATAGGGAAGTATTTGATTCGGATTTGGCCAATTCGAAGGACAGTGATTTGATTCAGCGATTCAAATCACTGTCCCCATTCGATCTGGCAGAATCAGAATTGAAGATTAAGCACTGATTCAGAGATTCAGATTGGTTAGGGAAAAGCAGGCACAGCTGGGTGGCTGCAGGTTCTCCTGCAGCTCCTCCAGCCGTGCCCATCTCTTTCCGGTGGGGGACCTGCAGGAGAAGCCCTCATGGCTGTCCTGCCCAGCCCCAGCCTCCCAGCCCTTAATAAATAAATAAATGCTGCACAGGTGGTGCCAGGTGGGGGGGGGTGGAAAGGGTGCTGATCTCTGCTACCCCATGCTGTGCAGAGGGAGGGTCTGCCATGAATTCCCAAAGGCCCTGATCCCCACTGCTGCAGCCGATGAGTGCAGCCAGGTTTTTTCTGTTTTTGTTTTTTGAAGTGCCGGGAGGCTGGGGCCAGGCTGGGGAGAGGGCCAGGCACAACAGCCATGGGGCCTTCTTCTGCGGCTCCCCCCACCTGGAGAAAGACAGGCACAGCCGGAGGAGCTGCGGGAGAACGTGCAGCTGCCTGGCTGTGCCTGTCTCTCCCCAACCGATCCGAATCTCTAAATCTCATTGAATATTTTTCAAATCAATTTGGAGGTTTTGGATTCAATTTGGACCTTTTAACGGATCTCCTGATTCAATTCAGATTCGGAGATTCAGTTGCCAAATTGGGCCAAATCTCTTCCGAATCGGACTGATGACTGAAGCTTCGCACAGCCCTAGTAGAAAGCCAGCTGGATACCCAGAAATGATATGAAGAGGCCTCTTGGTAAAGGGCAGTCCTTAGATCAGAAGAGATTTTTAATAAGAAATCTGAAAATTGTCCAAATAACAAGAATTCCCAAAAGCATATGTACAATTATCCAAATCTGTTTAATAGTACATTCATCCATTGCTACATTTTTTTCCAAATATAAATATTCTGGCATTTTTGGCAATCAGAATGTACATGAAATGGACCAAAAACCTAAGTAGCTATCAGCTTAGACAGAAATGCTCCACACGTGAGCCCTTTTTTAAAACCTTGCATTAATGCTATTTCTTTTATTTATTAAATAAACAGAGTAGGCAGGAACATGTCATAGGCTGGTAATTACTCAGCTAGCCTATGAAACTTCTCTGGGGGTTAATAGAAAGCACAAAAGAAAGGAGTGGAAGGCAAGGAAAAAGCAATTTTGAAACAAGAATCAGTGTACAGATATATACATTAACATTTTCCATGGCAGCTTCATTTTCACAATCATGTTTAAATAAAAAAAAAAAAAAAACTTGTGTGAAGGAAAGACAAAATTGTTTTTTTCTTCTAAATTTAAGCCTTCACTCAATTTCTGAAATCTTGCATATTTTTTTGCCTATTTGTTGAAGGTGAATTAAATGTGCTTAAAAATAAGATTCTAGCTTCTTATATTTTATATTAGAAAAGTAGACTATATTAAGCATACATCAAAATGAATTGATTTTAAAGCGTTATTAGTTTATTCAGTTTATAAAAAGATAGAGGTCACCTGTATCATCTCTATAGCTTGATAAAGAAAAATAACCATCTAACATTATTTTTTCCCACTACATCGATGGAAATATATTTAAATGGCTAACTTTTGATCTTTGAGTCATACTGTCAACCTTTTTCATACTGTAAATAATATTTTATATATAGTGAAGTCCAATTCTGTTTCAGTAACAAGCAAAGGTCAGTAGCATGTTCTTATAAAGTTGTAGGTGTAAGTTTTTCTGAACAGTTTGTAATAACTGAAAACATTATAGATGTATTTTTATTGACACAAGCAGAAAGTGATTTTGCTAGCTGCAAGACTATTTTTGAGGCACCATCTCTTAAAACATTAAGCCAACCTAACTGTGAAATGATTACTGCTTGGTCCATGGAAAGAATACAATATTTAATATGATGAGATGGATTTTATCTGTAAGATATTATTAACTATTATTAATAGACAATATTAGCATGACATGCCTGAGACAATAAACATTTTATAAAGTCAACTTTGATAGAAATTAAGGTAAATTAGATTTTTTTAAAAAAAAAATCAAAAACAGCTGCAAGGTAAACTGCCTGAGCAGTTACAGGTACCAATAAAATCAACTTTGAAAAAATAAACTGTATTCCTGAGTTAAACAATTCAATAATTATTGTTTAGTTATGAAATCATAGTACAGTCAGCAGTATTATCAACTGTGCAGCATAATACTTTAGTCAGTCTTTAAATTTTTCTTTTAAAAATCTTTTGATTTTTTCATTTGGTACATAGAACAAGAAGCATACTAAACTGAAAAAATAAATAAGGCTAACACGTTTGAATTAGCATTATATGGTGTTTAGAAGTAAAATTTAGCATCAGGATTAATAGCTTACTGATTTTACTATACTTAGAAGATCAACAACAACTTGTTAGTTGTCCAAAACTGAAGTCAGAGAGCATAGCCACATTTTTTGTAATTTACTCTAAGGCCTAAGGCAATGACAACTGAAGTTAGTTTAAATACTCCAACAGACGCACATGGATCATAGCTCCGAACCAGAGCATACTGAAGTCTACCAGGTAGACTAGAGCCAGAAAACAAAGGAACACATTTTTCATATTCGGACACAGCAAAATATATAATGACCAAAGCATATTTCACGGCAAAATATACCCTACAACCTTCAGAAAGCATGTTTTTATCCTCTTTTTTATAAATATGTAGAAATTACAAGTCTTATTTTCTTTAAATGCAATGCCTGTGCCAATCAGGGGCATATCTGGAAGGGGCACAATGGCACAGACACAACCCACATTCATGGAAGCAGCAGTTAGGGACTTCTTCTTAAGGTCCCGGAGGAAGTAAGACTTTTCCTTCCATCCTTAACTCTGGGATGTTCTGTAACCTCCCATTCCCCCCACAACTGCTGTTGCTCACCCCGTCCCTGCAGACCTGTGGGTGAGGGGGCTTTACAGCCATCCCTTCCCCCTCCAGCTGGACTCTGCAGGGAACTGGGCCCTGCCATGAAGTGATGGCTAGGCTCCTCCTGCCTGCTCCCAAGATATTTTCGGCCCGTTCAGGAGCAGGCACGGGGGAAGGGAACCCATCCATGACTACTACTGTCTCTGGCTGACTCTGGCACCCTGTGCAGCCCATTTGAAGCAGAGTAAGAATGGCTGTGGAGCTTCCCTCCACCCCCAACCCCCACAACAGCTAGGAATGGCAGCAGCGGAGGGGATGGGAGTGGGAAATGGAGGTGAGGAGATGTGTCACTGAGCACAGAGGTGGGAGGTGGGATTAACAGAAAGGAAGGAAGGTCCTTACCTGATTGAGGTACTGATGCTCACACTGCAGGATATGCCTACCTGATGGGGGAGGCAAAGATGGGTACACGAGGTGTAGCCACCCCTACAGCATCACAGGCTGCTCCTGCATTTCCCTTTACAAAATCCTAGATCCACTGATGACACCTATTCTAGGTACACGTCTTTCTACCCTACAGAACTTAAGAGTGTCCATACACACTACTTCTTCAGTCTTCAGAATCAATCCCACAGATTTCCCAGAAGGTACTACAAACACAAGATAACCAGGCACACACATACATGCAGGCACACAAAATCTTACAAGACATCATCTCTGTTCAACTTACTAGGAATAGGTCTAAGGACGTCAGGAATGAGAATCTCCACCAAAGCCTGGTACATCACATGGTCACAGTTACACATCCATTTCAGAATAGACTCATTTTTGCACAGAGTTATCAGCTTTGCTTTCGGAAGTCGACTTTCTATTTCACTCAGATTGCTGGTGTGAACAAATGAATAAATTAAAATTAATTTACATGTTGATAAAAAAGAAGAATAGATTTAAAATATAGTATTTAATAAAGCATTATAGATGTTTGAATACCTAACACTACTGTTCTCTGCGTCATATAAGACTGGAAAACGGCTTCCAAAGCTCTGTTACAGCACATAAATTATATGTAGAGAGGTGATAAGAATGCTTCCCTTACCTAAAAATATTGTATGCTATATCATGAAAAAAATGCTTCTATTTTAATCCTCCAAACCCACAAGCAAACAAACAAAAAGGGAGTGGGGGGGAATACACAGATACAATAATTTCAAAAGTGCAATTTGTGGTACCTAGTAATTTAATCTAGCAAACATCATGTAGGATTTTTCAGTTTATATAAATAACTCTGATTCCATTTGATTTGACATCTGCTATTAAATGATGATAACAAACAGTAAATGGAAAAGAGACCTGTACTGACCTTGGTTCGGTAACAGTAGTGCCATCAACTGGAGTGGAGGGAGAATAACGCCAAAAAGTTTGCCACAATTTTTCTATCAGACTAAATTGAAGATTCACTACAACATCCAATATTGCCTGAAAGAATACAAAAAGAGTACAGCAAGTCTTCTACCTAATTTCTCTCCTCTCTTCCCTCCCTGCAAGTAAGGGGTAGGCAATTATTTCAGGTGGGGGGCCACTTAACAAGTTTTGATGAGCTGTCCAGGGCCACATAGGTAGGCCCGTTCATTGACAGTTGCCCCAACCCTTGATAACCACACTGGAACCAGAAGTCCTGCCCCCTAACCCCTGACCTTTGCCACCGGAAGTCCCTCCCATTGCCGTCCCCCACCCTCATCCAAACACTCTTTTTGGGAGGGGGGGTTGCCATCTTAGAACCAGAAAAAAACCAAATCATACACTAGAAGTCAAACACCTACTATAATATATTTTAATTTTATTACAAAAAATATTTGTCATGACTTGTGATTGTGTAGTATATACAGAAGGCATTGCATAATAATTAAAACATAAAATGTCACTCTTTTATATTGTGTGTGTGTGTATGTATGTGTATGGTGGGATGTGGGAGCATGTGCAAGGGTTGAGAGAGGGTGTGGCTGTGCAGAGGGGCATAGGTTATGTTGGGGTGTATGTATATGTTGATGGGGGGTGTGGAGACAGGGTGTGGGTGTGTGGGGTGTGAGGGAGGGTAGGGGTGTAGAGACCCTCGCACACTCCCCCACGGTGTGCAGCCCCTGCTACCTAGAAGCAGTAGGTGGGGAGGTCAGGGGGCATTTGCCCAGAGCAGGCGCCTGGTGGGGTGTGGCTCTGGCCAGCACTGCAGGAGGGAAGGGAGCACAGCCTGTCTGGCTGCCTCTATTTCCAGGGGTCTGTGCTATGTACCTACAGCTCCAGCACTTGTAGTTGGGAAAGCCCTGCACTGGAGCCTGCTGCCTCGGTCACCCCTGCTGCGCAAGTCCCTGCACTCTGCTAGGAGTGGAGGGAGTCCTGCCCCCTGCTTTCCTGCAAAGTCCAGCACAGGGCTTTCCCGCTGTGAGTGTGGAGCTGCAGGCGTGTCATGAGGAGCCCCCATGATAGAGGTGGCCAGGCTCTGTGCCATGTGCCTACAGCTCCATACTCAGCGGAGAAGCCCTGTGCGGGACTCATCAGGGAAGCAGAGGGGAGCCTCAGCGATAGTCAGCCAGGTGGGCTATGCCCCTCTCCCTGCGCCGCACTGGCCAGAGCTGTGCCCCACTGAGTGCATGCATTGAGCACTAGCACCCTGACCTCCCTACTTGCTGCTGCTGCCAGCAGCTGGGGCTGCACGCCATGTGGGGGGAGTATGAAGGGGATTCCTACACCTCCCACCCTCACCCACACCCTGCCCAGCTGAGCTCTGCTTTCCTTCTGCCTCTCTGGGTGCAGGCTCTGAGCTTCAGCTTCTGTCCAGCTGTAGCTCCACTCACTGACCAGCCCTGCTGCTTTCCCTGCTGCTATCTGAGCAAGCACGTTCCAGCTGCAGCAGGAGCCCCACCTGGAAGCTGATAGTTAGGCAAGCCCTCTCTCCCACCAAGGTGGGAGTGAGGCCCAACAGGGTATGCTGGGGGGGTTGTACACGTGAGCGCCTCACTCCTACCACCCTTGTGGGTGGAGGGGCTAGAGGGATTCAATTCATTGAGGGGGGTGGTGCAGCCCAGATGAAAGTGCCTTGCAGAGTGGATCCAGCCCGCGGGCTGTATTTTGCCCACCTGTGCCCCAAGGGCTATAACATACAACCTGCATATATGGTAGAAGTCTATATTTGCATAATTTAGTTGTCCAATGCATCTTTCTAATAATCTAATGAATCAGTAATACCTTTTTGCTCAGATCTGAGCTATTGATTTACCTGGTTATAAAACCAGTGACACAGAGAGATATACCAAAGACAAGTGAAAAGAAATAAAAAAAAGAAAGGCTTTCACCTAAACATGCATATTTGACAAATTTAAATAAACAAATTTTTTAAATAGCTACAGAAATCAAGGAAGACAAGGCAAATTTGCCACTTTGCAGTTTTTATTGTGGTGTTAAAGGTCCAAATATTTTCTTACTGTACACCATTTTATCTAATACTTGTTGTAAACATATTCATCATTCCAGATGAAATGTGGGTTAAAATTATCATCTTAGAACACTTTTTATTGAAATATTTAAAAGAAAAATCAATTTTGTTGCTTTCAATTTAAAACTATTTATTTAATCGGATCTATACTCTTGCAGAAAAAACGAAGTCCTGTATGCACAAGCTCCGGTTTCTCTAATATGACACAAATGTCAAAGGCCAGAGTATACTTTTTAAAATCTATGGCTATGGGTAGGTGTTCATTTGCTGCACTAAGAATTTCTAGGTAATTCGCAGTGCCACAAAAAGGTGATGAGAAATATCTGTACAGGCATTCAAGTGCCTGGTTGCCTAAGCACTGCAAAACATGGTGAGAGCCCACACTGCTGATGCTTCATAGATAGGCAGCCAGTGTACAGTGATCCCAGTGTGCTCTGCAGGGGTCCCTGCCCCCAGAGGCGCACAAGGCAGCTGAGTGCAGGAGTAAGCAGCATGGCTTGTAAATAATACCAAGATGCTGACTTGGCATTCAATAATGGACATTTTTGGTGCAGCAGGAGGGTCTGCAAGGCTATTCTAAGATTCCTACACTATTTGTTGGTAGGAAGGACTTTATCTTACCCAGTTAAGAGCAGTGCCACTGTGAGGTGATCTGTGAACCTGACTCTACCTCGCTGGGGCAGTGGAGTTCCATGTGGGTCACAACCAGAGTCCCTGGAGCTGGAGAGGGGGTGGAGAGGGGAGGGAAGTTGGGATGAGGAACACAGTCTCCTGGGATGCTGAAGGATCAATGTATACCCAGTGGTACTCCACACACTTAACTGGATAGGTATTATATATGCTTTTGGAAATCACTGCACTGTCCAGAAGCTGTTCTTGTAAAGAGTTAATTCTTTACAAAACTATTATATTTTTCCTATGAAAAAACACTTGAATGGCTGTATGCTCACTTTTTGCTGTGGCATGTTAGAAATATTATGCCTGTCCAAAGCCTATAACAAGTTTTCATTCTTAATACTCTAGCAAATCATTAATACTGGCTCTCCTTTTGAAACGAGAGACTACAGAAAAATCCTGTAAAATTTCCTTTTATAATGAATGAACATACTGGCAGCACCTGTATTGCCATTAGCTGTAATGTGTTTTGTACTGTCGTGTTACACTGAAAGTCCTTGATTTTTAGCTCAAGTCAAAAGTAAGAATTCATGTAAAATACATCTTTCTTACCTCACAGTGCTCTCGATAAAGACTCTGCAGTGATTTGATATCTTCAAAAGTAGTACCATCTGGCAGAGAAGATATTTCAACTTCTCCAAACTCTGGAAGTACTCGAGATGCATCTGTTTCCATGAAAACATAATGAAAGAGAGCTATTATGAATGGTGCCAATTACAGTTTAATTAGGAAAACATTTAAGAACAATATAAAGAAATAAATTCTAAAAGGTCAAAGTTAGCAAAGAGAAAAGTCTTTCACATTTATGTATGCCTACTTGTGTGTATGTATAAGCTATGTGAAAAATTATTAACATATAATTTTAAACAATCTAGATATTTTAAAAGTAAAAAACCTACTACTGTGTATGTTATACAATCAGTTAAAATGAAGTCAGCAAAGGCACACTCAAGTATTTAAGTCTACAAGAAATATTCCATACATGACAGAATAAATGATACTCATGGATGTCTGTTTACATTTTATCTACCAGTTTGTTCTACACCCTTAGACTTTCATGCATTAATGTGTACTTTCAAAACATTGCATAAATATTTCCAAGTAGAGATGCACAAAAAAGTCAACTACCAATTTTTATGTGGGAGATTCAAAAACATTATAGCTACTGTTCCCAATGACCTGAAATAAACTAAAGGAAAGTCCTGCCTTTTAGAAAAAGGCTTTTGAAAATCCTACCTTTTAGGACTTAAAGTAAGTCTACAATTACTGTTGTATCATTTTAAAATCATCTGTATGTATATGCAAATAATTATTAAATGACCATTTGTGCAAATGTTTGATTTACAGGATCAGCTACAGTAAATGCATACTGAGGAATGGGCATGCAAGCCTAGGGTTTCCAGTTTTAAAATGCTCGCCCCCTCAGTGTACTATAATGCAGATAATATCATTTAAAATTATAGCAGTCATGGATACTTTTTCATGAACAAATAGCTGTTTCATAATTGCAAAACTGAAATATAATCCCATTTCATACACAGTTAGGATTTGAGAATGCAGTTGATGGGATCAAAAATGTGATGGTTACCATTTAATCACAGAAGATTAGGGTTGAAAGGGACCTCAGGAGGGCATCTAGTTCAGCCCACTGCTCAAAGCAGGACTGTCCCCAGCCAGATCCTCCCAGCCATGGCTTTGTCTAGCCAGGTCTTAAAAACCTACAAGGATGGAGATTCCACAACTTCTCTGAATAACCTGTTCCAATGCTTTATTATTCTCTTAGTATCTAACTTAAACTTCCCTTACTGTAACTTGAGGCCACTGCTCCTTGTTCTGTCATCTACCAACACTGAGAACAGCCTAGCTCCATTGTCTTTGGAACCACCCCAGAGGTAGTTGAAGACTGCTATTAAATCTCCTCTCAGTCTTCACTTCTCCAGATTAAATAAATGAAGTTTCTTCAGCCTCTCCTCATAAGTAATATGCTCCAGCCCCATAACTATTTTCACTGCCCTCCACTGGACCCTCTCCAATTTGTTGACATTCTTTCTGTAGTGGGGGCCCCAAAACTGAATACACTACTCCAGATGTGGCCTCGCCAGTGCCAAATAGAGGGGAAGAATCACTTTGTTTGAGTTGCTGGCAATGCTCCTACCAATGTAGCCCAATATGCTGTTAGCCTTCTTGTCAACAAGGGCACACTGTTGACTCATGTTCATCTTATTGTCCACTATAACCCCCAGGGCCTTTTCTGCAGAGTTGCTACTTAACCAGTCAGGCCCCAACCTGTACCAGTGCATAGGACTGTTCTGTCGTAAGTGCAGGACTTTGCACTCATCCTTATTGAACCTCCTCATTGAGATTTCTTTTGGTCCAATTCTCCAATTTGTTGATGTCTCTCTGAATCCTAGTCCTACTCTTCAGTGTATTTACTACTCCGCTCCAGCTCAGTGTCATCTGCAAACTTGCTTAGGGTGCACACCATCCCATCTTTCAGGTCACTGATAAAGATATTGAACAAAACCAGCCCCAGGATTGACCCCTGGGGCACTCCATGTAGTTCTCTACCTTTGTAAAAGCTGGCACATGGTGTATATGCTAAATTTTATTCCAATATACAAAATATAAAAGCTTAGAGCAAAGATAGATTTTGCATGGTTTTCTTATGTGAGGTATTTAAATAAAGATATATGTAGCATTTATAAACCCTGTTATAAATGACAGCTTTGACGGAGAACTATTGCAGAGAAATATTGCACCAGTAGTCTGGTGTTCATGTTGATTATAGCAGTTTATTTAAAAAGCTATGTAGTGTATACTTACATACCTAAAAACTGTTGATGATGTTGACTTTGGGCAATTACAGTTTGCTCAACAGATGTGCCTGTCTGTTGACCACTTCCTGTGAAACCATCTGCAACCCCATCCACTTTCTGCATAGGCTTGTACCTAAAAAATATCAGATGGAAAATTAGACAAAATTATTCTTCTGTTCATCCATTCGTAAGTGCATTATTGTATGATATTTTCTGCCTACGTCAATAAGATTTCTTTATTTGACACAAAAAATTCAGGCTACAAATAGAAGTCACATTTGTCCCAGGATAAAATATCCTTGGACAAGTCACAATCACTTAGATGTCCATATCCACTGCCCCAGGATAAGTCTGGAAAAGGATGATGGGATAAGTACTAACAGTTTATCCTGGGATATCACAAAGTGTGCCTGAATGGTTATCCTGGCACTGCATCATTGATTTGATGGCAGAAAACTAGCAGTGCATTCAGATGTTCATTACACCCTTATCAGAATGGCAGTATGCGTACATGCCAATCTTGGGAAGTTTCTGTTCTGAGACAATCACAGGCATAATTTGTCCCGAAAAAAAAGCTATGTTTGTTCTTGCCTTCAGTATATAAAACTTATATAAAACCAAATTATATTTTTTTCTCCTTCATATAACATTAATTGAAATTTACCTGGGTGTGATGATTTTCCCAATCCATGTTCTGGGTCTTTCTAGTCAGCTCATTTGAATTGTGTTCAGTGAACAAATCAGCTTTTTCATTTCTATCTTCATATTTATCATTTGACTTGTAGCCATTCTATTTTATTGACTATAACCTAACCAAGCTTAGCAATGAGTACAAAATCATTGATTTCCTCATTGACTTTTCTATGGTTACCATTACTGTAGCATTTGGGTCTAACAAGCATTAGTTTATTGTCTTTACATCTTTGCATTGTAAGGAAGTTTTTCTTGAAAGAGGAATCAAAACCCGTAAGTGAAAAAGCTAGAAACAGAAGAAGTTTCAACTAGCTTTGGATACACAGTGATCTGTCATCCAACGTTACATCCTATTTTTCAGTGTAGTTAGCAAATATATAGTATTCTAATTGCTCAAAGGGCTGTAAAAAAATGGGCTGTAAAAAGAGTAACTAATTAGCCCTTCCCAATTAGCCCCATAGAGATGAGTATTAGATGCCTATCTAACCTCCTCTTGAAGACCCCCAGGGTAGGGGAGAGCACCACCTCCCTTGGGAGCCTGTTCCAGACTTTGGCCACTCTAACTGTGAAGACGTTCTTCCTAATGTCTAGTCTAAATCTGATCTCTGCTAGCCTATGGCCATTATTTCTTGTGACCTCCAGGGGCGCCTTGGTGAGTAGAGCCTCACCAATACACCAATTTTACAGATGAAGAAACTGAAAAAAGGGCTTAGTGCCATGCAGTCAGTGGAAAAGCCAGAATTCAGAATTGGAGCTTTTCTGACTTCCCACCCCATACTCTGGCCTCCAGAATGCGCTGCCTTGCTGCCACTGGTGCTCAGTCTTAAAGGCTCTCAACTAATTCAACTACAGTTGTGAGTTCTCAGCTCTTCTGAAAATGGAACACTAGTGTCAATTTGGCACCTGGAAAACTAACAATGTAAAACTTTTGTGGTTACTTAAGAAAAATTTGCTTCTCCAATGACTTCTTCAATTTTATTTTGAACTCTATGGCAGAAGCAGGCATACAGTCCAATTCTCCATAGGGGCATTTAATAATATTAACCATGAAACTGTGCTTCCTCTTCTTGCCATACCCTACCACACTGACTATACACCTTCTAACTTCTACAACAAATGAAGCAATGATTGTTACAAATAATAGTCATTCCCTACACAAGTTCAATTCATTCCATGACTACTATCCATTTTGTGCTCTGAAATGAGACAAAATCTGAGGAAAAAACAGCATGCAGTCATGTACTTTGAGTTTATCAGAATGCATTGCCAGGAGAGGGTAAATGTATCCATACCTTGTGAAAACTGCTTTCCTAACTTTTCAGTTCTACACTTTGCAACCTTAACGTATTTTCAGAATAGGATTTTTTTTTAATGAATTCATTTCCTAGATTGTTTTAAGGTAATGACCACCTTATCAGCGAAGACTGAATACTGGACATTCAACACTACAGCACCACAATCATTTGAACAACAGACAATATCTGGCAGGTGTTCATTATGGACCAGTGAGCAGAAGGAAACAGTTAAAACAGGCAAATGAATTACATTTACTGTATTTACTCAAATATATACGACAATCCTGAATATATGGGACCCCCACAATAATTAGATTCTATTATGGAAAATGTATAAATTTGTTACAATTTTCCAGGTACATAATCTAATTATTGGAGGTTTGCCGTAAATTGTCTCCCTCACATTGCTACGTGCTACAATAGTGAAAATAAATCGGGGGGGGGGAGGGGTTAAGTAACCCCTTTGCCCTCTGCCCCTCAATTTCTTCCTTCTGTAGCCCCTTCCCCTGCTACACAGTCAAACCCTGCTCTTCCTAAGCACATGGAAGTAAAGATTAAATCGGAAAACACTGATCTTAAAAGAAACATACCTATAGTAACTTGCATATAGGTAAATTGCTACAGGTATCTATAGACTTTAGACGTGTTTTACCTTTTTTTGGAAATTGTTTCAAGTTTTACCATAGATATTCCACAAACATACTTTTGAGCAGCACGTTGGCACTCATATGTAGTACAAACTATGCAAGACATTAGGTCCAAAGACAAAGATTCATGATTTACCATACACTCACTGGGCTGGGTCCTAGCAGAGTCAACAGTGTTTCAAGTCATGGTGACCCCACAGCTCAGCACTGCTCAGTATGTTTGTATACTCCAGATACTCCCCACAAAGTATCCATGTGCTAATTAGCCCCCAACACATGACTGGAACCAGGTGTTATTTTGACGAGTCCTGGGATCTTCATTCAACTGCTTACTTATGCTACTGCAGAGACACTAGACATAAAGGAGTTTTAAAATGCAACAAATTTCCCTCATGAACTTTATGACCAAAGGTTATGCATTAATATCCATCTTTCCAAATAGTAATAAAACAACCAACATATGAACCGCTAACAATGAAATATATGACCTAAACGCTGAGAAGTGAAGAAAATACTAGTTCAGTAGTTTCCTACTTTGAGGCAGAATAAGTGAAAGTATCATAAAATTATCTCTAGTATATTCTTTTTTTTCCCATTCAGTTCTTTTAACAAGAATTTTCTAAATGAGTACCATACTGTGATGCGTCTGCAAAGCAACACTTAGTTTTCCTGTTACTGAACTCACAAGAGCTATTTTAGAAAGGACAACTCCAGATGAAGATAATGTACTTATGGTCAGGCACACTTAAACTTGCTCTCTGGTAGGTTTCAGACCTACCGTCCTCAACAGAACCAAGAATTAAATCCGTCTTGGCTCTTATGAGGAAAGATCTTGGAAGCTTTGCCTTTGTCTGCGTAATCATGCCATCAGCAGGAGAGGGAAATAAATGTGGGCATAGAAGGAAAAATGTATTAAACATTGATTTTTTGTTGTGTAGAACAGTAATAACTTTACACAGATTACAGAAGCACAACAATGAGATGCTGCTACTGTTTTGCACAAGATACTGGCATGACTACAGCAGGCAAAGTTTCAATTCCAAGATGTCCCTTAAGATATATTTGCTTTATTACTCTCCGACATGTTCACTTTGTTGGGTGTACATTACTTAATGGCTTAGCTTATTTGTTATCATCTAATTTCTTTCCAATTAAATAGAAACAGGAAGCACTGTATTTATTTACTTAGATTTAGTCTAAAAGACAGTTCCATACCAAAGCTTTTAAATGATCAAAGAGAAAGGATTACAAAAGGTAGATTGTTGAAAGCTACAGCAATTCCTCATTATTTGTTGATGTAGAACCAAATGGACTGATTGCTAAAAGTAATACCTCTGAAATACTGGGCCTTGGAAAGTCCAAAAGTATATATGTACACCCCCCCACCCATGATTAGGAAGGTCATATACAGATATACAGATACATGTATAGCCCTAATCACTAGGATATTTATATAATATTTAGCTTCTTAGAGAGCCTAGAGATGAAAAAGTGGCTCCAGTCCATGGCAAGACTGACTTTAATGACTGGAAACTAGGAGTGCCCTGATAGAGATTTTGGGGGACGATACCGATATTTAAGGAGGCATATTGGCTAATACTGATCCGATTTCTGATCCAGCTGGTAAGACCGGTGTGGTGGAAGGGAAGGGGCGTTTGGGGGGGGAGGGGAGGGACAGATCAACACCCCCTGTGGTGAGGGAGGGGGCAGGGACAGGCACTGCCCAGGCAGGGTGGGGTGGCTCTCACTGCTGCTTGCACCCTGGGAGGGCACAGGGGGAGAGGGGAGGAAGGGTGTGTGCCCCTGGATCTGCACGGGGCATGGTGCACTGCAGCTGGGGCTGGTCTCGGAGTGGGAGCCAGCAGTGCTGGGAGGATGCTGCATCCACCCCAAATTTCACTGCAGCTCAGCTCCCAGTGCCGCTGCCGCAGTCCCCCTAGTGCTGCTCTGTCTCAACACCACGCCTCCACGCATGAGCTGGGTAGAGCTGGGCTGGCAGCTGGAGGCAATGGCACTTGGAGTAGAGCAACAGCGAAATCTGGGGTAGATGTAACATCCTCCCAGTGCCACCAGTGCCTGCTCCAAGCCCAGCCCCCACCGAGAAGAGCCCCACACAGCCCTGGCTGCCGTCCACCCTGTCCCGCACAGATACAGGGGCACACCTCCTCCCTGCCTTCTGGGGTGCAAGCAGCAGCCAGAACTGCCCCCCCACCCCGCTCAGCGCCTGCCCTGTCCTGCCCAGGCAGTGCCTGCCCCTACCACCTCCCTCAATGCAGGGGGCACTGATCTGCCCCACCATGCCCCATCCCCTTCCCCTCCCCTTCTACCACAATGGACTGACCAGCTGCAGGCAGCTCTCCATGCTGCTGGCTCTGCTCCTGGCTGTCCGAGTGCTGCGCTGCAGATGCACGCAGCACGAGCATTTATTGGCCAAATTATCGGCCCGATTGGGCCAATATTCAACACAGCAAATTTTCTTTATATTGGTACTGATCCAGTATCAGACCAATGTATCGGTGCACCTCTGCTGGAAATGGGCCAATGTAGTGCCCCTCTTTAAAAAAGACAAGGAGGAGGACTTGGGGAACTACAGACCAGTTAGTTTCAATTCAATACCACAGAAGTTATTGGAGAATTCTCTAAGGAAGACCACCTGCATGAAATCTTGAAGAGGAAAGGCTGCTTGCAAGCAGCTAGCATGGATTTATGAAAAACAAAGCCTATCAAACAAACCTGATATCCTCCTTCGATAAAGTAACTACTTGGGTGGATGGAAGGGAAACGTGTGGCTTTTGACAAGGTCTCACATGACCTTCTCATAAACAAATTGGAGAACTGTGGGCTAGATAAAATGACTACAAAGCAGACAGATAATTGGCTCAATTAGCCCTCCCTTCCTCCACCTTCTTTATGTGTCAGGGTCTTTTTAAGTCTTCCCAGAGGCATTGGGTATTGGCTACAGCCAAAGCTGGGGACTTCAACTGGGTTGTGTCAACGTTTCTGCTGGGATGAAAGCTGATGCTCCTGGCTAGAGGGTCTTGCCCCTCAGACTGAATGTCTATTTGGGGTCAGGAAGGAATTTTACTGCATGGTCAGATTGGTATGGACTGTGGGGCTTTTTGCCTTCCTTTATAGCAAGGCGTATGGCCCTCTGCCTGGGACCTCTTGAGCGTACATTGACGTTTTAAAGAAGCAGGACACTGGCTGCTGTGGTTCCCCAGCTTTGCCTGCGACAGGTTAGGGTGTTAGGCCTACGTTGTGTCAGGGTTAATGGTAGTCCTATGTAGTGTTTAGATTATGGTTGTATGGGATGGTGTGAATAGGGATGATTCTGCTTCAGGCAAGGCGTTGGACTAGATGATCCCTGGAGGCCCTATCCAGCCCTACTTCTTTATGACTATGACTCTATGACTTTAAAGTTTACCCCTAGTATAACTCTTCTGCATGGGTTCCTCATATGAGGTTGATGCCTCAGGTTTTAGTTTAGTTACTACATGGAGTTGATGCAACCAGATTGCTAGTTAATTGATGCCCTTGGATTGCGCTCCTGTGCACATTAATTTATTTGCTTAAGGCGTGAGCAACAGATGGTTCTGGAAGGCCTGAATTTTTCACCTTCTGCTCCAATTACCAAAACTAAGCATGCACAGTGCAATTGGGATTTTGTAGGGAAAGTGTGGAATGATTAATGTGTGGATGTTAGCTGCATGCTTGAGATGACTGATAGCGTAACTGGACAGTGAGTAAAGAAATGTATCGATGGACTGATTGATTGACAGCACAGACTGGGTACCGATTGGTTCTGACCTGTGAGGTGATCTTGGATTATAAAGGTCCAAGTTGCCAGAGATCCTGCGGTCAAGTAGGTTAAATGTGGTTGCGGTTGTGTGTGTTGGTCGATGTACGTTGGTGGAGGAACTCTGTGGATCAGTGGGTATGTAAGCTGTGTCTGTAGAGTGCAAAGTGTGAGTCTGTAAAAGTTTTCGTTCAGACTGCTTTGAGAGTTTGACAGAGTGAATGCAAAAGAGCATGGCTGCTTGGAAATGGAGCAGCACAGCGCCACCTGGCACTGGGACTCAATTTTTGATCCTGAAGGACCACTACTACAACTGCCTTACACTTCTCCTGGTATTGTATCACTCTGTGTTGTTTTGGTCCCCTTTTGTTGTTGGTATCTCCATTTGGTCTCAATAATAACCAATTTTGTTTAATAACCTTTTGTGCGCGCACAAATCATTTAACCAGCAAATTAAGCTGAGCTTCTAGCTTGCTGTGAAGAGCCTAAAGCAAGTCAGCTTGGGCCAAGTACAACACATTCTGTTGAAGCCATAGAATGCATTCTATTCAGTCACCCCTGCCACAACAGAGGTTGTGTTGCCTGCTGATTAATGGCCTCATCTTAATTAAGAATATTAATCAATTCACTGAGACATGCCCCTCTCTGGTCAACAGTGAATCTACCTGTATAATGCATATATCACTATACTATAAATGATCAGTATATATAGCAGAGAAAACATGAGTTTTTACATAAAAAAAATGGAAATCAAAACAAACTTTTATACAGTGTTAGTGGCTTCTACAGAATGAATTGTTTTACAAATTTTCAGCTTCTGGAATTACTGTAAAGGCCAAAAAGCCCCAAACAAAGTACAACAAACCAACCCCCACCTGCCCTTTAGGAGTTTCTAGGATTTAGAAACAACTTTAATTAAAAATATAAAAGCCAACATAATCCTCTGATGTGGGAGTCAGGATTACCATAGCATTTGCCTAGGGTGTTTTATGTTAAATAAGTAGTGGAAAATTCTGAATACTGGCATTGTGACAGCATGACTTATCATATGAGTGAAAAATCTGTAATAGTTTTATTGAGAAATAGCTTGCAAGATCCAGTTGACAATTTGAGAGCAAATATTTATTTATAGGACATCCAATGAAGACTTGATCTGAACATGATTAGCAATCTTTGTCTTAGTGCATTTTTTATGGATAGTAGGCTGATGGCAGACATTAATGCAATCACATGATTGGGGGTTGAGGAATGGAGGGTTTTATGCCCCATCCCCAAAACTGAATGACCTGCCATGCCAGACATGCATAAAATACCTCCAATCCTAATCAGACAACTGCAGCTGCCAGTACCTGGGGAGACCAACAATAGGAACCCTGCAGGACCCCTGGCACAAGTAGGTTTCTTGCTTTAACTTGAAGTTTGTGCGCATTGTATGTACAACATCCCTGTGGCTCATTTACTATGTTATCACACCACAAATTGCCTTTAATGTGTGGAAGGGCTAATACTTATGGCAAAATTAACATGTTAATTGTGCCATAAATGTGACATCTGCCAGAACCCATTGAAAATAAAGCCTCACTAATATGGTGATACGAGACTTTTTTGCTTCTGTCCAAAGTCTTTAGTCTACCTAGACTCCCTTTGGGCTTTAACTGCGGATGTGAAAAATACTTATGCGTACAATAGTTGCTTTGTTGGGTCATTTAGAGAATTTTATTGCCATGGCTTAACAGAAGTGCACAGCTTTACAGGACTTCAGCAAACCTACAGTGCTTCAAATAACACTGGTAAAATTTCTGGCAATTTTGCCAGTATCCCATGGGCTATGCAAGCTTGGTTAGTGCTCCTCAGCACCACAAGTGGTAGCTCAGAAGTGCTAGCCAAACCTGCAAAACATGGCAACCCACCCTGCTCCCACTAGCTGATTGTGACAACAGCAATTATGCCAAGCAAGAACAGAGGAGGAGGGGAAAGGGAAGGGACAAGGAGAGGGGTGGATGCATCCCAGTTCCCAAGAGTATGGTTTACTCTGTAGCCAGAGAGGCTGGTTCTGTGCTGGGGACCCCCAGTCCCTGTGGAGGTGGCCTGGGGGAGCTCTCCCAGGCACTGTGGAGCTGGCTCTGTGCTGGGGACCCCCAGGCTGGTTGGTGCCTGGCAGGCCATGCAGCTGGGTCAGGCTCTGTGCTGGGCACTCACCAGCCTAGGGGTCCCTAGCACACAGCCAGCTCCACACAGCCTGGGAGAGCTCCCCATGCCACCTCCACAGGACCTGGGGGTCCCCAGTGCTCGAAGGAAGAGAGCTGGTTCAGCTCTATGCAGCCCTGGCAGGAGGAAAGTGTTGGCACTGACTCCATGCCATCCTGCCTGACTAGGATCCTGCTTCTTCCTGGCATGGCATGGTTGAGAAGGGACTCTGTGGATCTGGATGGGTCAGGAAAATGCAGGGGCTCAGCATATGTGTTTGTTGGGAGGGAAATCATCAAACACCCACAGATCCACAACCTCTTATCCCAGCTCTCCCTTCTCTTCTGGTCTCCTGCAGCCCTAGGAGGCTGCGGAGCACCCCCTACTTCTTAGCCTGAATAGTGCAGGGAGGCTCATAGCCCTTCCCCCACAACACTGCACTTCTGTCATGTTTAAGAGCTCTGTAACTTTATAGTGCTATAAAAGGTGCTCTTAATTACAGCATTGTAAAGCATACATGAAGCACATCTGTACACACCCTGTCTGCCACAGATGCACACAATCCACCTTGTGCTTCACCGTTGCTTTTCTGAAGTTTTCTTTGGCACTTTCTTTTTTTTTGTTCATACTTGTTTCGCTTTTTTATTTTATTTAGGGATTTTTTTTCCTTCCACTATTGAGAGAGGAGCTATACAGGATACCGACCATTTATGACTATTACTTATTGCAAGAGATGCTAAACCTTGCTCTAGAGCAAAAGTGTTTTTTAGACCTAAGAGGAAGAGTGTGCATCTCAGTAGAAATAGCAAAAGTTTGGAAAGTTTTCCTTTTAATTAATTTTCTAAGTTAGTGAAGCCCTCCTAAGAAAATTTATATTGTGGAGAGAGTGGTTTGGCCACCTTTAAGTAAACTTCTGAGATCAGGACAAAAAAAAAAAATCTTCCTTGGAATTCTGGAAAATATTTTACAAAGTAGATTATAAAATGTAGTTAATATGCAACAGAACTTCACTAAGGTGTAAACATAAGAAATAATTATATTGTTTTCAAAAAAAGGGTGAGGGTTAGACTGGTTAGAGGAGGGCACTACAGCTGTTTTGTCTCTACTCCTATCCCAGGCCAAGTAGAAATTAAATCAGGGCAATTTACCCATAAATGAAATAGTTAAGCTTTACTTCTTGCAGGATGAAGTGGACACATGAAACAATTACAGTGAATCAGCCAATCCACACTTGTGAGCTGTAAATCTCACTCCTCCTTTAAAAATATTGTTTATGTAATATTTTTATATAATAAAATGTTGTTATTTTTTTCCCTGTCCCTATTCTAATTTACACAGGCTAATCCCCACATACCATAATTCACAGAACTGGCATGTCTTTCTCATTCCTCAGAAGAGATTTAAGAGTATAATGTTTTTGTGATGCACAGTCCTTTGGTCTTTGTTTACTTACTACCTTACAAAATGTGGTATCTTTTAATTAGATGGATCTAATTTAGAAATGTCTATATTATTTTACTATTTTAAAATAAATATTGCTGCTCAAAAGAACAAGCTTTTAGGCTATTTCACTTTGCTTACATTTATCATATGACTGGTTTCTGGAAAATGCACAATATTGACAGTAGGTTTGGTTCTTGAAACTAGATCCCAACAGCTAGCTAACACTTTAACGCTACTACAATGGAGAGCAAACCATTAGCTTCCAGTTCCAAATGGGATTTTCACACTTTCATACAATTGTATTGTTTGTCAAGTTACAATAAATCATCCATAGTGTTCTTTAACAAAGTGATTACTGAGCACCATCAGAAACATTATTTCTGAATGAGTCCATAGTTTACTGAATTCATGGTTTGAAGTAATTGAAATTAAAAAGAAAATGATAATCATAAAAAAAATGGAAAGGTTGAAGGAAGTAGGCATGCCTAGTTTAGGGAAAAGATTAAAGGAGACAAGACAGCAGTATTCAAGTAGTTGAAAGGCTATCTTATAAAAGGAGAAAAGAAATTCCCCCTTGTCACAAAGGGCAGGCAATAGATTTAAACTACAGCAATGATGATTTATATCCAATCTAAGGAAAATAATTCCTTAATAATAACTACAGGATGATAGAACAAAGTCATCTAAGTACCATATTTACTCAAATATGTTGCTTTTCTGAAGATGAGGTTTTCCAAGATGAGGTTTCTTTTCCCCATTTAATATGGGGGAAAAGCCCCTTGTCTTGGATTTGAGTACAAGGTGCAAGGCTGCAGTTCTGACTCTGGCCCGGAGCTTAATTGGGGACAGAGTCAGAGCTACAGCAGCCACCTGCCCCCACAGCCTTTGCCACCTGCCCCACTGCTTATTGTCAGGTGTGGATCCATTATGGGTTCATTCCCTCCCAGGCACAGAACACATGCAAACTGTAGTCCCTGACTGGTTATGCAGCTCGACTTCGGGACTGCTTCATGGCCAGGCAGGGGATGGAGCTTCCATATGCTTTGTGCTCCAAAGTCAATGGAGCTAGAGCTACAACTGACAGTCAGCAGCATGGGGAGGGGGAAGAGGCTATAAGAAGCAGGAAACAGGAAGCAGCGGGGCAGGCAGATGCTGCAGGGGGGCAGAGGTTGGGGGGAGAAGGCAAGGGGCAAGGATGCAGGGAGTAGGTACCTGCTGGGGGGCTAGATGGGGGGGGACAAGTGGTACGGCTCACTTGCCCCACCCCCCACTTTCCCACTGCAGTGGTGGTGTGGGGATGAATTTATGACAACTCAGCAATAATTAGAATCTATAAATGGAAAATTATAACAAATTTATACTCTTATGTACAGAATGAGTATTAGGGGGTAATCCTAAATTCAAACTTATCTTGGATTCAGGTAAATACAGTAATCTGTAGAATCTTTATTGCAATATTTAAAAAAAGAGGATGTATAAACATTTGTTTGATTTAGGAACAGCAAATCTTACAACTGTTCAATAGTTTGGACTAGATGAACCTAAGTCAAGGTCCCTTTCAACTATACAATAATGTAACTATGGCAGGGTGACCAGAGAAGCATCCTCACAGACTGATTTGGGCAGAGAGAGTAAAATAGCTGCTGCTGCAGCTGAATAATTGTGCCTGTGGCACAGTGGCAGCAGGAAGTTGCTGCTGCCCCCATGTATCCCCTTACCCTGGGCACGTGGCAACTTTGTTACATCTCTGCAACCTTATATGTAAATGAAAGATGAAGAGGTTGATTCATAGCCAGCAAAGAGCTAAAAGAATGGGAAGAAACAGCATATAGATGATCAGAGACACAGCAGATAAACACTTGGATATAGACAATATAGCTGAATTTGAGCTTATAAACAGGTAATCATTTTTATAACAAAATTAATTTTATGAAGAGCAATCAAGCAGAAGATGCTGAAGGTAAGGATATAAAGTGTTCTCCAAGATGTTTTCTATACAATACCTAACAAGAATAATATACAACTAAAGTATTGATGGTGAAATATTCAAATGGATAAAAATCTGGCTTGGTGAAAAGGACCTGAAGATGCTAGCACAAATGCAGAGTTACTGAGGTTGGCCTGATATTAAATCTTTTCCATACTATATTGTGACCACTGTAGGTCCCTGGGTCGTGGGTAGTCCCCCGAGACGTTCCTTTACCCCTCCTTCTCGCCCGCCACGACTTTGATGTTCCACAATAT
>JAGPOW010003395.1:14505357-14605135 GCA_030014935.1 Caiman crocodilus
CTCGCCGTCTGGTCCTCCCGTCCCCGGTGAGTCTGCTGTCTCTTCCTTCGCCCCCTGGGGTCCCTCTCGGGTCCCTAGGGACGGCCCGGCGCCGTCACATATATGTATCCAAAAATGGCAGTACATAACATATGTGAAATTTTTTGAATTGAAAGAATTGAATAAAGACATAGAAGGCACAAAGATGATAAAAACTATTTTCCTCCTAACTGCATATTAATTGATATTAAGAATGGAACATGCCCAGAAGGACCACAAAATTCAAAGTTATTGTTAGTTCATAAGTTGATCATATTTATTACTTTGGAACAGAATAAAGTCCAAATCATTAATACATATATTTGATCTTGAAAAGGGCCTGCTTCAGAAAGCTGAAAAACCTGCAAGCCAAGTCCATTATGAGAAATTATATAAAAAGAAAAATGTGAATGTTATCTGGGAGTTGTTTAAGAATAGTTTTTCTAGAAACCCCAAAAGCTACATTAACATAAAAATATCACACTGGTTTAAAGAAACAATCCCACACTGCCTTAATAAGAGAAAGGCAGCTATAAAAAAGCAAGAAAGGATATGTAACAAATGGAAGGAAGGGAAAATTGATAGTAAGGAATATAAATGAAAAGCTATCAGTTGCTTAAGAAAATAAGTGAAGTAAAAGAAGAAACCTATGGCCAGCCAAGTAAAGGAAGAAAAAGACTCTCAATAATGGTATTTGTCCATTATAGTATGGAAATGGAAGAATTCCTAACATAGTAAAGAAAGGGAACTCTTAGAACATTGGGGAAGTTCCAGAAGACAATGTTTTGACAATATTTAAAAGGGTGAATAGAATGACTCGAAATTATAGTCCTGTCAGTCCAACATTGATTCTAGGTAAAATAATGGAATGATATGGGACTTCATTAATCAAGAATCACAGAAGGGTTATATAATTAATGCCAATCAGCATGGTTCTATGGAAAATAGGTCCCATCAAACTAACTTGGTATTTTTTGATGCAATTATAAACTTGGTTGATAAATGTCACAGAGTTGATACAATGTTCTTAGATGCATGTAAAGTATCTGACTTAGTATCAAACAACATTTTGATTAACAAATTAAAATGACACAAAGTCAAATTGATACACATTAAATGGATTATAACAGGCTAATAGAGAGATCTCCAAAGGTACAGTAACTCTAAATGAGAAAAGATCATTGAATGAGAGTATTTCTAATGGGGATTCCAAAGAAACTTGTTCTTGACTCTTTAATACATTTATTAAAGACGCCCTCTATCTCTCTCCCCCTCAAACGCTCCCCCCCACACTGTTAAAAATTGCAGATGGCACAAAGATTAGGGGAGTGATAAATAATGTTGATGTATTTTGGTATGACAATTACAGGAACAGTGTGTGCAATACATAAGTCTGGATGCAAAACATAGTAAGATGAAATGAAAAATGAGGGTCAGATGAATAGCTTTTAGAGCAGCATTTCCCAATCTGTGGTACCTGCACCACCAGTGGTATGCAGATAACAGAAGCTGAATAACTATGCTAAATTCCTATAAATTTGCCTTTAAATCTTTCACCTCTACTACAGCACAAGGATCCTACTTTCCATCCCATCAGCCTCCTGACCTTTTCTATCTTTTCCTCCCTCACTGTACACTATCAATGGCTATCAACTTTCTTTTCAGCATGAATCTTTTGATTAGTCCCCTTCTCCACAGGTCTATCTTTATTTTCTTCCCTGTCTCTTACCAGCCTCCTCATAAAACACTTTATGCCTGCTTCCAAGCCTGGCATGCCCCAGATTGATACTCACCTTTTTACTTAAAAGTTTTCTAAATGCCTCTTAATGGTAGTCTTTTCTGCTTCCTTCCTGAAATCAGCAAGCCTCTTCAGCAAATTTTTCATCTACTCCTGACATATTAAATACCACTCCTTCAATTGTCTACTTGATCTCTTCCAGTCCAATGAAAATGTACTCAAACTAATTAACATTTTCTCCCTTGCTAATTCAAAGGACAAACAACCACTTTATAAGAGAATGAAGAAGCGATATGTATTAGCCAACATGGATTTGTCAAAAGGAAGTCATGCCTAATCATCTTGATTCCTTTCTAAGACAAGATGGTAGGTTTTGTGAATGCGGGAGAGCAGTGGATGCGATATACCTCTATTTTAATAAGGTTTTTGATACTTTCTCTTATGCAAATCTCAAAAGCAAGCTATAGAAATACAGGCGAGATGAAATTACTATGTGGTGGATGCATAAGTATTTGGGTAATCATACTCAAAGAGTAGTTATCCATGGCTCAGAGTCAAACCCAGAAAGGGTTGCTGTGCAGGAAAAGATGATATGGTCTTTTTATGATGTAACCCTGGGCACAACACTACATGTGCCCTCACCTGAATAATGGGATCCTGCAGTACCCAGTAGCCCTGCCCAGCCCCCCTTGGAAGCTGCTGCAGTGCCCCAAGCGGACAGCCTCCCCTTACAATCAAGCACCCTCATAGACAATTCTCAAACTATTTACAAGATTTAATTATTTACAACATAACAAATAATCATTAAATAAGCATGTGGCTATACCGACTAACAAATCTTCAAGAACTTATTTACACTGTCTCTCACTTGCACACGGTGTACTAGGGATCCCGTGTGCACTGCCCCTGGCAGGGTATCTCAGGGAGTGGGATTGTCTGTGTCCCTGCACAGGGTCTGTGGACGCTACCTGGTGCTAGAGTCCATCTCCATGTTCCTTGGGTCTCCGGGCAGCAAGCAGCAACTCCTCTGCAGTTCCTGCAAGACAGCCTTCCCCTGCCTTTCACCCCCTTCCCTGGTTCTGCTGTAAGCAGTGTCTGGGCTGCTGGCTGTAGCAACCATCCTGTCCCTCACAGCCCCGGCAAATGCAGCTCCTCCTTGGGCTTTGCCTGCCCCTGTAGCTCCTCACCCATCAGGGAAACTAGGGCAGACTCTGGCAGTCCCCACCCCACCTCTGCTGTGCTCACCCAGCCACACTGGCTGCAGTCAGGTCTCTCCAGGCTTGGAGTCTCCACACCAGCAATCCCTGCCTGATCCTGCCACTGCAGCTTCTCCACTGCTGCTCCTGCAGGCCTCTCTCAGGGGCTGTCCAAGGGACCACTGCGCTGTGACTCTGAATCCAGTCTCCAGCCTGTCCCTCAGCCCCCTCTCTCTCTTTTGTTCCCCCCCATGGGAAAAACTGCTCCCCCTTTTATCTAAGCCTCTCAGCCAATCCCAGCTCAGGGACCTTCCTGGGCTTTTGTTAAGGGCTCTATTTCAAAACTTTGCTGGGGTTACATCACCCCTCCCACTTCCAACAGGGGTGCTTCCAAACAGCTTCACTTGCCCTCAGAGCCTACAGTGACCCCTCTGGGACAAACTCTGTCTCTCTGCCAAGCAGCCCTTCCCATTCTATTCAGGTGGGTCCATTTTTTAAAGGCTGCTACAATTAATAGATTTTGGGGGCCTAAAGGGGCAAAGACTTGAACAGGGGGAGTGCCAATAGAGAGCTGGGTAGTAATAGGATTAGCTTTAGATCCTGTAGAGATAAGAACCCTAATCAAACAAAGAAGAAACTGTATCAGCTGTGCCTCAGCTAATAGAAGAAACAAACCATCTCATCAGAGCCTACACTGAAGTTGAGCTCAGGACTAAAACCAAACTCCAGACTGCTAACCAGTGCAGGAGCTGCTGAGTGTGGACCTGCCTCAGCAGAGATGGTTGGAGGCAAATGTGGCTGAAAAGGGATGATTGAAAAGTCCTGTGCCAGGGCTGCTAGTCGGGGCATTCTGACCTAGAGTGGTTAGAACTTTCTGGGAGAGTGGGTAAGCTGTGGACCAGAAGGAGAGGATGTCACGAACAGGAAGGGTTGCTACCACGAACCAGAGAAGTTTCTCTCAGTGGGTGGATGAGTGTGCTTAAATGAGTTAAAAGTTTTGTTGGAAACCATTTTTGTTCATCCAGCAGGGTAGATTTTGAGTTAGATTTTTTGTCAGGAATATACTGAATTTGACCAGAGGTTTGGAGGCCACATAATGGGATGCCTAGGCACTCTGAAACTGGACCTCTGGCAAGGATGTGAGAAAGGCTGCAGCTGACGAGCTAAAGTCTGGATCTATGGGCTAAAGGTAAGAGATATAGCCAAAAGTCGAGGAGGGCTGAAGCCTGGACAGAAGGGCTGGCCCAAGTGAGCAGATCTGAATATCTGAACCACAAGGCTCAATTAATGGAAACTGGGTGACACTTGTGAGTTGTGGGCTGTGGCTGTGTGGGCAAGAAAGCAACACCTAGTAGCACTGGGCCATGGGCTCAATGTATGAGTAAGGCAAGGGCCTGGAGGATAATGGGAATGGGTACCATGAGAGGCAATCAAACTAAGATAACAAGAGTAGCACTAAGAGAAATAAAGGTCAAAGGGTCACTGATGTGGGGAAGCGAAGAAGATTTTTTCTTCCATTTTCTCTTAGCAGTTGAGGCCACAGGCCCTAAATCAAGCAACCAATGCTCAGCTCTCATTCCAAGCGTGGCATGCTCCACTTGCCAATGATTTCTTCCTTCACTTTGATACTTCATTAACTTTTCTCTTGAGATTTGTCTACTTTGGGCACTTTAGCCTACCACTGCTTTATTTTGCACTTAGTTATCGGCAGCTCCCTGTGTAATATGCGCTAGAGAACTGTAACTATGGACAAAGTTCATAGAACTTTCCTCTCTTTGTTGCAATCTACTCTACAGCAGAGGAAATTGAGTCAATTCCAGTTAGCTATAAGAGAAGAATGTCTTTTTGTATATATATTTAACATTAAACTCTAAATACTTGCATACAAATGGAGGGTAGGAAGTTTAGCCTAAGGATAAAAAGCAGATTTTATTTTTTTTAAAAGCTACTCATGAGTTTTGGTTCTGTCTCATGATTTCTGCACACATGAATTGGAACACTAGGATAGGGAAGTTTTATAATCCTGTCTACTCTTCTTTACATGCATTGCATACAACCCCCAGTGTCCTTTCCAGAACTACATTTTTATTTATAAAGCTATCATGTAAAGCCTCTTCCTGTTTCTACAAAGCAAACCATCCTCATGTATGGTACTAAGAAGCTGGAGAAAAAACAAAAGAATAGGACTATATGGTATGAAGCATGTATGCTTGTAAATGGCCACACAAAAACAAACACTTGGCAAGAAAAAAGAAAACCTAAGTGAGAGGCATCCTTTGATTCTAAAGAAAGAGAAGTCACAATAAACTAAGTCAAAAGAATAACGCGTAAAAACAAACTGCATCCTTGCTGGCCAATTTTTTTTGTCCTCCCACCTCCCCCAAACTTTTTTGCCATTGTTCTCTTGATGTTGCCAAATTGCAAGGTTTTATTATTGTGAATCTTGTAATATATTTTAAAGAGATATAACTCCCAGACTTTTTTTAATGAGAGCAGAGTCTCAATTAACAAAATGCTTCTACCATTTCTGGTATTCAGAAATAAGCCAAAAAATATAAACTGTAAAGGCTCAAAAACCAGAAAGCAAATTAAAGGACCTAAAACATTATTTTTAAAACCCCTCATAGTTTTATGCTAGTCTCATGATTTTTGAGCAGTGGGAGTTGGCAGTCCTGATCCAGCAGATGAGAACTGTATGCAGCAGATAAGTGTATGAAACAGTAAGATTATGTATATAAATTGTATATGAAGTCTGTTATATAATCTCATTTTAATGTTTTGTCCCACAGAAAATTGATTGTACTATTGACACTACAAAGTGGGGGGGGGGGAAGCAAAACTGTTACTAATTTGAAATTAGTAAAAAGCAAATGACAATTTTCACATCTTGTAGTGCCAGCAGCAACCTTAAAATAAAACTGATTAGGATACCAAAGACACCCAAATGCTATACTTGCTATATATATACAAAAACTCGCATGTGATAGATATCTGAGAAAAATTTGGATGTTATCATAAAGAATTGATATATAATCAGTAGTAAATTTGTGTTAATTCTCAAATATTATTTAATAAACAGCTATATTTGCCTGTAAGTTCAACTGTAAATCTAATGGACCTTCAACAAGTGATATGAAGACATGGTTAAAACAATGTTGCAGTTATTTCCAACCAAATATAATACAAAATGAGATGCATGAAATACTGAAAACTTTGATGAAAAACAGCTTTCAAAATCTCTCATTAGTTCAACTTTAACAACTTTAAAATTCATTATAATGAATCTTAGAAGAATCAGAAAACAATTAACAGATAAGTTTCATACACTTAACAAACCAAGAAGTCGTACTGAGATGTGTCTAATTTGGCTATAAGGCCAGTCACATTTTTAGTCAAGCATCTCACATGAGCTCCAAAACTGAACAGTCCTCAGACAAATATTTCCATTGGGTATATAACTTGTTAATGCTCTAGGCCCCTTCTGACCCTAGTTACTATGAAACTATGAATATTTTCTTGAACACTGAATTAGGAAGTTGATTAGTATTATGGTACCATTCTAATTTTATAATATTGTTCTAGATATTAGATCAGAAAAAAATGCTGGTTGCAATTTTTAAATAGATCTTAGTGCACTATATTCTATTTGCTAAGAAATAAAACATTCTTTTCATACTTTTTACTGTAATTTTTTTAAGCTGAACTGTTTTAAAAATGCATGGGTAGCAGTAATACCCAATACTACAAATGAAGGTGGCTGTACTTACTATGTTAAATAGCATGACCAGCCAGATACTACCTGACCAGGAATCTTGAAATTATAGGTAAGATCGATGAAGACAGATGAAGTCAAGGTTATTTCTACCATCACATCCAGAACATAGATAAAGACACATTTCACCAAGAAACAAATACTTTAAGTTAATTAGTATTTGGAACATCCACGGAGGGTGAATGGAAATGATGTTTGTGTGGGCTAGACCAATTGCAAATTGTTTCTTTATTACATATGAAAAAACAGAAAGGACTCCCCATATTTTCTGGCATACCATACACCCTCACATAAAACATGTCCCTTGTTTCTGGAATGCAGAGTTTAAGGGGGGTGAATAATTTTCCAGATTCATGGCTGACAGCATGGCGTAAGGTCTTTCTGGCAACATAGAGCGTTCAGGAAGTGTGGCATCTTAGGGGATTGCATGCATGAGGCAGCAGGAACTTCCTAATGTTGTAGGACATCAGCAAAGTTAGCTCCACACCCTTACAAGGGCAGTGCAAGATGTAGTTCTATACTGTAATAGTTCTTTGGCCCCAGAGCAGTTCCCTGCCCAGCTGTACACTCTGCCAGTGCTGCTGGGGCTGATAGCCATGGAAACCCTGGGCCTGTGCTGTCACAGTGCCTTCATTACTGGGGTCTCCATAGAAATTGGCTGCAGTGACGTGAGCAAGGACTACTAGGATATGGAGTCCAACTGCCAACCAGACCAGTCATTTTGCCCACCCCAGGCCTAGCACAATGGGGTTCTAAGACACTAAAAGCTGTAATATAACTATTTAGTTGTTTTGGTCCTACCTGTAAACATGACATTACACTCTGATTTTCATACGAATCTATCAAGTGCTTTGAGTTTAAAGATAGCACACCATACGAGATTACTCATGTGACCCTGTTCTGTAGTGGTTCTAAGATGCCTTCATTAACTTTGTGTTCCATGAATGCTTTGATTTCAGGAATATCACACATTAATTTTAGGGTGTCAGGTCAGTTATATCAAAGAACTATATATATTTAAAATTTTTGCTATATCCAATCTATCCAAAGTAATCTTTTTCAAATATATCCAAATCTCTACATTTTTTTCTGCCAATTTGACCACTTGTGGTTATTTCCTCCGAGTGAAGGTAGATACGCTGCTGCCTGTCTGTCTTGGGATCTTTCAGAGGATGGAGTTGCTTTAAATTGTTGATAGATTCCAGAAGATCCCTACCAACCTTGCTACTAAGTGAAACCTTCTAATCAATGCAGATCCCAAGGAATCTGACTGCATCAGGTCCTAGCTGGTACAACCCAACTTTCTGACTGTTCCTTCCCAGATGCTGCCAAAAGGAAAGTTAATTCTATTCTGGAGATTAACCCATTATTTTGTAAGCACCATGCTTATATTACAATATAGTAGTAAAAATGAATATCAGAATATTTCAAATTTAAAATTCTATCAGAATTCATCAGTTTGGGAAAAAATTAACTTCCCCCAAGTCAAGGTAATAAATCTCAGGGGAGTTGCATTATAGTTTACTTTTACTGTTAGTATTTGCAACTTCATAATTGTCTTTAGGAAGGTATATACTACACTGAAACCAAATTAATTTGTTTCAATTCTAGTTTAATTAGACTTGAAATTTTAAGGATCACAAAACAAGAACAGAATGTGCTAATAAACACCACACTTTCTCACATATAGACACTATCTTTCTAATCTTGTGCAAGATGCATAACTTACTATCTGCAACTCTCTAGCTTGGGGGTTAGCACCCTATGGGCTGTGGGCTAGATCCAATCCAAAGAACCACTAGAACTGGCCTAAGGAGCTGGGGCTTTGCCTGCAATAAAGCTGGGAGCTTTCCCATTCTACAACGCACCTGGGAGACAGAGAGAAGCAGCAGTGGCTCTATTCTAGTGCTGCCTTGCTGGATCATTCTGGCCTGCTGCTGGTAAACACTACCATCTACTGCTCCAGTAAACACACACACCTCCAAATATGCAACAACACTATACTGGAGAATCTCATAAAAAAAATCTAAGAAACAACCTTTTTCACCTAACCTTCTCCAAAAGGGATCAACTTACACAACATACTTAGGCAACTAAACTAGAAGATATAAACCTGGAGATATTGTCATAAGCAGCACATACAAACCTTCTAACAAAAAAAAAGCCTGATGACAGGCATCCAACATCAGATGAATAATTGGTATCAATTATCACAACCAGAACCATCTCACGGCCAGAATACCAGCAACACATGAGAAAAATCAATACAGCACCCAGAGCACCTAAATTATTAATTTATCGCAAAACTCCCTGTTCTGAAAGATCTGTACTCTCTAATGGTCTGATAAACTTCTGCTTGGAGAAACAACCTGACAAGATACTAATATGTGGAGAATCAGATGAATTCTTCTGCAAAGTTTCCCTGAAAGACTACTTCTACAAAACCAAGACAAGAAGACCCTTGACCACATTCCCATCACAACAGTGAAATTCTTAACAAAAGCCAGGATCACCATGACCTCTCTCCTTCAGAGCAAAAAGCCATGCAGCCCCTCAGATCCAAAAACAAAATAGAACTCAAACCAGCAGAAAAAAGGTGGCGCTACAGCCATCCTAAACCATCACGTAGTCTAAAGTCAACTCTCTATGAGACTAAATATCATAAAGAATTTGGGAAGGATACAACAACAGTATTCATCATTGAACTGGAAAACATTATCTAATCGTTTCCATACTTGCTTCAAAAATAAAAAATACTGCTCTCCCTACCCCAGGTATATTTTATATGCTCCTGAAAATTCACAAACAAGATAACTCTGGCAGACTCATCATATCCAACTGCAGCACCCTCACTGAAGAGCTACTAGAATTCATGAAAACATCCTGAAACCATTTGTCACTCAAACAGCAAATTTTCTACAGTTCAAAAGGCTTCCCCAACAAGATCCAAAACAACCACCTCCCTAATAAGGCCAGAACTGCAGGTGGAGATGTTGCCAGCCTACATACTAATATTCCATAAAATGAAGACATAGCTGCCTGCCTGAAATACCTACAAGGACATAAACTACACTAATATTTAGAACCACAAAACACTGCACAAATCATCCTCACCCACACCAACTTCACTGTCAACAACCTGTCAGCTCTGTGTTCCTGAGGGAGCCCTGACACGCAGCTTGCTGGACTTATAAAGGACTTTTTCTATCCCCCACCCACCCACCCACACACACACACCCTCATCTAACCAGAACTAAGCAGAAGAAAGATGTAATAGGCATCTCGGGCTGTACATTCCCCAGTCCCAGTATAGAAGGCCTATTTAAACTTCATTGACTAAAACTCGGTTGCTGGGTTAGGGAATGCTGAGGAAAGAGACTGAGTCAGAGGGGGTGTGGACAACATTTGAACAATGGTTAAGGGTTCATCACAACATCCAGCCCGTTGGAGTCCTGACCACAAATGCTGTCATACTTTTCCCAGGATGACTGGTGGAAGTCCTCCCCACAAAGTTTACGAACACCCCAAGTAATCAATCTCCTTAAGCATGTTAAAAGACTATAGTAGAATCTGAAAGTTATGCTAATCTGAGGCTTATTTATAACACGTAAAATATAAAACATTGATGCTGATTTCACAGTGCAAGCATAGTTACTATCTGAGAAGAAACAATGTACTATCCCTTCCAGTATATCTTCTATATTCATAACCATTTCAAGCTGGCTTCTAGGTGTCTGGTTACTCCTTAAAATGTTATGTTTTTCCTGGTTGTTAATCAGTTTCTTAAGATGTTCCAAACCAGATAACCCCTTGTCACTGAAAAAGGTAATTTGTTTAAATTGAAACTGTTTATATAACAGGATTTTCCCTGTCAATTATGGCTTGGTACCCTCTTGATTTACACAATGAAAAGAATGCTTTGGAGAGGCTGGACTAAGGGCATAAGAAAGCTGTAAAGGAGCAAACAGTGTGCTTCAAGAGGGAGAAATCTCTCTGACACTGTCGTTCTCGAGAAGCTGGGATAAACAGATTGTCTCTTTCCATCACTTGTTTAACCTTTGATGATCGTGCTAGGAACTCTGCCTGTCAACAAAATACCTAAGTGCCTTGGAAAGGTGAGATGCCAGCTATTGCTCTCCTTCTCCTTTTTCTCTTTCCCTCTCTCTTTTTCTCTCTAGACATAGCTTTCTGAACCTAAATTCTATTAGTTAAGCTTGAGCTAGGTTCCTCCAATTACTCAACTGAACCAGAGTAATATTGTAATTGTTTTTGTTTGTTTTTCCTTGCATGGCTATTATTCATATACTTAGCAATAAGTAACTTTTATAGACAAACTGGTGCTAACCGGGTATATTTTTCCTTCACCTTCCCTTCCCCAATTGTTCTGCAGCAATGATCCCTGTGAAGCCCAAAAATACTGTGGGGTCCACTCATCAAGAGGCTACCACTACTAGGACAGTTAGGGCAAAAGATTGGGACATGAGTTTGAGACACATAAGGGTATCAGTTTGTATAGCTTGATTGACCCAGTTTGACTCAGATGTGCCCTAATGAGCTGAATGCTGGCCCATGAGGGTGTCAGTTGGATACCCAGCCTGATTCAGAGCTATTCTGTTCACTTGTGTGCTTGTGTCTGACTGTATTTTATTGTTACCTTAATGAACTGATTCCTGGCATATGAGGGTGTCAGGCTGTATATGATCAACCCAGCGGGGTCAGGCACATCTCACGTTAGTGTGTGTGTGTGTGTTTGACTGAATGGGTGGCTGGAGGAACCCAGCCCCAGAGAAACTGAGTCCTGCAAGATAACTCCTTTGGGGTGATGAGTTGCAGAAGGGAGAGATACAACTCCCTATAGAAACACAAGTAACACAAGCAGCACATTGGTAGAATTACAAAGACCCTAGAAAATGTATCCCTAATAAATAAGCACACCTCAAAATGATGGAAAGATCTGGTAACAAACCAACACTTCCCTCAACCCATGTGCACACATGGTTTCTCTTCATGTTTGGAGGAAGAATTCTTAGAGAACTGCAACACCAAACCTCTATTATACCTGCATTACATAGGTGATATTTTTATCATCTGGACTGAACATCAGACTCACTTACTGATTTCCCCCACAGATTCAACCACCACCACACTTCGATCAAATTCTCTCTTGATACTCCTACATAAGCATCAACTTTCTAGATGTCCATACCTTGGATGGCCCCATACACAAATGACTATACACAAAAAACACACAGACCACTGTGGTTAAATCCACAAAATCCACAATTATACGAGCACATTTGCTCTGAGAATATTTGCCAACTTGAAAACTTCCTTTCAAGGACACACCAGAAGAGAAACAGATAGTATCTTTGAAAGAGCCATACAAATACCCTGCAGCAACCTACTACAATGCGAAAAAACCTCCACTAATTGCACATCCTTTGTTGTTGCTTAAATTTCCACTTTTAAACTAGTGAGAAGGATCATTAGACAATTACAAAAGGTAAAAGGTGCAAACCTTAAAGAGAAGTAGTCATACTACCCCCACTTCTTGCTTTAAAATAATACTCTAAGCTCATCCAACTCATCATTCAGAAGTGAACTCCACGTTGACCAACAGGTATCAAATGCAGAACACCCCTGGCTTAACAATAAATGCAAAACCTGTCAATTCATCTTTACTCCCATAGCAATCAATATGTCTTACAAAAAGCCATCAGAATCCATAGCTCCCACATATATCTATCCCAAAATGTAATATACTTCATCCAGTGCACCAAATGGCCTCCTTGAAACTACGTGGGTGAACCTAGACAAACACTACACACCAGAATGAATAATCACAAAGAAAAGATAAAAGTCAGAGACTCACAATCACCAGTAGAACACTTTTCACAGAACCACCACTCCCTTTCTGACCTCACGTTCCTCATGCTTCAGGAAAATGCCCAAAACCCTTCAAAAGACAGGCCTAAGAACAAAAATTCAGTAGCTTACTGGACACTAAGAATCAGTGACTCAACACAGACATTGACTTTATGGTTCATTATAATCTATGTGATCTCCAATAATTTCTCTGCATTCCACAGGTGATAATGACCCTTTTGGATGGTCCTGCTCTTTCACTTAACAGCTTATCCTTTGTATTGCATGTGTCTCATCTGTTAGCTAAATTACAATGTCCCTTTTATCCTATTTTTAGTTACATATGGAGTTTTACACAGGCCTTTGTTTTATCTGGTACTTAGCTCAACTTGTGTTTGCTTCTTTTTTTACAGACCTGAGTAAGGGTGCTTGGCTCCTAAATGCTAGCCTAAATCCCTCCCACCTGTACTGCTTATCTAAAAAAAAATATATTAGCCACCCAAAATCTTATTGGTTCCTAGATTTCATAAATATGGGCTCATGTACAAGGAAGCTGGGGATTTTGTAAACCTTTATTTGTAAATTCTCACAGTATGCAAATTAAACAAAAATGCATTTTACATTCAACACATGATACCTTGTCCATGTGTGCAAGGTAGAAACATCTGTGCTTACAAGTGAGGTTTGTTAACTGGTAGATATACATGTAACAACTCCCAGTTAAGCTGATGGGAGCTTTTATATGCATTGTGACAATGGTAGATTCACCCCAAGTGCTAGAAACTCAATAAAACAACATTATTTAATACAGGTTCTACTTCCACACTGTACCTCTGTTTCTGCTGCATGGGTTGTTGTCTCATAGCCATATATTGCATGTCCTCTTGTAGCCGATTAAGAGGAGAGTCTGGCTTGACACGAATCCCATAGTAATGATATTTGGAGTTCCCCCTTGTAAAAGAACAAAACACCAGAGAAACAAAAGATAACACAACACAACTGATTTGCCTGTCATGCTAGAGTTTGCCTTATTTTAAGCATTAAAATGTTTAAAGTTTTATAATGATAACATTTCATATTTAAGTTTTACAATTTATTTAAATTGGGAAATTATATACAGGAATTGGGCCTGATTCCCCTCCTCTTCATTTTTACACTGGTGCAACTCCAGTGGTTTCAGAAGATCAGTTACCCCCAACCCTTTATTCCAATGAAAATTCAGGTGCACCAAGCCCGATACGCGTTTTCAGTCAACTTATATACAGATATAGTAACCCATATTATCCAGATCCAAGAGATTTCGGAGCATCAGAATATCAGGTAATAATATTTGTATTGCTATGAATCTGTAATGGATATGTCAAAATTATCAAAAACTTCAGTAAAAGGAAAAAAAGTAATGGCATGCTGGAACAATCCTGTGCAGCATAACATTAACAGACTAAGCCAGTAGAGAAACTTTTTTTAACATTTTGGTAATACTTTCTTTCAGTTTGCCTACAAATCAATGATTCATATTGTCTTGTAGAATCTAGGCCTTCATTGTTTAACACAAACCTGGTTCCCAGTCTCCTGGTCCGTAGCCCCATAAAAATTGACCTTATAAGTTTTCCAAAGGAGGCAGCATTAACTGGGTCCAACTTGTGCTCCTGACAATGTCGTAAGTAATGGTTGTAAAGGGTACTCCTGGGGAGACTCACTCCTTCTGCTGTTTCATAGTTGTCTAAGAGCCACTGGAGCTATTTTAAATAGGAAACAGGGAACAACAGTAAATTCAGTATAATCCTACAAAGTTATTTTATATTACTATTAACATAATGATACAAAACAAACACTTAAATTTTGAAACTGCTCTTAAAGGCATAAGTAATGGTTACTTTTTTCTGGAAGTGAATACAGTTGTCTTTGAAGGTGTTAGATATGCTATTAAGATTTTTACATTTCTCAGAAGTATAAGAAAATAGTAGAACTCATAACACTTGTGACCTCAGGTAGTATCCACTAAAGTATTGGAGATCCCAGTACTACATATTTATCTTCTATATAATGATACATAGTTTGAAAACCAGTTGTTAGTTCTACAAGAAATTCAAATAATCGTAAAAGTAATTCACAAAAATTGTAGAAAAGAAACTGCTTGTCTGGACTGATGAAGAGGCATTTAATTTATCTGTATTACTGGACTGTTGTATTGAAAAAAAGAGTTGTTTCTCTTTCCCAGACTTTCTGATTGCTTATAATAATTAAACATGGTTCAGACTTTTTTTTCCTCCCACCCACAAATAAAGCAGCAAAAACACCCCAACAACAAATGTGAGGCAAGAGCAATCAAGGTGGTACTGAAATGAACCAGAACAACTGTTAAGTATTATGGCCCCAGTCTGGTTGTTAACGAAGCCAAAATATATTTATTTTGCTGTCTTCTAGAAAGCAAAGGTAAAAGTGTTGTGGAAAGTGTTTCTCTTTATGCATCATTTAATTTAGGATTGTGGTGGTTAACAATGGAAATAGGTGGGAAAAATTGCATTAACAGATATATAAGTGGCCCAATGTATAGGCTTACATGATGTCTAATACAAAGTTCCCAAACAGGACAGAAAACAAGCAAACAAAAAACATTTTAATAATGCCAATTGCCTGTTTCAGTTTTACTTTTGTCTTCCTGCCAGTTTTTTCACTCTATCATTCTTCTATTCAGTTAAACAATAATATTTATATACAATGGTCATACTTAAGTTGTATGAAATTTTGTGGCTTCAGTTTTCTTGGATTTCTGATAACCTTTCAGTTGGCTTTCTTTATCAAGGTATGCACCCTCTTGATTTTTCCTTTGATTTCAGTTTGAATGAGCCTGAATATTCAAACAGAAAAAGCAACTGAAATCACCATGTTTCACCTGTTTTGATGTTAAAGTCATGTCAGAGTGAGCACCTAAATCTGCTACATTCACAGGCCTTATAAAAAACTTAGGCTCAATTTTAAGTTTCCAGGCATGTTTAATATGGTTTCGAGCCATCACAACAAAGATGAACTAAATTGTGACAACTGTGCAATAAATTTTTGCAAGCGCCACCCTTTTCTAAAATATATATTCTAAAACAACAGCAAAAAAATACCTTATGGTAAATAGGAATACTAATGAAAAGTACTGATACAAACCATCTTCTCTGCTAACTCTGCAAAAATTTCCACTAACGTTCAACATAATTCACTATTTAGGCTCATCTCTTAAATATTTTAATGTGTAAAAATGTAATTCAGTATTCCTAAAATAGGACTTTTTGGTCTCACTGCTATCATGCAGTTTCTCTCAAATTGTCACTTACTAAAACTGAAGTAGAATTAAAGTACTCGAATTACAGCTCTGTTTTACCTATTGTTATATGCAGTTTCTCCAAGTTTGACCATAAAAATAATTGATTGTACACCTTTTAGAACCATCTTTATATTTACTTTTCATATGGAGAACAGAATAGAAAACCTCTTTGCAATTGTTAACTTCATTAAGGTTCTAAAATTTGTACTGGGATGTCATCTATTCTTTTAATGTGTAAGTGAATATGGATGCCAAGTAAAGTAAAACATCACCAAGAGTGCAGATGTCCACGTCTGAGGTACCTAAATGGTTCCAAGATGGAAGGAAAAAAAAATACCTGCACTTTTAGACAGTTTTGCATTTAAGAGGGAATATAGTAAAACAGAGGAGTGTATCATTTTTATTTTAGTTGGTAGGTATAAAAGCACTATTTAAAAAAAATTCCGAGTCCTGATGTTACTGAATGTTGTTTATCATTTTTTGTGAAAAAACACCACTGGAAACTTTAACCTTTACATTTGTATATTAAAAATACTGTTTATTACACTAATGAACTAATGTAAGCATATCTGAGGCTAGAAACAAAGATAATTATATCTTTCAACCTTTGAATTTAATCTATGTTAATCAAGATAGATTAAGAAAGGTGAACTATTTTCATTTTTCCCAAAGGGAAACACTGATTGGCAAACAAACAACAACAACAAAAAGTATTTTCCAATTAGTTTCTAAACCTAACATTCGGAATATCTTTGCAGAAGCCTAACGATGCGGATGGGTGCCCAGGGCTGCTGGCACACACAAGGCAGCTAACAAATGCTTTTGCACCATGTAACTGCAGAAGCAGCTGTTTTTTTCCATTTCCCACTTCCCCACCCAAGTTGGTGCCTGGGGCAGCTGCCTTGGTCACCCCCCTCACACTCGCAAAATTACACCACTGCCTTTTTTTTCTCAACTGGATTAGAATCTACTAGCATTTATTTTAAGTGCACTTCACTAATGATCTGCATTTTTGACAGATGTTATTTCAACCATAAGTTACATTAACCAATGTTGGCAGAGCACAATCCAAGATAAGTATAAAGCAAGGTTTTTTGCTCTAGGATGGGGATATTTCAGTGGCAAAAAGACATCAAGTCATTATTTGCTAGATTACAGGCTGGAAAGAAGAATGCCTATGGTTGTCTACCATTTTAAAAGAAAACTAATCTACAAACATTACATGACTATAGTAAACAACTTGTTCAAAACATATTTCGCTATACAGAATGATAATTCTAGAGCTGCTGTGTTCAGGCTTTTAATTGTAGCTTCTTAACTTTAAAGTATAAATAATGTGTAAGGATGGATAAGTATGAAGTGTTTACATAGTAAAAACTGCAAAACTGACCCTGGCTTCACTAGAACTCCAATACTTATGCACCATTAGATTACAAATTAATTAGTTGTCAACTCATGTAAAAAGGAAAAGAAAAGAATTAGAGGTGACATTAAAAGTTAATAAAGAAACCCATACATTAATTTAGGCAACAAACTCCAGAAAATCTAACAGATGCTATAGAAAGCCAAATTATTAAGCTAATATTTTTGAGGGCTAAGGTTGGATGAACACAATATTTATGATGTGAAAAGTAATACTGTACTAATGAAACGTACAGCATTTCAGGCCTGATCCAAAGCCTACTGAAATTAATGGGTGTCTCTCCACTTAGTTAAATAATAGTGGATCACTGGAAAACAAAATGAAGGGTACCTTGAGAAAGGGAGAAAGAACAAACTTGCATTAAATTTCCTCTAGTTCATACTTGAGTCAGAAGTCAGTGTATCAACATAGTATTGAAAATAGGTAAACCATCAAATAAATTTGACCATTGCTTTATCAACTTCTTAATTGGTTGACCTGGGTGGTAAAGATTGCCATGATACAGTAACATGCTTCTGTTTCAAAATCAGAACACATCCCTATAATTATTACATATTGGTCTTTAAAACTGATAAAGAAAAAACAACAATAAAATCAGTGACACGTTGTGTAGTAAGCATGTGCAAATATTGCAAGTTGAAAATGTTTGTAAACTGTGCTTATAATGTACGTAGTAGAATAAGGTATTCAAGATAAAGTGGCCTTATCACTTTTTTTTGATCTGTTGTCAAGGACTCTGTGCTTCCGTATGGGATGCAAAACAAAATAGCAGCACTCTCTATTTCCATTTTTAATGTACACCCTGATACTTTGCCAAAGTTCTCTCTTACCATGGCATCTAATTAACCTTGATAATGTAATTTCTAGGCAGTCTCTTCAGAACAACATTTTGTAAAACCAGAACACAGTCTTTTTATCACATGTATATTTCATCACATTATTCAACCTCTCACTATACAACTGGAGCAGTTTCTAAAGTTGGTTCTCTTCCAGGAAGTTTTAGAATCCCCACGTGCCTCTTTATATCAAGATGAGAAACTTCCACATGATGCTGTTGGTTTTAGCTTCAAATTATGGGAATCTTTCAGAATAAAACATGTAATGGATTTGATTTCTAAGTTATTGTTTTTAGCACCATAAAAATCAATAGATATTACAAACAAACTACCTACAAAAATTAGATAATGTTTTTCAGTTTCTGTTTTTTTGGTAGAAAAATACAAAAATAATCATATCATCGGTATAGCTTAGTTACGTCTGAGTTGTGAATCTGTGTGTGTGTGTACCAAGCAAAAATATAATTATGTTAGAAGCATGTCTATCAGCTGGAAAAAATACAGTTCAGGAAAGACAGGTTCTGACAATTTATTTGCTAATTTCCTCTGTACAGAAGTTATTAAATAACTTTACTATTATATTTGGATTTATTTATACATATATCTAAATACACACAGACAAACAACCACCGTAGGCAAAAAATTCTCGTATCAGAAATGCTTTACTGTAGGAGTTGTAAAGTATGAATAAAGCAAGGAGGCAAAAAGAGGAAGATATATCCTACTTTCATAGCAATAGCTTGTTTTCATTTTTTTCAGCCCGAAAAGACATTTACTAAAAATATTTAACATCACCTTATAGAACTTCAGCATTTTTATGTCTTCTTATAATGAACCAATTTTTCAAGATAAAGTAATAAGATACTTTAAAACAACTGAAAAGATATTATTTATTCATGTCAGCCCCTTTACCCCTTCTCCAACCCCCTTGCAAAAGTATTAGTGTGTACAAACTCATCTTTATAGTTATATCAAACCTATAATAATTAAGAGTTTGATAATGATTATTTTAACATTAAAGTATAACTTGTGCAATACAGAATTACATTAACCCTTGCTACACAGTGCAGACCCTACAAAACAGAGGAAACTCTACAATGTGTTGTAACAACACTTCACCTATGTTAATAGCCATGGGAGATGCTGAATAAGATGACAAGAAACTTAGAAGAGAAGATTAATAGGCAAAGAAAAAAGTAATAAAACAAAACAAGCATTTGGAAGCAGGCTAAGCATGCAGAACAGGCAAGAGATTAGTTTACGTGAAGAAGAGGCAACTTACATGGCTGTTGAGAAGAGAGCTTCTGTGAGTAGACAGACCATCAGACTTTTGCAGTGTCTCAATCGCCATTTCAATCTGATAATAGATGTCATTAAAAAAAGGGCTCAAGATAAGATAGTAAAAAGGCTGATCAGAGAAACTTTGATAGATTGTTTAAAGTTCAATAGAAATTTATAGTTTGTTCCTGGCTACTGACTAAAATTTGTTAAAGGGCCAGATCCTGAAGTGTCTATGAAAGGAAAATGCAAATTACTTCAGCTGGCATTTTGTTTGCATATTTACTGCAGGACCATAGCTTATAAAGTCCAATTCATCTTCTTCCCCATGCAGGAAATAAGCACAAGATTTATTTCTGAGCTATACTGCAAATATATATAAAAAGAAATCTAAATATCTGGTATCTTTAAAAATGATAATGACAAAAACAGGATTCCTGGTGGACAAGAATTTCAGTACTCATCCCCCCCTCCCTGCCCTGCCCAAAGATAGGGAAAAAACCCTATGCATATTTTGGACACACAGATGTGAATCTGAGGCAAAATTTCTCCTTTTTCTTCACACTTAAGAGTTATATCCTACTCCACTGAACTCAAATGGGAATTTTGCCATTAGCTCAAATAGAGGCAGTGGTTCACTTGTGGGCCCTTTCATAAAAGCTAGCATAGATAGGCATGGAGTGCAGGATCTAGTCCTGAGTAAACATTTTAATTTGTTCAGAATAATTTTGTCATTTTAACATGAAAATTACTATATATCCTTAGTTAAATATACAGCAGGACTATTCCCAATGCAAATAGGTAAAGAGCACACATACACACATCTTTCCTTTTTTCAATTAAGCTTTCCTGTTAACACAATTTTTGATTAATTCTGTAGTGATAGTAGTGTAGGCAATAAAATTACAATGTCACTGTAGCTTGGCAATGCTATCATAGTGAAAAGGCAAAGATCTTTGAGTAGATGATATATCTTTTATTAGACCAACTGAGTAGTTGGAGAAAAAGTTCTCAGCACGCTTTCAGGCGCAGCCACCTTCCATCAGGCACAGGGAATCTCTGCTGGTCTGAGACCCAAAGGAATGAGAGAAGCTAAAAGTGTGGAGGGATGTCGGTGACAATATAAATATGTAAGCATCGGGAGTCTCAGCGGAAACTCCCTATGCCTGATGAAGGATGACTGTGCCCAAAAGCTTGCTAAGAGCTTTTTTCCAACTATTCAGTTGGTCTAATAAAAGATATCACATCTACCCAAAGAACCTTGGCCTGCCTATGTCCTTAGACCAATGCAGCTACAACCAAAATCCAGCATCATAGTGAAAAAGCACTGGGAATGAGAGGGGCACTGGAATGTATACTAGACTAAAAGGTATTTTCTTATTTTAAAGTTAAGAAAGAGGATAGTAATCTTGTTTGCTCAGAATGAAGTACAAGACTCACATTTAAACATGTAATAGAAAATACAAAAATGTGGTATTAAGTTTACCATAACTTTAGAGACTTTTTAATGAGCTCTCCTACGCTGCTTTATTATAGTATTATCCAAAGATTTTTCGCAGTCCAATTTAAAAGCATAAGACAAGTTCAATCAATATATAGTAATGAACTGAAAAACGATTTCAGATTTAATTTATTAGTCTTTACTAGCACATACAGAAAATTTACTATGTCCTATTTACTTGAACCCAAGAGTAATGATACTTTGTTATTAACAAATACAGTATTTTCCTTTAACTTTACTATAGCATTTGGTTTTTTCACAGTTAACCTGATTTTGGAAATAAGAAATCTTTTTATTATATTATTGAAAATACTTTCTGATTATTATGTAAAAATATAATCTAACATGACAAAAATACAAGACAAGAGGGGATCATTATAATCATCTAGCCTTACCTCCTATAATGCAGACCACAAAATTTCAGCCTGTAATTACTCAATCAACTACATGACTTCTCATTGGGCGGGTCTCTAAAGACACCTAGATTTGAGTTAAAGATGTCTAGGGATGAGTAATTAACTACATTTTAAGTTGTTTCAACAGTTAATTATCCTCAATTAAAACATTTCTACCTTATTTCCAGTTTGAATTTGTTCAGCTAGAACTTTCAGCTGCTGGTTTCTGCCAAGTGCTCATTGTTGCTTACAGACATGATCAAATAATTTCTTAATCACCTACTGGTTATATACCAAACATGCTAAGTTCCAGTCTCTCACTGCAAGGCAGATTTCCCAGATGTTGAACCATCCTTTATAACTCCTTTCTGAACACTTTTTAATATTTTCAGTACTCAGAGAGTCTCAAAATACCATATCTATAAACTGCTTAACTTTCCATTGGTTTAGGTCCTTAATCTAAAGCTGCAGGCTGTCCAGTGTAGACAAATTCCCATGTACATGTGGAACCCCAGTTGCTTCAGAAGGAAACGTTTCATGTGTAGCAGCTTACAGGATTGGAACTTAAGCTCAAATCAAAACCAATGTTTTTCACTCTGATTCTGGAGAAACCTGAGCGTTAGCTTAAGTACATTCGTATTAAAAGAAGGGCTTAAGTAAGGGCAGTTATACATGTGGTGCGGGGGAGGCTTTAATTAGAGCAGCTCCGAGAGCTGCTCTAATTAAAGCGCACGGAGGGTCATCTATATCAGTGTCCTTGTGCTGAAAAATGGAGGTGGGGTGCTTTAACTAAAGCATGAATGACCCCTCCTCCCCTGCACTACTGAAGCACACGGATAACTGCTCATACTTAAGCCCTCTTTTTAATATGGATGTACTTAAGCTAATGCTCAGGTTTTCTCCAGAATCAGAGTGAAAACCACTGGTTCTGACTTGGGCTTAAGGTCCAATGCTGCTACACATGAACAGTTTTCCACCGAAGCAATTGGGGTTCTACATACAAATGGGGATTGGCCTACACTGGACAGCTTGCATGTGACGCTGGAGTATGGTAATTACCACACTCCAGCAGAACTGATTAATTGAGTCTGCTTTGATGCACTGTAATTATAGCACGTTGGAACAGCCTCACTGCACGTGTACAGGCCCTATACACTTAAAATTAAATAAAAGACAGCTGTTTTCCTAAATAATGGCCTTGGATATATTTGGAAAAGTACTTGATTTTATTTTAAAACATTTGTAAATTGTACATTGCACATGCAGCAAAGAATAAACATTATTCCTTACATTTTAATAATACTGTGTTAAAGAATTCTAGATATAGCAGAGAATGTTTGCATCGGGAGTGCCAAATGATAAGGCAAAGTATATATAACCATATATTTGAACGTATGATCACATTTCTTCTCTTTTCTCATAAAAATACTAATTTAATGCAAAAAAACCCACTAAGTAATTAAAACATTTTGATTGATAATTTAAATATATAATAGTCTTGAAATTTAAACGCATGGTTTCCACAGCAACCATAATCCAATGAGAAATGATATCTTACCACAGTGTACATGATCAGTATACACAGTAATATGTGAGGACAGAGAAAAGGATGATAGTTTTATGGGAGCTATGATTTTAAGTTTCTCAATTAGTATGCATAATTTGTCTTTAAAATATTAGCTTATTTCAGGTAGCATAATTGTTACTAGTTAATGAGGTTACAATCAACTGCAGTTGATAAAATATGACATATCATGCAATATTTGAATCTTAGAACTTTAAAGCTTTATACGATTTACTGATTTTAAAAGCAATAACACTTGAAGTTATTGTTTATGTGTTATTGCTCTTCTCATATTTCTGGCTGGATAATAACTTGCATACTAAATTATTAGATGTTTTCTCAGTATGTATTCAGCAAAAATACTTAAATATCCCAAATACATTTTGAGAGGTTGGCCCAGGAAGAGCTGATAGAAGAAAAATATTGAGCATTCTTGATGTATAAAAATAACTACAATGTATATTTCTGATGATCCAAGATAACAGAGAGAGCAAAAAGGAAGACAATGAACTCCTCAGAATTTCTGATTTATAAAGACGCCTATGAATCTGAACAGAAAACCATAAGAAATGGCATACAGATCCATCTAGCTCATTATCCTGTACCTCATAATGACAGCTAATAGATGTTAAGTGGCAGCTATTTATGCAGGTCCTAATCAGACTGATCTGTCCACTGCCCCTCTTCCCGTACAGCTTCAAATATTCAGGGGCCCACAAAGGACTAATCTGGAGGGTGCAGCTCTCCTATGAACTTTAACACCCACTAATGGACTTATCAGGCATACATATATATAATCCTTTTTAAATTCTGGTTAAACTGTCAGCTTTTACATCCTCCCTTTTATTATCTTTACCTGCTTGTTGACTTAACCCAGGGGTGAGCAACATATGGCCTACAAGCCGCATCCAGCCTGCCACGTGATCAGATCTGGCCCACAGGGGGAGCCTGACAACTGACTGGATCTGGCCTGTGGCTGCCCTCACAGCACTCTGCAGGGGCCCGAGCCCCACCTGGGTCAGCCCACCTTGTGCTACCGCTCACACCCACTGACCCCAGTCCAGCACATCTTATTGGTGGGGCTGCTCCTGGCATAGCTGTAGCTGCCTGGAAGCTGCTCAGCTCCCCTCACCTCCAGCAGTGGATTATCCTTCTGCTCCTGCACCTGCTCTGCTGCTCCAGACAGGGAGGAGGTTTCAACTGGGCAGTTCCTGCCTAACCATGTGGGGCTTCAACTCCAGCTCCCAGCTGCCTTCCATCCACTTTGCCCACCTGGCATGAGCAGTTGAGTGAACAGAAGGCAGCTGGGAGTTAGAACAGGAGCCCCACATGATGAAGCAGAAGCCACTTACCTGGACCTTCCTCCCCACTTGGAGTGGCACAGCAGGAGCAGCCACTGGAGGCAAGGGAAGCTCAGCAGCTTCAGGGCAACTGCAGCTGCACTGGAAGCAGCCTTCCCCACCCCCTCGTCCAGTAAGCTATGTGTGCTGGCCAGGGCTAGGCTGGCAGGTGTGGATGAGAGCATGGCACAGACTGCCCCTGGCAGGGCTTGGCCTCATGTGGAGTGCCAGAGGGGCAACTGCAGACCACAGTGCCTGGGCGAGCTCTGCTGCACAAAACTTCTACACTCCTTCTCTCTGCCCTCACCTTTGGCTGGCTCCAGGGACCTAGTGCCCAGACAATCACCCCCCACACACAAACCCCCATGCATCCACCCCCCAACAGGGTAGGGGCATGAAGGGAGTGGAACGTGGCTCTGTCCTGGACACTAGACCCACGTGGTCACTACCCAGTGATCCCACAAAGCAAACCTGGCCTTGCCTGCCCACCCCTTGGCTTCTGAACACCACTCTCCCCACACCTGTGGCCCCATCACACATAGGAAGTTTTGGTGATTTATTGCAGCAGGGTGGGGGCGAGCACATGCTGACCTGGTCCACAACAACTCATCAAAACACCCTACATGGCCCCCAGGGCCAAATAATTACCCACCCCTACCTTAACCCCTTTCACTGCTAGGAAGGGAGGCTGCTTTTAGGAGATATCTCAAGGTACAACTCATATGCTGCCATATGCCCTATCCCTAGCTATCTTCATTGGTCCCTCTCATTTGCAACTCACCTTATAGTCATGTTTTCAAAATTTTGCCTACTTAAACTCTAAACCATATGACATGCAAAATATCTACAAAGTACTTATCTGAGGGTCCCCAGTTGGAAGAACGTTCTTTAAAATTTATTCCTTATATTTTTTCATATTCTTTCTTTGAGGATCCAGCCCTCATCAGCCATCCTCTTCTGTTCCCTAGCAGAACAGAAACGCTCAGTAATATTTGTGAATATTACTGAGCATGGCCAACAGGCTATCTAAACAACCTGTAAACAGAGTTCCTTCTTCAAAAAAAACCATGGCTGAGTCTGCTTAGCAAACCATAAGAAAAAAAATCAATGTGTTTCCATTGCATAGTCAAGAGTAAATAAAAGTGATCAAATAACAGCTATACTTTGCATTCACACAGTTCCTTCCACACAAGTAGCTCAAAGCACTTTACATACTGGCAAAATCTATAAGTATGATAGAACAAGGATATCAATAAGCAAGTACGACTTATAACAGCGTTTCTCACAGGTTTCCCCCAAGCCCTGTAATGTATTGCCTGTGGCCCCGCGCCCGCCACCCTGTGCCCCATAGACATGCCTGTAGGTAGCTGTGAGACCTGTTCTCCATGCTGTCTGGCTGCCACGAGCATGTGTGCATGCGCACATGGTGCCGTTTGCCTGATTGCTCTCCTCCTGCTTCTCCCAGCCCCAAGCAGCCTCTTGCAGACTGGAACTCTGCCAGCCTGCAAGGAGAAACCTGCAATTTCCCATGTTTGTCTCCTTGAAAGGAGAAGCCATTTTTAAAGTTTGTTTGCTCACGCAAGAATATACAAAAGGTCATGAGCAAACAAACTTTAAAAATGGCTTCTCCTTTTAAGGAGACAAACGTGGGGAAACTGCAGGGGGGGAGCGGGGTGCCCTCACCTTCTCCCACCACCAGTGGCTCACTGTGGCCCACACTATCTTCCATCTCACCCCACCCCCTTTCCAGGGGAGAGCTGCGGCCTAAGATGAGTGGTGTTGGCCTGACCATGATGGTGGGGTAGAGCCACAGCTCAATGCATGCGCAGTTGGTGGTGGGAGGAGGGCAACATAGCATCCCCCATCCATTTCTCCTCATGCTAATGGCTGTGCAGCTAGCGTGAGGTGTCTCAGCAGAAGTGGTGGCAGCTGCCTCACTCTACCCTCCCAAACTGGGTCCCACTTGCTGGGTCACTGGCACAGGGAAAAGCTGCCTCTATCTAGCCAGGCTGCAGCCCAATGCCTGCTGTGGGCTCACAAATCTGGGGGCAAGGAATGTGCCCCAAATATATCCTCCCCTCACCACACTGCCCCATACCCACCCACCCTCTGCCTCACACACTGAGGGCTGGGGTCTGGAGACAGCAGTTTGGGAGTGAGGGGTACCAGCAGGGCTTCAAGACTTGGGGGATGTTGTTTGGGAGTGAGAGGCACTGGCCGGGCCATGGGGCTGTGGGGTGGGAGTGAGGAGCACTGGTAGGGCCAGAGGGATGTTTTCTACTTAAACTATTTACTGGGTTGGGACTGGTTATCAATATTTAAAAATGGATCCTGGCAGAAAAAAGGTTGAGAACCACTGACCTATAAGTCCAACTTACTTGTACACCAAGAGTTTTAGAAAACAAGTCAAACTAACACTCGACTATTTACTATATTGAATCGATAAACTAAAAGCTTATCTACACAGGGAACTGAGCACATGTCAAGACGTGAATTTACAGAACTCTGCTTATTCTGCATTAACTCCCCAGGAGAGCACTTCCAGTCCACTCAAAAGTGTCTTTGTGGAAGTCAAATTACTTCACTTTATAGTGAAGTAAGCTACCCTGTACTTAGTATACTCTAAAAGTATTTACACTTCAGTTAGTGCTAAGTACCAGGGTTTTTTAAGTTTACTGGGCATATGTACATGCGATGCTACTATGCAGTTGTTACTGCACATTTATTTAGTATTTGTACTAGTAAGTACTAAATAAATGCTCAATAATCAGTTACTGTGCAATGGCACTGGCAAATGTCTTTTAGGTGATGCTGCTGTGTGATAGCTAAATAATATTGTACAGTAGTGTATTAGCTCTGTTTGTGCTGTGACACGCTACTGCACAGTATTTTTCAGCTACTGCAAAGTCAACGTCTTGTGTAGACATACCCACTGTTTACTAACTTCCCTGTGTTTTCCAAACTCTAACAGTGCAAAAAGAGGTCTTTTAGTTTGTTTCATAAATTGACCAAATCATGATAACACGGTTACAACCAATACTTAAGGCCTCCAAGGTCTGATTCCTAACATAAGATACTTCCACAGAACACAATTCTTAAAATGCTAAGGAATTAATTCACAATAATAAGCACAGCTCATGGTGCTAATGACAATTCCTTCAATCTGGGTTTATTGCTATACACTTTTTTGGCCTCAGAGTAGTAACTGCTCTTACCATCAACCCGGAACAACACCTTCACACCTCACTACAGTAACCAATTTAATTAGATGATAGTGCAGGGCTTTGAAAAATGCTAATTATACTGTAATAATGTAAAACACAATTGCATTAATTTTGGTGGCTTCCATTCTTATCTCAGAACTGGGCAGATAAAGCAAAGTGGAACCATTCTTTTAATAAATGATTCCATTAGGATCAGCTGGCAGACACATTGGCTGAAGATCAAAGATGCTTGGAAATGAAGCAACAGTGATCATCTAAAGACACAGAAAGTCCAGATGCACAAGGTCCCATTTTCAAATCTTGAAGAATTCAATTTATCTGAGATTCTCGTTCAATTCCCCACAACAGACAAAGCAGTAGTAATAGAGCTTTTTCAGATGATGTAAATTTTTCTAATGCAAAAGAAAAAAATTTCAGAAAATGGAAAGAAAATTACTAACAGTCTGGCAGTTTAAAAGTTCTTAGAAATACATCCTCAAATAAATATAAACTATAAAGTTGAGTTTAAACTATTCTGTGGTATTTTTAAGTGAACACAAGCCTTAAGAACCTAGCATTTTTCTCAAAATTGATCTATTAAATATTTATTAAAAATAAGCACAGTGACATAGTTAAAAGTATAAAATAGCTACTGGTCAAGATACTTGTCTAGTGGTTTGAACACACACAAAGGATGCATATTGACTGATGAATACCAACTTTATCCTCATTTTTTTTTTATATTAAAACTGCCAGTCAAAAAGCCCAAGGCTGAATCGCTTCAGTCTTTGCAGGTTTGTCTAAGCTGTGTACATTTTGAAGGTTGGGGGCAGGGGAGGTGCAAAACATCCTGGGATGCTGGGGCACTGAGAATTAACTTGAATCTGGAGAAGATCTGGGACAGAAGGTCAATAAACCAATTTAACCTAAATCGGTCTGTCTGATACTGCATCCATCTAGGTTTATCTTATATCTGTTTTGGCCATTTTGAAAACAGCTTATGTGCATTGAACTTCTGTTGTGTTACAGATCGGAACCAGTTTCTGATCACTTAGTTTATGTGTAACTTCTGTCCCTGTCTGCAACCTTAATTTTGTTCCCTTCTGCACAAGCCTTAAAATACTGCTTTTAATGATATTATTAAATACAACTTTTTTCAATACCAGCTTTTAAACTGGTTTCCAATCATTTATACCACAGTTTAGATGTAATTTCTGGTCCTAGGCATAGTGACAAGTGGATATCTAAAGTAAGTAGAATTCAAATAAGCATCCAAAAAGTTGCGTTTGATCCAGAGCTTATTCAAACTATTTTGCTTCATGTCAGCTAATCAGTTTATTTCCCCACTAAACTTCTCATTTTATATTGTGCTATTGTTCAGGGAGAATACAGCTTAGTTTTCTGCCTCAAGGAATGGCCACCTGATCATTTACCCAAAAATCTCCCATGAAGCAAACATTTGCGCATCACCTTTCTTCCTCTCATCTTCTGAAGGTAGACAATGAGCGCTCCATTGTATTTTTCTGTTGCTGACTCTTCCTCAATTCAATATATAGCAACAGCATGACTAGTTTCTAAGAGAATTATTTATTATTTGTTCTAGTGACCAATTCCAAAAACTTCCCTCTTTGACTCCATTTTATTTATTCTACTGACATTTAGTAAATTATTGCAGAGATTATTTTCTCCAAAGGATTATTTTAGAAAGAGTTAACTAGCTAGTTCATGATTCATGTCTTAAATATAGTTAAATCAATAGATTCTTTTGTTCATAGACAATATAGAGCTATGGTCTTTTGAATAAATGTGTAAGTACCATTGCTTGGAAAAAATTGTGACAGAAAAGGAAATAAGAACCAATGACTGGAAGCTGAACCTGCAGCCAGACAGAAATCAAATACAAAATAAGGAAACATTATTTTACCAATGAATCACTACAGCAAAAACATCCTATATTAAGAGAGATTCTCTGTCTCTCTCTTTAGATGTCAACAAATAGGCTGGATGGCCTTTTCTCAGGAATCTCCAAATTACTGTCAGTGTAGGAGAAATGTGCTGAAATTCTGCAGTTTATGTTATGCAAGAGGTTGGACTAGATAATCAAATAGCCCCCTTGATTTACGCATCTATGCACCTACTATAAAACTATAGTGGGTTGAAGATATTTATTAGTTATTGGCTTCCTTTTCCTATGTTCTCTTATGTAGATTAGAAAAACCAAAGTAAAAGAAAATTTTTAGAACTGTATGGGGAACTGCTTTTGCTTGATAATGCCTTTGATGCAAAGTGATTTCTGGAAGATCCTCATTAGTTTGGCTGGTATTGTACCCCATTTACTTTTAAGGAATTATACAAAATTATCTACGGAACACTCTTTAGATATTTGACATAGGGAGATCTGTATGATGGTGAATCAGGTTTTATCATGTAAAGAGCTGGTAGTTTTCTTATTACTCTTTCTACTGTAAGCCACAGCAACCCCACCATCATTTACTCTCCATCTAGGATGAAACATACATCCTCCTTCACTGTGATATTATTGCAGTAACCAAGAGTTAGGACAAGACAGTCCTACTACAAAGCAACCATAAACTTTCCTTGCCCAATCCAAATACTCAAAAACCAAATGTATCAGTTTTACCTAGCTGTTAAATTCTGAGCCCAATCTACCCACACATCAGTAACACAATATTGCTGCATCACTGATCTTGCTGCTGTAAATTCTTTGCAAAAATATTCTTAATAACACAAAAAAGGTAATTTACTACAACTAAACAAGCTAGCAAGGTGTTTGATGGAAATAAATTATGCCAATATTGGAAATGTAATGACTAAAATCAATGCTAACAAAACTTCTTCATGCATGACAACATTCTTATTAGTGTGCCTAGAGAGGTTATTTTTTTAATTAAAGTGCACAATCCAAAATATTTCTAGAAAATAAAATGCTTTATACTGTTAGTCAGTACCAAAGCAAGGGAAGTGTCATCAATGCATCATCACGAGGCACTGACTTGTGGAGGGAGTAATGAAAAGCAGCTGCTGTTGGCAGTCATTCAATTACTACTGTGATCATGGGAGCAACCAGAAGTCACCACTGCTCTTGTGCAGTAGGTGCCCACCCTTCTGGCTTCATGGGATGGACAAGTTGTGTGGGGTTGGTCTGCAGGCTGGATCCGGTGTAGGCTCAGTCAATGGGGGTGCTGGCCTGACCCTGCATGCCTGGATCTTGTTGTGGAACAAGCCCATGTGCCATCCAGGCCATGCATCACCACAGCCTAGCACATAGGGCCACATTATCCTACTCACAGGATTCCCACAGGTCTATAAATGTGGCAGTAGGGAAGTGGCAATTAATGCTGCCACCAATCCCCTGCTACCAAATTTCTGGATTTATAGGGACCTGTGCAGGCTGGGCGACATGGCCCACAGGATGGAGGCTGAGCACCACTGCTTAATACAATTCATGTTGTAACTGAAAAGGGATAATGACATGTAATTTGGGCTTAACATTCATAGGGCTGAAATTCAGATTCTGTCAAAGCTTTACAAAAGGCAATATAAATAGAATTATTTCTGTGATTTAAAACAAACCTGAATTTTAAGCAGTCCCCAATTATTTCAAGATTACATTAATACATAAAACATTAAAGTGAAAGTGTCTAAAAAGAAACCTAAAATGGTCAATTAGAAGTTTATTTTTTTGAAGTGCACAAAAAGTAAATAGTAAAGGGGGTGTAAGGTCTATTAGATTTTTTTCACTTTTATTAATCAAGGATACTGTTAAAATTACATGTAGCATATATGCTGTTTTTTTAAACACCTAACTTTAAACATGACAGTGTCCCTTATGATAATAACAAAAAAAATTAATTAAAAAAATCAGGAACAGCCAAACTGTATCCATAACAAAATTATTCTGCTAATTATTACAGACATTAACTTATAGTTTGATTAGTGCAAGTGAATGATAACAATATAAAGAAATTTGCTTGAGCAAACAGTAAAACAGAACTATGACAAAAAAGTGGTAGAGGTTATGATAAGCACACAAAATGGCAGTGAGCAAAGTTCTATGCACTTGTTTATCTCCATGTGAAAGTTATACAAATTATTTAAAGTCTTGAAAAATGATTTTGCATATTAAAAGAGCAATTTTAAATACTATTTTCTCTCTCAAATGAATTCTTTAGATAAATACAAAAAAAGTTATGATGATGTAGTTAGGATGAGGGTCACAAGTGAAATGAGCTCTAGCTATGTGAACTATAGTCAACTTTACAATCTATCCCAAAGTAAAATAAACTGCTATATTACCACCATTTGCCTGATTTATTTATAACTTCTAATTACAATGAAAAATTGAGTAGGTTTTTTACATTAGTTCGAGCTTAACCTTTACATTTCAGTTGAATACATTCATAAGAAGGGCCCAAAGTAAAAATTTATATTATAATATATATACATACATGCATACACACACACACACACACACACACACACACACACACACACACACATACATTTAATATATATGTATGTATGTAAGTAAAAACAGGAAACTGCAAAATGTTTATATTTATATGTGTATAAATTTATATATATATGCGTATACCTGTGTGTGTGTATAACATTTTATAAGTACTTGGTAGTACTTGGTTGGTTTGAGACAAAAAGACAGACAAAAACCTAGAACTCTCGGTTCCAAAATAATACCTTTTATTAGACCAACTAGAAAATGGCAAGAAAATTGTCCTTTTCCGCAAGTTTTCGGGATCAAAGTCCCTTCGTCAGACTCTGGGAAAAGTAATAAAAATAATAAAAGGTATCATTTTGGAACCAAGGGTTCTAGTTTTTGGTATGTCTTTTTGTCTCAGACCAACACGGCTACCAAGTACACCCGTGACATGGAAGATGCCAAATTTTAGCTGATTTGGGATTTTAAACTTCACTGCGGATCAACAAGGAAGTTTTTTTGCCTCCGTCTCCCATCTAACACCTCCAGGGAAGGAATTTCCACCTGATGAACACATCAAAGAACTACTTAACACAGCTCACAAAGACACTTTCATGGACCCAGAGGGACAGACTTCCATCTTCAGCTCCCTCTGTGCAAAAATGAAGTTTATTTCCTACCTATGGGAACTTTTACCATCTTCTACCACCTACACTTTTCCCAGAGCCTGACGACGGGACTTCGATTCTGAAAGCTTGCAGAATCAAGAGTTCTAATTTTTTGTATATGTATAACATTTTGTAATACACACACGCACATGGAAACACACATTTTGCAATTTCCTAATTAATATTTTATTATAAAGAAATGCACTTGCTATTCAATTTGCTTAACAGACATATAAACAAATACAACGTATCTTAAAAATAATGAGAGAAACATTCTTTTGGTAATGAAAGGGCAAGTATATAAATGCAACTTATTAATGGTATTTTTTTTTTATTCCCATTTCAAAATTAATTTCATATGGTAATGTAAAAAGGAACACACTGAGCCCATAAAGAAAAAAAAAGCACATGAAGCAAAAGCAGGGGTATTGAGATAAGTATCTTGAAAAAAGATTTTTTTTGTACGTGTCAAATATTTCTTTTCAGAAAAAAACCCAAAATTCAGAAAAAAATACTGCTTAAAAATATAGTCAACTTGGGGAAGAGAGGGGGAACAAACTTTAAATTGATATTTATGCCCTTAGAATGCATTATTTTTCAAAAGCAATGCGTCATCTTTTAAGCAAAAATTACCAACAATTCTTTGTTAAATTCCAGAATATATTAGGAAAAGTCTTTTCTAAATATTGTGAAATGCTGCTTACTTTTTGCAAATTTTCCAGCTTGCTTTTTAATTGCAAAATTTAACATGGACTTTTGATATTAGTCATACTTTTCTATTATATTAAACTTCAACTTAAGCTTACTTCTTTCCCATATTTTAAAAATATTTTAAACTTATGTTTGATATTTGCATCAAATCAGTTGATAGCTTGCCCCTAAACCTTTTCCACTTATTTGATACTACTGTCAACTTAGAATGCTGAAATTCAGGAATCATGCTATTTCATTCAACAGCAGAATGGTTTCATCCCCCTTAAAAGTAGTGTTATACCTGTACTGGTTTGATTAGGTAAGGGAAGACCACGAGTGTAGTAGAAGAGAAGTTCATATTCAGATATAAATATAATAGTTAAAACAACACAAAAATGTACTTGCCCTTTAAGTTTATTTTTCTAAACTTTTCTATTTTTTGAAACATCAATTTTCAAATTTATGTCAGTGTAGGAGACCCTTCTTACTCCTGCCTATCGGAAACTCTTCTAGTTCTGACCATTATTTTGTAACTCTAGGAGTCAAATTAAAATGACCATAGAACTAGCTTGTGACATTGCAAAGTACAAATACGTCAAACTTATTCAGTTTCACTGTTCTGGACTACAAAATACATCTTTTCCAGGGGTGGAGTTAATGCAGAAAAAGCCAGAAAGTGAGAGAATGTATGGTTATATATTTTTTTAAAACTGAAAAAGTCTGATTTATCAGTACTGTTCTTTTAAAACTACCTATTACAAGTACTGCAAAATTAAATGTTAGACAATAACGCATTTCCTTTAGCGTTTACAAAAAATATACAGAATCTCAGCTGCTGGCAGAGGCTTTGTTTTCCCACTCTTTCAAAGTATTATAATTTAGGGTACTCATTCAATGAGTCACAGTTCTTTTTAACAGTTTTGTTAGAGAATTTGCTATATATGATGCTACAGGTCAGAGCTCCTCATTCCAAATGGGTGACATTTAAAAGACTGATACTGTTAGCTGAGTTTCAACTGATTTACGGTGCTGATAGACTGGGGTAGGGGGACCACACCACTTTACCAGAAGAATCATTTTGACCCAGCTCTCCAGGTGTCTGTGCAGCTCACACACGTCAGCAGGGCTTTCTGGAACTTTTATCTAATACATTACTATTCATTCAATCAGCTATTCAAGTACCAAAAAGCCCCGCAAAAGCATGTAAGCTAAACAGATGCTGGGCAAACTGGGACAAACTGATGCAATTCCTCTTCTGGCCATGTGCTGGATTCAGTACAGGGTGTGCTGAGCTGAAAGTAAAATGCTGAGGGTTTTTTGACCCCATGTCTGTAAGCACCGTTAGTGTCTCCAAAACTAAATCCCTTATTTTTTTTTTGTAGTTTTTGGATTAATCAGACATCAGTACTATCAATCTACTCTGTGTCTTGATCATCTTCTTTGAGACATTTTTCAGTTTGCCCTTGTTTACTCTCTCTTTCTCAGATACTTTTTTCTTTTAAGTTTTAATCTCTACATCCATGCTCAAGCATTCTCCAAATGTAGATAGAAATGTACATTAAGGCTATTCAGCACGGATACAGTAAATATAAACTCATTTTTATCAGTAAGAATTAGGACTGATTAAGTTCTTAAAAGAAAAGACAAGAAAAGAAAAGAACATATCTATTATATTTTCATAAGGTTGCCCATCACCAAGCTAACAGAGTACATCTTCCCACCTGTTTGAGACTCCTACCACAATGGGGTTCTGATCTTATGGGAGGTACCATAAATAATCATAAACAGAATTATTTTAACAGTTAATATAGCACGACTATTCAGAACAGGTGCTAGGTTGAAATATGTTACAAAGCTAGCACCTAAAGTGGATTCAGAAAATCCAGTGTATGAAATCCAATTACTTACACACATACAAATAGTGACATCAACTATAAAATTCAATACATAAATCAAGTATATTTTTGGTGATATAAAGTTATGTTCCTTTTCCACAAAGCAGGGAAAAATTTCCAAGGCTCCAATCTCTCAAATTATCATGCTCATGATCAAGTTTATGCATGTGAGCAGTCTCAGTAAAGCCAATGACATTACTTACACACACAAAGTTAAGGTCATTAACAGGTGTTAACAGGATGGGAGCCATAATTACTCTTTTGTCAACACATTACTTTCATAATTTTTTTTTTTCAGAAAGCAGACATCGTCATAAAAGAGCACAAGAAGGACTAAGAAACTACGTCTAAAGATTTACACAGTTCTGAAGTACTTACTGTAGCTGGGGAGGCCCGGGTTGTATGTGTCACTGAATGACCAGAATTTTCCATTGAATTGCCAATCAGATAAGTCCCTCCTGTGCTGCTAATGAGCTGTCCTCCTGTGACACCCATCTGAATTCCTCCAGTCCCCACCATACTATGGGAGGAGACCACTGTTGTCACCTGTGCAGAACTTCCTTGCGTATCAAAGTAGTTCCCCCCAGTGTTTTGGCTGTACATCTGGGTTTCTGTGTAAGGATAAGTTGTTGTTCGGCTTTAGAAAAAGAAAAAAAAAGAGTATTTATTTGTATTCATTGTTTGGGGAGTGCAATGATATAACTGTGGAAATGAATGTAAAACAGCTGCAACAAAATTAAATAAGACTGATGAGCAACCCTCGCCCCCAGAGAAAAAAACATCTAGCAGTATCAAAGCACCAAGTAACTCATATAAATCTAAAAAGAAATAAGCTAAGAACACCTGAGAAGTAAAAGGTATATGGGAGTTGAGGAGAGGGAGAAAGAACTAATCCAATATGATTATCTTGTAAAACAACATATTAATTCCCATCCATTTTCACCTTTTAAAAGCCTTTTGTGCAAATCAGCCTTTTCTTCAGATTATATTTATTTTATATAGCTGTGCATGCTGCTAAAGTACAAACAAGACACAAATCCTGTGTATAGATGTTCCAAAGCATCTGTTTGCATTTATTTTAAATTCATTAAAGCTTGAAAGAAAAACTTAGTATGGAATTAAGAAAGCTATGCTTGAAATCCTGAATGCATTTGTATTTTTATATATGTCATTATATCTTACAGGTGTAAATTAAAAGCGAAGATGGGACAACATATATACAATATGGCAGCATTATGATAAAAAGGTGCAAGTAATAAAACTAACAGCGAGAAAATACTGTTCATGGAGATGGGAAAAATAAAATTGGGAACTGATACCAATACTTGAACTTACTCCCTTCAAAAATTGTGATAAAAGGCATATTTGTACTGCTTTAACCAGGTACCTTTACAGACTTTGCACCCAGCTGACAAGCCTTTTATGAAATACTATACTTAATTTTACATTTGTAATAATTTATATTGGAATGTTACCCTTTTTAAGTAATTTATATGTGTTTTCATGCATTGCAATGAACATTTTCAAAATCATGTAGCTATCAAAAGGCAATTAAATAAATGTCCAGTCTACAAATGTTTAGACGGGCCCCTGTAGTAAAAAATGTTTTACACAGACTATTAGAAAATAAAAAAAGGAAGACAACAGAAGCGCACAGAAATTAGGAAATGTAAGAATGAAAAGTACTTGTACAGAGATGTAACTAATGAGTTTTACAGTCTGGCCAAAACTCCCTTGAGCCCTAGGGGAAGGAAGGTGAGAGAGCAGGGGAATAAGATGGGAAGGGGGGAAGGAGGGTAGTCAGCCTTAGAGTAGATAGGGGGTATGTGAGGACTCCATTCTTGTGCTCCCACCAACTTGGCGCTGAAGACTGGTGCCCCTCCCCCCTGCATTTACTGGTCTAAGTACAGACAGTCAAAAAACCCAAGGCTGAATCGATTCAACCTTTACAGGTTAGTCTAAGCAGTGTAGATTGAAGCAATCAGCAAGTGAACAGACATTCACTTTGAATTCTGGAAATGCAGGCACATGGCCAAGGCCAGAAAAGCTGGAGGGTGCAAGAGCATGCCTCCCTGCTCTACTGGAGCAGACAGCTTAGGCCAAGGCTAGTCTGCCCACCCTGCAAAGGGAGGTTTGCAGGGAAGGTGCAAAGCATCCTGGGATACTGGGGTACTATGAGCTAACTTGAAACTGGAGGGGATCTGTGACAGAAGTTCAATAGACTGATTTAACCTGAATCAGTTAAGTTTGATAGTACATCCATCCAGATATATCTTAAACCAGTTTCAGCCACTCTGAAATTGGTCTATGTACACTGAACTGCTGTTGTGTTACAGATTTGAACTGCTTTCTGATCACTTATACTGGTTTATGTGCAACTTCTATCCCTAACCCTCTTTTGCAACCTTAATTTTGTCCCCTTCTGCAAAGGCATTAAAATACTTCCTGTAATGACATTAGTAAATACAACTTTTTTTCCACATGGGCCACATGCCTTATTCCAGGGCTTTCAGGTCTTCAGCAGAAATCCAGCCTCTTGTGTTTGTCAATTTTGTATCTACAGAACTGGAAGTCATACCTTTGCTGTATAACTGCACTGCAGAGTCTGACATAAGTTATGCTTCTGGGTATTGCATTTGCAAAGAAAAGCTCCAAAAATGTGAATCAAGTATAAATTAATGCTGTAACATCTGCCTGTGTCTGCACGAACCATGAAACAGAAGAGCTTTGGGAAGCAAGACTTGCTTCATTCACCTCAATGAAACATTCTATGGCTATGTAATCTGGCATTTTCCTAAATTGCCACAGAGTTCAACTTTTATGTGACAGAATTCCTCATTTTACTAAGGCTGGCCATTAAATATTCTTTTTCCTATTTCCCACCTGAACTAGAACCCATCTGGCTGCTGCCTCTTGCTTTCCAACCTTCTCAAAAAGGGGAAGTTAAATGAATTACAGTTCACACTGCCTACACTGTTCTAAGAAACTGGACAGCACAGGGCTGAGAAACATCAATTGGAGTCTAGTATTCAGCCATGAAGTTGAAGACAGAACCATAAGATAACAAGTCAGGCACACAGGGTGGACCAACAGAGACTTGGAGAGCTAAGAAATAAACTGCAGAAGCTGGACACTAGCCCCCACTTACTTAGCACATATGAAGAGAAAGAAGTTCAGTTAGGTTATATAAACATTTTGAGAGTTAAAGCCTCCCATGGAAAGGAGTGGAAAAGGACTGGCTAGTAGGCATGATAAAAACCTCCATCTTTGAAAATAGTCCTGGAGATCAACAATCATCAACAAAGCTAACATAAATGAATATTTTTAACTGAGTCACAGCTCTGCATGTTTTTGGAGGGGTAGAAACAAAGACTGTTTCACGATTATAGAATAAATTTACATTGCTACAAAAGTTAGCATGGCTGCTGTAAAATTTGGCTTTGCTTTGTCACACTATAAAGAACCCTGAACATAGGCCTCTTTTACTGGAACAAAAGGAGTAACTGTAAGTAGACTCTGCATGGAATACCTGTTTAGAAGGGAAAATAAAACATTTTATTAACAGGTTACACAATTCAGAAAAAAAAAGAAGGAAAGTTACACAATAATTCGAAGCTTCGGGTACTGTTTCTTTTCGGAGGAGATTCGGCCTGATTCGAAGGCTAAATCTCCAAATTTGGATTGAACTGGGAGACCAATAAAAAGGTCCAAATTGATTTGGAAAAGATTTGGAGGAAGATTCACAGATTTGGGTAGTCCCCACTCGCTACTGCAGGAAGCTGGACCCGGATGCCATGTCGTTAAGTAGGGGGAGGGATGTTCGGATGGGAGGGGAGACCAGGCCACATCCCCTGCCTGCTCCCCCAGGTCCTCTGAGCATCCCCCAACCACTTTCCCAGACCTATCAATGGCTACCCGACCTGGCCTCAGCATCCTGGCTCTTTAAAAAAAAAGGCCTGCACTCATCAGCTGCTGCAGCAGCAATCAGGTCTTCTGGGGGCTCATGGCAGAGCTCCCACCACGCAGAGCAGTACAGTGGGGTGCAGTAGGGATTGCCCTCCCGCCTGACAGAAGCCTGTGATTGCGAGGCTTTTTTTTGTTTTGTTTTGTTTTTTTAAAGAGCTAGGATCCTGGGGCCAGGCAGGGCAGACATTGACAGGGCTGAGAGAGCAGGTTGGGGATGGGGCCTGTTTGAATCGGAGATTTGGCTGATTCGATGGCAGCTGAATCTCCAAATCAGATTCGACCAAATTGATTTGGGACAGCGATTTGAATCACCACATCGAATCACTGTCCCCCAAATCAGCCAAATCCAAATGTGAAGCAAATATTAGCCACTTTGCACAGGCCTATTACATAACATCTTTGGGATCTGGCCAAGATGCTGAAGCCACTTGTGTGTTTTCAGAGATATAATTTCCTTAACAATTACTCCTACATTTTGTAACATCCAAAATTACCATCCTTTTGGCATAAAGAGGACTGGGTAAGTTTCTGACTGCTTTATCAACACTATTTCTTAATCATTTAGAATAGCCCATGTTGGTAAGTGAAAACCTCTTCTTTCTGCAGGAAAGGATTGAGCACACCAGCATGAACTAAAGACCAGCGTGTATACAACTAGAACCAGCAACAGAAAAACAATGAAACTATGAAAAATGAACAGGTTTTTAAAAAGAAAATAACCTGCACTTGATTTGTAAATGAAGTAGAAGAGCAAGTGCTCAATAACAATTTTACCTTCTTTAGATTCTGAAATTCACCACCTTTAAAACAACTACAAAATACATTGGGTCGGAACTTATAAACTACATTGCCACTATACCAGGACCATCATGGGCTCCCTCTGGTTTCCCCTTATTCTTCAGACACCCTTCAACAAGCCAAAGAAAATGCTGATCTGAAACCAAAAGGTCACTCAAAAGAGTTGAGGACAATGAGCTGGAGATTTTTGTACAAGTATTTCTTATTTTGCTTTTTCATGTCTAAGGGCCATGGTAAACACTACATGTAGTTCTGCCACATATATGCAACATAACACAAGGCAGGCCAATTTCTGGTACCATAAAATGGTAAGCCAACCACACATAGAGCTTCGGCTTAAATGTGAAACATCTTTGTGACTGGTTTGTATGGCTGGTTTGCTGGTGGCATTGAAATTCAACGTGTGGCATGTCGCAGACCTGGGGCTGCCCCATCTAGATCCTGACAATCAGCTGCTTTTGGGAATGGGACATAAAATTCCTCAGACCTCAAACACACAACTGCTTTAACATCTGCCAGCAGCTTAAAGTATAGATAGTGACTCTTTTACAAACCATATGCAGAATGTTTTGTTTTTTAAATTACCATCATTATCATTAAATCAGAGTGCCAACAGCGTTGGCACAATAGACAGAGTGTGTTTAAGATTAAAATCTAGCTCATTGACAAATCTCAAAATGTAACTGATAATGAAGAGGTATCTATGAGCAGGGCTATTTCCTGCAGGGTGCTCCAAAAATCATTATTGGTCCAATGTCACTTAAAACCCCAGAGGAGAGAGCTGAAAGAGGGCACACTGTGAGGAAATGGTTTATAAGAAAAAAGGAAGCAGCCTGTGATCTGAACAGCCTGCTACATGGAGGGACCGGATAGAAGGATTTTGTTTTGTTTGAAGACTGCACTTTAGATAACTGGCTGAGGACCAGTTCAGGGAGCAAACTTGCCTGCAGAAGCCAGGAGGATAAGGAACCTCTCATAGGACAAAATGAAGAAGGCAAAGATACAATGTGAGTTATAGCTGGCAAGGGATGTTAAAAGAAACAAAAAAGGGGTTCCACAAGCAAGTTTGCGACTTAATGGCAAAAGTGAGCTGTTACTGGAAAATACAAAGACAGTCAAACAGTTCAATAGCTATATGTTGCTTGCCTCCACAAAAAGGGGGTGAATTGTGAATAGATGGCTAGCACAGTCAATGTAAACAAAGGCGGCAAAGGGAAAAATAAGAAAAGAGCATATAAAGAATATTTGACTATTTTGAATAAAGTGAAATCAACAGGGTGTATTGAAAGAACTACCTGATGTGATGTTGGAACCATTAACAATTATCTTTGAAAAGTCATGGAAGACAGGTGAGGTCCCACAACACTAGAGAAGTGCAAACATGGTGCTCATCTTTGAGGAAGAGAGAAAAAAGGGGAGGGGAAAAGAAGACCTGGAGACTTTCAGACTAGGCAGCATAACTAGGAGATCAATCTAGAGTTCTTTTGAGAACTGACAGAGGCTGTGTGTGCCTGTGGCATGGTCGCCATGGGCAACTTCAATTATGCAGACATCTTTTGGGAGGAACACTTGGCCAAGTCAGATCAGTCGTGTTCCTTCCTGACCTGCATTGAAGAGCTCTTCCTGACTCAGGAGGTGCACGGGCCAACCAAAGGTAATGCTCTTTTAGATTTGGTCCTGGCCAAATGAGATGACCTGGTGACAGACTTAAATATAGAGGGTAGCCTGGGTGACAGCAACCATGAAACTATCACATTCACTGTCCATCATAAGGCAGAGAAGTTAGATAGCAGGGTTGAAGATTTGGACTTCAAAAATGCAAATTTCTACAAGCTCAAATCACTAGTGGAAGTGCTGCGGGACCAGGGACTGAAGGCAAAAGGAGTGCATGAAGAGTGGACGTTCCTTAAGGACATGATCCTTGAAGCACAAAGGAAGTCCATTCCTATGCAGAGGAAATGTAGCAGAAGGACTGGAAAGCCTGCTTGGCTAAACAAGGAAATCATTGTTCTTTTAAAAAAGAAGAAAGAGGCATACAAACAGCGGAAGCTTGGGACATTCCCCATGGAAGACTATACAATAATGGCCCGTATTTGTAGGGAACAGATTAAAAAGGCGAAGACGGTGACTGAACTTAAATTAGCAAGGGAAATCAAGGACAAGAAGTCCTTCTTTAGGTACATAGGGAACAGGAGGAAAACAAATGGGAGCATGAGGCCACTGCTCAACAACTCAGGACAGCTGGTTACTGGCACTCAAGAGAAAACTGAACTCCTGAATGACTACTTTGTTTTGGTATTTTAATGGGCCCAGGGAAAAATCATGCCAGGTAGGGTACAGAATGATCATGGTAGGAATAACTGCCTTCCTATTATTGTCATAGAACTGGTGTGTGATCAATTAAGAAAAAAAATAGACACATACAAGTCAGTGGGACTGGATGAACTTCATCCAAGAGTGCTGAGGGAGCTAGCCGAAGTCATCGCGGAGCCCCTGGCAAAACTCTTCCAAAACCCGTGATGCTCCAGAGAGGTCCCTGAGGACTGGAAGAGGGCCAATGTTGTGCCCATCTTCAAGAAGGGAAGGAGAGAGGACCCAGGTAACTATAGGCCAATGACCCTAACTTCTATCTCAGGGAAAATTCTGAAAAAAATCATTAAGGAGTCTCTGTGTGATAGGCTTGCAGAAGGTAGGATTCTAAATGACAGGCAGCATGGCTTCACTATGGGCAGGTCTTGTCTTACTAACCTCGTCATCTCCTTCTAGGAACAGGTAACTCGCCACCTGGATAAGGGAGAGGAGGGTTGACATTGTATACCCTGACTTCCAAAACGCCTTTGATTTGACATCCCACAATGTTCTCGCAAGAAAATTGGAGGATTGCAGGCTTAACTGTGCAGGTTAAGTGGGTAGGACGCTAGCTGTGGGATAGGACCCAGAGAGTTCTAATGAACGGATCTGTGCCGTCCTGGCAAGAAGTGGCCAGTGATGTCCCTCAGGGGTTGGTGCTTAGTCCAGTACTTTTCAACATCTTTTTTTAATCAGTGATTTGGATGTGGGAGTGAAGAGCTCATTGGCCAAGGTCATGGACAACAACAAGTTATAAGGAAGTGTGGTCATACTTGAAGATAGGCTGCAGATATAGGCAGACCTATACAGGCTAGCCAGTTGAGAAGATTGGAACCAGAGGAAGTTCAACATTAAGAAATGTAAAAGTGCTCCACCCAAGGACAAACAATCCCCTACACACCTATAGGCTTGGCGGCACCAAATTAATTAGCACCACAAATGAAAGGGACCTAGGGGTAATAATAGACCACAATATGAATATGAGTTGTCAGGGCAAATAATACTCTGGCATGCATCAATCGATGCATCTCAAGCAAAACCATGGAAGTGATTCTTCCACTTTACTCAGCATTGGTGAGACCACAGCTGGAGTACTGTATCCAGTTCTGGATGCCACACTTTAACAAGGATACGGAAAAGCTTGAGAGAGTCCAGAGGAGAGCCACCTGCATGTTCAGAGACTTGCATGGAAAGCCACCTAAGGAAAAGCTGAGGGACCTGGGACTCTTCAGTCTAAAAAAGAGAAGGCTGAGAGGGGACTTGTTAGCTGCTTCTCACTACATCAGGGGAATACATCAAGGGCTCGGCAAACAACTGTTCACCAGAGTACCCTTGGGAAAACCAGGAGTAATGGATACAAACTCCTGGAAGATGGTTTCTGGATCAACATTAGGAAAAACTTCTTCACAGTTAGGGTGTCCAGACTGTGGAATAAGCTCCTTCCAGAGGTGGTGCAATCACCTACCTTAGAAATCTTCAAGAGGGGACTGGACAGTCACCTTGCTGGGGTCCCCTGACCTCTGGTTGTCTTTCCTGCCTACTGCAGGGGGGCTGGGCCTGATAATCTGGGGTCCCTTCCAGCCTTATAATATATGAATCTATGAGCTTCAATATATAGGACATTATTATAATCAGTTTTAAAATGATTAGTATTATCCACAAGACAAAAAAAAGAGAAGTAATTAATAGCTGCTAATATGGATTTGTTAAGAACAAATCACGTTAAACAAATCTGGTTTCCTTTTCTGTCAAGATAAATGACTTGGTGGATAAAGAGAACACAGCAGCTATCTCAACTTCAGTGTGGTTTTCAGGTCAGTGACAAATGACCTTCTTCATGAATAATCTGGAGAAACTCAGACTAAAAAGGAATTATCCTATGGTGCACACGTAACTGGTTGAAAAACCACAGGCAATGAGCATTGATTAATGGATCATTAACATCCAATGAGGTTCCCCCAGGGTTTGGTTCTGGGTTCAGTGCTGTTCAACTTTTTTATTAATGACTTGGCTGAAGAGGTAAACACTGTACATAACAAATCTGCAGGGATTAAATGGGGGGGGGGGGTAGAGAAACCACACTCTTTAGAGCAGAAGTTCGAACCCTATAGTCTGCAGGCTGGATCTGGCCTCCAGGCTAGTAGTGTAGGGACATGGTCAGGTGCCCGGGTCACAGGCCAGTGATAACTTCCAGTTGCTGCCATGATCACAGTTGTGTAGCTGCTGACAGCAGCTGCTTTTTCTTACACCTCTCTCTCCCCACCCCCATTCAGAAAACCAGATATGTGAAGAAAGATTGAGGGACCTAGAACTGTTTAATGTGGAGAAAAAACATTAAGACTTAGACTTAGAACTGTTTAATGTGGAGAAAAAATATTAAGAGGTTGGTACGCAGTATCTTAAATGTTTTCAGATATTTAAAAGGTTGCCATAAGCAATTGTTCTCTGTAGCCAGTAACAGCACAGCAGGAAGCAATGGGTTTAAACCACACAAAAAAACATTCAGTTTAAGCCTCACGTGTCTCGGACGGCTACAGCCAACCTGAGGAGCGCTTATTAATCAGTTGTTAGGCGGGCTGGTGGATGGAGAGGCTGGACAGCATATTGGTTGAAAGAAAATAACTTTAACTTTACTTACACTGCTAAAGGTGGCGACGCAGGTGATAAGGTCGCTTACGTAGTTACAGGTAATGGTAATGAAATGAGTTGACGCGTTCATGGACGGAACGGGCATGCAGGATGGGGTATATCAGGAACAGGCGGTGATGAGGAGACGTTGGAAGGTGATCAGTCTGCCAACTTTTCTCTGTGAAGTGCACGGAGTTCTCCTCAGAGTTTACTCTGCCACGTGTTCAAAGCTATCCACAGAGTTCTCCAACTTGGGCGGAAGTTGCACGGACTTTTATATGCTTGGGGCAGCCAATAATGGACTGCCAAGTGGAGCGCAGAATTGCTAATGTCACATAGCATGCTTCCATGACCAAATTTGGGGGTAATGACAGTCACTCAGAGAGGTAATTGTTCTATGCGGTCTATTGTGACATGGGCACTTATTTGACTTGGTTATGACATCAGGAAACTTTTAAAATATCAGAGTAGCAATATCTTGACCAGGCCAGCCAGGGAAATTATAGAATCTTGTCTGTTTTAAAAAGAGGCTGAGAAGGCATCAGTCAGTACTGGTTCTGGTACAATAAAACTTGCCTCTGTGTAAGGGGATGGATAACTAGCAAACTAACTCCGATGCTCCCTTCCAGCCCAATTATTCTGTTATTAGTCAGATATATTGTGAGTTCTTCTGGCCTTCTGAAGCATCAAAGATTGCCCATAAAAAAAAAATATCAGCAGGGATGTGAGTTTTCTGTTTGCTGCAGAAAAAAATTTAGATTTTCTCATTTGAAGGAGAAAAATGAGGATATTCCTCTTTGAAGGAAAAAACCATGGGAAACCATGGTTTCAGCTTGCAGGCTGACAGCCTTCCAGGCTAGGGACAGACATTCAAAAAGCCTGAGCCTGAATTGATTCAATCTTTTCAGGTTAGTAACCTGCAAAGCTCAAACTGTTTTGGAGGTAAACAGGCATTCCCTTTTCATTCTAGACATGCAGGCACATGCCTGCAGTGGCTCAAGCTAGAAGCTAGAGGGCACTGAAGCAGCACTCCCTTCACTTCCACAGAGCTGAGCTGAGGGGTTGTTGCTAGGCCCCAGCAGGGCACTCTTATTATTCCCCGCCTTCTCAGCTGCCCAGGAGAGAAAGTATATCACCCATAACCCAGTGTTTATCAACCCATTAAGAAAACAAAGCCTCTCTCCATTAACTAATGGCGCTCGTCTTAAACAGCTTGTCTAAAGGACATTAAGCTTCCTGTTGATTAGCTCCAAAAAGCCTGTCTGCCTCTGTCGTCTCCCACAGCACGAGGCATAGCCAGCATGTAGTCTGCTAGCTAATGCTGAGGTGTCTGCAAGAGGGCAGAGGGGCAGGGAGAAGTAATCCCTGCTTAACAGGGAGAAGCCAGGAAGATGTTTTGTGCCTGCAAGTCTCTGCTAGAGCTGCAGCTAGGGAGCAGAGAGGAGGGGCCAGCCCTGCTGTGGAGCAGAGAGCCCTGCCCAGCCCAGAGACCATGCCAGGATGCTGGGGCAGTTGGCTCATCTTCAACCAGCAAGAGGTCTGGAACAGACATTGCATAAACCAGTTTGAGCCAAATCAGTTAAGCCTGATACTACATTCAACCGGTTTATATCAAACCAGTTGCGGCCATTTTCAAGCTGGTTTATGTACACTGAACATCTATTCTGTTAAAGGCTTAAACCAGTTTCTGATCACTTAAACTATTTTATGTATAATGTCTGTCCCTAGCACCAGCCTGCATGGAGCTGCTTTGGCTGGGAGGAGAGCAACTGGAGTCAGAGGGCTGCTGTATGTATGAGTGCACATGCATGTGGCCAGCATACAGCCAGGAAGGGTGCTGGGAGCAGCCCCAGCAGCTGCAAGCAAGTAAGTCTATGCGAGGCAGGAGTTGGAGGGCCAGGGCTTGGGAAGGTGTGTGTGTGTGCGAGGGGCACCAGCGGGGGTGAGTGAGAGAAGTGGGTGCTTGCCAGCAATGGGGGAATGAGTCTGGGTGCCAGGGCTGCAATAGGGCAAGGTAGGGAGGGCACTTCCCTCCAGCAGGGGAAGTGGGTGGGAGGGTCCTTTGTGGGCAGTGGGGAGTTGTGCGGCCAGGTTGGCAGCTTTGAGGGCCAGTGCCCATGCTTGTAGGGTCGGGCACAGGGCAGCTGGGAGACACTGCCCAGGAGAAGTGGGGAAGGGGGCCATAACCAGGCTGCCTGGCATGGTGCGGGAGCCCCAGCCTAGGACAGGGGTACCACAGGCCTCCTAACCTCCCTCCAGCCTGCACCAAGACCAGAGTTGCTCTACCACTGCCTGCAGAAGACAGAGCTGCTGCACTCCATAGCCCAGGCAGAACAGGGCCTGGAGCTGCTCACCCTCTTCCTGCTACTTGCAGCATGGCTTGGACCAGAGACATACTCTGCTTCATGCTGCTGCTGCTGTGGAATGTGGCACTGGTCCTCTCCACTGTGCTGTAGCCCTAATCCCAGCACCAGCCTGCAGCATGGGGCAGCATGATGCCCCAGCTGCAGCTTGTGGTTCTGCATGAGGTGTGCTGTACACACACATCTCATGCTGGAGGCCATCCTTGTTGTGTCTCTGCAGACCACCATTCTGTCAGTGCATATGGGATGAGGTGGGGGCAGCTGGGCCCCACCTGGCAGGGAACTGTGGGACAGGAGTACGGGACACTAGCAGAACCAGGGGGCTGCAGGTCAGGAGTGAGGGGTGCCACCAGGGATGGGGGAGCAGTGGGACTGTGGGTTGAGGGCGAAGGGTACTGGCAGGGCCAGGGGGCTATGGGTTGTGAGTGAGGGACACCAGCACAGCAGGGCCAGGGCACCAGTATATCAGGGTTGCTTAGCACCATAAAGTGGCAGGGGGACAGCTGTAGTTGGACCCATGTCCTGGTGAGTAAAGATGGCAGGGGGAGCTCTGATTTTCTATGACAAAAAAAATACCAAAATCAAATGCCAAAATATATAGGTATTTAGAATTTATTTTAGTGTTATGATTGAGACAGTGGAAGGCTTCCAAATTACTTTAAAAATTGTAAAGCTATCAATATAACATTGTGTGAAATTGACACACACGCACACACACACACACACACACACACACACACACACACACACACACACACAGTGGTATTTCATTTTAATTGTGGAAAAACATGGATTGGGGGGGTTAATCAGAGAACTAGGGGAGGGGTTAAATCAGAGAATTCAGTTTTTAAAAAGAGAAAATCTGGACTCCCTGGATATGAGAGAGGGTGGACTACTGATCTAAGGTGATACAAAGAATTTATTTTCTTTGATGCTTTGTTGGGGTGTCTTGCACACATGCCTATTATTAAAATAGCTACTGCTTTAATAATAGGATTTGGGATTGGGAAGAAAGTAGGTTGAGAGGACTTTAGGAGTATTTCATCTTCCTCTACAACAGTGATATAGATTACTTGCCAAGATCAATTGGGCATAGCTGATCTAATCAATTTCTCAACATTGCAAATGACTGATATCAGTAACACTTTGGGGTATTCTGTTTTCTGCCTGTGCCAAACAACAGTTTATTTTTCTAAGAATTGAAATGTTTGAGTCTAAAGGAAATCACTGGGCATATTATGTAGTTACTTGGCTGTAATGTAATGACCTATGGTATACAATAAGCCAGACTACATGACAGGGACTCTGGCCTACTGAAAAACCTAACTATAGTCTCAGGGCCTCTGCTGTTATACTACAAAGTGCTAGCAAGGAAGAGCTAGATGGAAGATAAGGACATTGACAGTGTGTATGGAGATCCAAAGTCACAGGCAATGCCTGGAGTTTATTCAGAATGAGCAAGCCAAGAACAGATTGGTCTCATGTTAGGATCTAAACAAAGCAACTTGTTAAGTGTCCAGCAGGAGTTTATCTAGGGCTGTAACATCAAGTCATTCTACTGCTCAGGACAAAGTGTATTAATGCTTTATTGCTTATATACATTTTTGGTAACATTTCTCAAAATATAATACCAAAAAGATAACTTCAGAGGAAAACAAGCTCTCTTACAGATTGAGTCAGCTGCTGTCACATCAAAATAGAAAGCAGCTTGCTATGCGTTTCTGAATTCAATAATACAAAGTGCTGCTATTAAAAATAAGTTGACCACGGAATGTCTGATATCTGATTATGGACACGCCAATATTAAGTTATTTCTAAGCACATCTGTATTGTCACACTTTTCTTTGGAAAATGTATGCAATAACTACGAATAAAAATGTTAGTGTTGAAAGCGTAAATCCTGTTATTTTTCTCCCGTATGTTTTCAGCATGTGTATATGCACACAGAGAATGATATATTCCCAGCTGTCTCTATTATTAGATTCTATGTAAATGTCAAGACTCTGATCTGTTGACTTTTGAAAATTAGTGCTCTTGCCATCCCATAATGCCTCAGCATGTACCTGAACTAAACATGACCCTGAATTTTATTTGAACTACCCTCTGGAATTATTTTACCTTGCCCATAGTTCTACTTGTATATTTTTAGTTTTCTAACTTTTAGCCCATTTTTATTTATCATGTTTTCAAAATCATCTTTTGCTGTGCAATGAATTTTTTTCCTGTTGCTGTTTTTCTTTAAAACACAGAGCAAAACAAAAAACCACACAGAATGCAAGAAACCAATGTATACCATATCATTATGAATTTTGAGGCTGTGCAAGAAGCTAAATTTCAAAAAATGTACTCAAGCAGGTCCTCTAATTTCTTTATATTAGATTAGTTTTACATTATTTTCATGATCACCATTCTCTAGCTATAAAATAAAAATTATAATTATAATATAATTCGTACTGCCAATTATAATTGCAAAATAAAACCTGGGATAATAAATTGAATAACTACATCATTCTATACGTGTACCTAGAAATGCTGACACCTGAGTAAATACAGATGAATACCATAGATCAAAATACTTTTAGTGCACTTAAGTTTTTCTGCAGTTCTAGTCTACATAAGAAATAAAGGGATATAATTATAAAATGTCAGAATTATTAATATTTAAGGGGACTATACTGTGTGAGTACTCATGTTCATCAGAAATTAATTATATCACATTTTTGCAATATACTTTAATCTTACATGAAGACAGAAACATTAAAAGGTATTAGCATTGAGGTGCTTAATATGGTGGACGTGTGAATTTACTAGATATGTGAATGATTAAACATTTAGATGTTCAAGTGTTCACATGCTAATAACTGGTAATACCTTATCGGTTATCATTTAGCACAGGGAGCAGCAGGGAAGTGTGGGGGTGGGGAGGAGGCAGAGGAAAGCGGCATGGTGCCCCTATAGGTGGCAGGGCAGGCAGGAAGAAGGGAGGATGAAGGAGGGGAGAGGGGGCACTAGTACCTAGTACGGCAGCGGAGCTGTGGGGGGCCCAATCCTTCATGTGGCAGTGCAGCCTCTGCCCTTTTCTCACCATTCACCCCAAGGCATGCATGCACCCATCACTGACAGTTAGCCAGGCTCCATGGACTGCAGCTCCATGGACTGCAGAGCAGCTGCTTGCAGCCTCCTGGCCACTTACCACAAGTCAGTATGGGCTCTGGAGACTCTTGCTGCCACAAAGATTGGGCCCCTTGTGGCTTCCCTGCCATCTGCCTTGAGGTGTGTGTGTGTATTCACTGCTGGCAATAAGCCAGGTAGGGGCTCTGCAGACCCTGATGCATCCCCTTGCAGCCACTTTCCCAGCCTGCTGCTGCCACCCAAAGAACAAGTGCGTACAGGAGGGAGCCAATCTCTGTCAAATCCACGCTATCAGTTAACTATTTGACAAATTTACCTTTCATTAATGTGTTCCCTAGAATTTACCTTTCATTAATGTGTCTAATATGAGTGCCACATTAATCTAACATGATCAAAAATCAAGAGATTCAAAATTCTGGCTCTACAGAAACTATACTGAACCTTCACTAAACATCATATCCTTTAAACGTCTTGGCATGAACTATACGTCCAAACATGAAGAATGAACAAACAAACTTTATGCTGTGAGTTCTACCATTGATTCAAGGAACAGATTCTCAGGCTATGGCAAGGCTTCAAAAGCTTCCATAACCAAGGTTCCCCATGACAAAAAAAGTGTATTACCAGCAGACTCATTGAGTCAAGGATCCCTATTGGTAGAGACCTACAAATACATTCACTCAAATGCATGTTCTTTTGGCACAGATTCTTAATTTTTTTTAAAGGGCCAAGATATAGAATTGCTGATCTAATACCTTTACTAGCAACAATTAATTCCTTTTTAACCAAAGAGAAGGCAAAAAAGTTTGAAGAAAGGATAGGAAGATAGGCATCTCTATCTTTAGAGAACAAAATGCACAGGCAAAATTCGATTTTTGTTTCTTAAATATTTTTACAGTTAATGTGAATGCTTACTTTTAAGCATTTATTTAGCTTTTTATTTATTTAAATTTTCAGGATTGTGTGCAAATAGAAGTGTGGGGGACGGACAATATATTAATGACAGCACACTATTATTATAGTGCTGTTTAACTGCCCACTGCAAAAATCATTACTATAACCAGGTGAGCGGCAGAGCTGCCATCAGTCTTGGAGCTTACTCATCTGCTGTGTCACTTCCTCTGCCTTTGTTCCCAGTCCCCTAGGGTTTCTGAGAATTGCAGTCCAAACTATAATAATCATGGTTCTGTAAGACTGTTCCCCCTGTCATCACACACTCCATCAGACATCATTTTTCTAACATCCCCTTTCTATAAATTTTGATTACTAACAATGGAAATACTTTTTGTCAATCCGTAAGCATGAAGTGAAATGGATGTTTATCAATATTTACTGCTAAAAACTGAATCCTGTCATGTCTAATTCTTTGCTTTCCTTCAAAAATCATTTATAGTTAACCTAATGCAATGTATACTCTATATATAGAATACATAAATTATACATGTAGAAAAAAAAAAATCAAGCAAACTATAAAAATGTACATTAAAACATAGATGAATGATAATAGTGTGCAGAAATTCCATTCTATTATAGTAATAATCCTGACAGATCATCTTGTTATCAAATTTTGAATTACTCTGAAACTTAAGATGTGTCAAGATCTGAAAGATAAATATGTAACACAGCATTAACACAACATTGCCTTTGTACAAGGAGACAAACAGTGAAGATATTTGATGATCAACCCAAGATTTTTTCCTGATGAAAAGAGAGGTGGTTTTCATAAGAGCAGGGATGAATGTTTGTTGCGTTAGGCCAGAAAAATCTCAATTTAGGAAACTATTTTGCCTAAGTAAATTTCCTCTGTAGTTGATGTAGTATTATTCATTAATACTGGGTTAATCTGTTGTGTGTTATGCACTGTTATATACATAATCGATTCAGCTCCAACAGTGACTGTGTTTTAGTGATGGGAGAAGTGATAACTATAACCTAGATCTTTCACTTCATAAGGTACTGGGAGTCTTACAAAAGACTCTGTGATTATGCAAATACAAGGTAATACGATTATTATGCAAGAGCAAGTTATTAGTTGGAAGAAACACTAATCCTTAAGCTTAATGATTTATGTCAGTACCCACTTGCTGAGATCAGAATGTTAAGGGACAGATTATCCCACATCTACCTGTTGTGAGGCCCTTATACCTTCCTCTGAAGTCGGTGGCACTGGCCACTTTCAAAGGCAAGATATTAGATGGGACAGACCTTATGCCCGATCCAGTATTGCAATTCCTTCATAACTATCACTTCCAAAGAAACTTCACTAGAGTTAAAGTATTAAAGGAATACTTCAGTAGTTTTAAACACACCTTTGAAAAGTTAAAACAAAACAGAATAAAAAAACACCTAGAAAATGCAGCATTATACTTCACTTCTCAAATAGACCAAACTATATATTTTGTCTCCCTAAAAATGCCCACCTACCCTCTTCCTTTCTTCACACGTACAATTTTGAAGATACGAGCCACAGAGCAATGTTTTTATGTTTTTTCATATAGTTACATCGCCGTTCTTAGTAAGATATTTTGGCATTTTTCTAATAGCATGATATGGACTTGTGAAGTTTTATTAAGAGACAAACCAGCTTTGTATCTAAAAACACTTTAACAACTGGCTGCCATATGGAATCATGTCCTGCAAGAGGCAGAACATTCTCTATGAGGAGACAAATGACATCGACAGTTGGCAGGAGAGGATATGCGACTTCAGCATGCTATTTATCTATTTTTGTATATCTACAGAAATAAAAGGAAGGCAGAGAGGCTGCTTTTACACTTGTAGAATGAACTCCAGGAAGTACTACCTTAGATAGTTCACACACTAATTTAATGGAATCTGATACCTCTTTCAAAATTATCTGGTTGGAATTACTTGACCTCTTGATCTGTCAGCAACAAAAATGCAAGTCTAGGAAATATTCTATTAATTCCATTGCAAATAAAACCCCAAAAGACATGCAAGATGTACAAGGCCATTGTACCTTTGGTGAATGGTCTTTAAGAAATAAAACAGGTAAATGTATAAGCTGATTTTAATGAAAAACTGGCAGCTTTTAGAAGGAAGCTTCAAGTGTGTCCTAAAGAAAAGATAATGTATGGTAGTCTGGACATGAAGGCTTCTAATTATAGCACAAAGAATTAGTGAAATAATTACTACAAAACTGTATTTTTAGACAAGTGAATTAATAAACATGATTGGCTAGTGTTTTGTATAGAAGATCCCTCAGACTAGTATACAGTTCATCAAGGTCCCATCAAGACGATTTCATATTAGGGAAAGATTCTTGTAAGTCCCTTTTAAAACTTAATCTCTCAAAAAGATGAGACAAAAGAGTATTTTCTTAATCTGGAAATGAGATGCCAAAAATATTAAAAAATATGAACATACTTTGGTTTTACTGATACCTTAGACATGTTCAAAAACAGACATATTCCAGGATACTGGGAATACAAATCAGAATGTACAACTATTCTAAGATGACCACACAGAGGGAAGAAGAGGGAAACTGCAACATATGTACATACCTTGTCAACTGCTTTCTTTTCTGAACAAAAATATTTTCTACAGCTATGGAACAAATTCTGGGTGCAGACAGAAATGCAGCTCCAAGCTCAGAACAATTTCTGCAAACTGTACTGTGTTACATTACCCCAGATCAAACAGAAGTTCACTGTTGGTTCTAGGGGAAAAGGGAATCTAGCTGTGGGCTGGGAGCCTGCAGCCAGGTTCCCATAGCAACAGCCAGGTCTCTCTGCCAGTGCTCCCTGATTTTGAAATGGGATGGGGGGAAGGCAGCAGCGGGAGCTTGTTCTTGGGGCTCCCAAGCTACTGCTGAAGGGCGGAGTGGGTGAATTAGATCCCCCGCACCTCGGGGGCTCCTATACACCTGTTCCCCGCCCCCCCAAGGGATGTGGGCAACCTACATGGAGACTGGCCTGAGGCCCATGTGGGCAGGGCATGCTTGGCCAGGTTGATGCGATGGGACACAAGCAGGCAGGTGGGGAGTAGCATCCAGGAGCAGGACAGACAGGTGGGGCCAGGGCTGGGATCTTGGGGCAGTGACAGCATGACACTGGAGCCTAGGGCAGAGCCATGACCTGCTGCCCACACATCCTTGTGATGGGTGCTGGTTCCATGGACAGGAGCATGCCAGAAGTGGATTGCAGCTCTGCCCTGTGCCCCAGCCCCATGCTATCACTGCCCCAAGATCCTAACCCAGGCCCTGCCCACCCATCCTGCTCCCAGGTAATACTCCCACAAACAACCTCATCCCATCCAGCAGGCCAACCCCTGCTTGTGGGGGACCCGGACCAGGACTGCCAGGCAGTGACAGCACAGGGCCAGAGCCACTTAGGGAGTTTTGATGAGCTTTGGTGAGCAGGTGGAGGTGCTGACCCAGCCTGCAACAGCTCACCAAAACTCCCTAGGTGGCCCTGCAGCCCAGATAACTCAAATAATTGCCCTCCCCTGTTACAGACTGACCAATGTAGGTAGATATACATACCCACCCACCTACCCATCTCTCTATATGTTTACCCATTAATACGCAAACACAGAGATATATGTATGCATATGTGTAACACACACACACACACACACACACACACTAGGGCTGTCAAACAATTAAAAATGTGATCATGATTAATTGTGCAATTAAAAAAATTAGTTGCAATTAATTACAATTTTAATTGTACAGCTTAAAACTCAAAATAATGCACAGAAAAACTTAAAATTATGCAGTTACTTTGTATGGTTGGGGGGGTGGAGGTGGCATGTGTGTGGTAGGGGGGATTTGTGCAGGTATAGGGTGCTGTGGGGGCGGGGCTTAGAGCCTGGGGAGACAGTGGTCCCCACAGAGGGGTCTAGAGAGCCTTGGTTGTGGGGACCCCTGCATGCCCTGAGAGGATGCAGGGTACTGTGGGTCAGGAGTAAGGGGCAGCAACAGGTCTGGGGGAGCTGTGGCTTGGAAGTGAGAAGCAGGGAAGGGCACAAGCATATCACTGCCCTTCCACCTTCTCTCCCCACACAATCATATTACCCTTGCCACAGGAGTCCTCTATTTTGAAACTAGAAATATGGTAACCCTACAGAAATGCAGTCCAGCATATAGAGCAGTGCCCAGTGGGTAAGTCTGTGGAGGGGAAGGGCTGGGGGGACAGATCAAGGGAGGGAGTGGGGCAGGGATGAGTGGGATCCCGGGGTCAGGGCAGGTCATAGGATGGAGCCATGGGCAGCTTGTTCAGCAGTGCGGGGGAAGGGTGACTCCCTGTCACTTTGTGCACCCTCAGGGGATGCATGAGATGCATGTACTCCCCAGATCCGTGTGCAGGGCAGAGACAGGATGCCCATTGTGGGCTGGGGCTCTGCACCCTGCCTCCTCTGCCCTGGGAGTGGCATACTGGCCACGCATCCCCTGCTCACCTGGCAGCAGGAGGCATAACATGGCATCACATGGCTCCTAGGGCAAAGGCAGCAGGGTGCGGAGCCTCAGCCCACAGTGGGCAGCCCACCTCTGCCCTATGCACAAATCCAGGAGGTCTACATGCCCCTCATGCCTCCCCCAGAGCTGTGCACCCCCCATGCACCTGGACGAGCCCCCCCCGTGCTCTGGACTCATCCTGGCCACAGCGGACCAGCCACAACCCACATGAACAGCCCCAACCCTGGCATGCTCCACACCTGCTCCACTCACTTGTCTACACTGAGCAGCAGCAGTGGCCAGAGAGAAGCTTCTAATTAGCACAGAGGAAAAGTAGCCCCTTCCCCTCACTGCTGCCAGATTCTTCTTGCTGCAGCCTCCCGGAACTCGCACCCAGGCTGCCCTGAGGCTCCTCTGTAGTGCCATTACTGCCCCGCTGGGCAGCTGGGAGATGGTGGTGACAGCAGCAGAGAAGAACCACAGGTCAGACCAGGTGTGAGCTCTGGGAGTCTGTAGCAAGACAAGCCTTGAAGCGGGGATGGGGAAAGGACTGTTTTTCCCACCATTTTGAATAGCAGCTTCTACCCGGCCACTGTTACTGCTGCTCAGCAGTCTGGAGTAGGTGCAGGATGGGCCAGGGTCAGGGCTCTGCACACGGGTTTCAGCTGATCAAGAGCTGGTCCACTCTGCTGGTCAAAATGATGTGTGTGATTAAAAAAAAAAAGTTAATTTATTTTTGCGTTAACTGCATAAGTTAACTGTGATTAACTGACAGCCCTAATCTCTCTCTCTCTATATATATATATATAAATAATATCAGCTTTCATGGGCTGATGAAGTGAGCTTCAGCTCACAAAAGTGTCTGCTCTAGTTATATAACATCTACTTTGGATAGCCCATATGGTGCCAGGCAAACACATAGATATGTCTATGTACGTATGTGTAGATTTTGTTAGCTGAAGTTTACTTCATCAGCTCATGAGAGCTTGATGCACATTGTGGCAGGGTACTGTGTGTGCCTGCCACTTTAAGGCCCTGGAGCTGGCAAACACGGTGCCTGATGAGGGCAGCCATTTTGGAACTGGGGGCAGCTCATATAAAGAGGGCAGTTTGACTGCTAGAGGCCGGGCAACAACATTGCCTGCCCAGAGAGCTGCTGATATAATCTGGAGGTAAGGGAGGAACTGTAGGGGTTGGCAAGGAGGCTCCATGGTCCTGGGCATGACCTAAAACTGCACCATGCCAGGAGTGGGTGGCCTGGCAGGGCTCTCAGTGGTGCAGGAGCCCCCAGGAAATGCCAGGCCAGTTACTACCCTGGTGGAAGGTGGGTCAGGGTGCCTTAACCCCTAGCCCCTACCACCGGGTGAGTAACTCCTTTGTTTATAGGGCCCAGAGGGCAGACCCCTGGAGAGAGTGAGGGGCTAGGGACTTGGACCTGATCAAGAGAGTACCCTTGACTGGCCCATGCTGGGGCCAGGACCAGGACAGTCAAAAGTGTCAGGAGCCCACTGCGAGAGATGCCCAAGAGCTGAGGGCCTGGGGTCCCAAATGGCCTGGAGGTAGGCCAGGGCTGGTAGCCAAAGGTCCCGGGGGGACCATACCTGAGAGGGGAAATAGTGAGGACGATAACACCTAGATGCCACCTGCGAGGCTTGGGCTGCAGTGTAGGGGATGAAAGGAGCCGCAGATAGCACCCCCTGGCAGTGGGGCAGTAAATGGGCAGCCTCCCGCTTAATTAACATCTACTAATTAATCAATTAACATCAAGGTGTGGCAGACAAGAATGTGGCTGGTTGGCCCAGGAACAGGTGGGCGGGCCACACCCGAGTCGACCCCAAGCAGGCCCCCATGTTACACACACACACACACACACACACACACACACACACACACACACGCACGCACGCACGCACGCATACATTCTAACATAATAAAGGACTTTGTCTGTCTGTCTGTCCATAACACTCTTAGAGCACTCTGATAGGTTACTAAAACAACCAGAGTGCTCTAAGAGCGTTGGGAACAGGAGGCGGCAGACTGCCTTGCCCTCCCCACACGCCCCTGCTCTCTGGAGGTGGCAGAGCACTGCCATGACAGCAGGGATGGGGGTGGGAGGCAAGACCAGCACTGCTGGCTTCCCCACTCTTCCCCGGCCCTGCTCCTCGGAGACGGTGGTCCAGCATGGGGTGCTGGCAGAGGGGACAGTGGGGCAAGCTTCCCCTCCTCTGCTCCTGGGAGGCAGTGGCAGCAGGGGTGAAGGGGGTTAGGGTTATCAAGTTCCCCCCCACCCTGTCCCTGCCTCACCCTCCCCGTCATTCTTGACAGGCAATTCACTAATATATAAAATTGTCCTGAAAGTTGCATGCGGAGACACTGTACTTGTAACAATGTTTGTTCCTTAAAATGAATGAAAAAAAATTACATTACGGGGAAAGTTGCATCATAGTTTTATAGTTGGTAGGGTCAGAAGGGACCTAAGTGGATCATCTGGTCCAACTCCCTGCCATGGGCAGGAAAGGATGCTGGGGTCAAATGACCCCAGCTAGGTGGCTGTCTAGCCTCCTTTTGAAGATCCCCAGGGTAGGGGCAAGCACCACTTCCCTTGGAAGTTGGTTCCAGCTCCTAACCGCTCTGACAGTGAAGTAGTGCTTCCTGAAATCTAGGCTGAATCTACACTTAGCCAACTTATAGCCGTTGTTCCTTGTTGGGGGAACAGGGAGTCTCCCATTACTTGCTGGTCTCCCTTGGCAAGTTTATAGGCAGCCACTAGATTCCCTCTCAGCCTTCTTTTGTGGAGGCTGAACAGGTTCAGGCCTCATAGCCTCTCCCTGTAGGGCCTGCCCTGCTGCCCCCTAATCATGTGAGTAGCCCTCCTCTGGACCCTCTTGATGCTCTCCACATCCCTCCTGAAATGCGGCACCCAGAACTGGATGCAGTACTCCAACTGCGGCCTGACCAATGTCCCATACAAGGGGAGGATCACCTCCTTGGACTTGCCTGTGATGCATCTATGGATGCATGACAAAGTGCGGTTAGTCTTCCTGACCCTGTCCCCAACATTGGCAATCCATGTTCATCTTGGAATCAACAATGATTCCAAGATCCTTCTCTGCCTCTGCTGACAAGAAGGGAGTTCACCAGTCTGTAGGTATGCTCCTGGTTCTTCCTCCCAGACCCACACATAATACAGCTATCATGGCACTGAACTCCCGGACTCGGTCGTGCCTCCGGATTCTGTCTCAGTCTCAATGGTCCAAAGCAGGGATGGAAGGTCTGGGCAGCCTCCACTCTTCCATGCTCCTAACTAGATATGTGTGTTGAAGGTCCAGGTGACCTATCATGCATACATCATGATCCAGAAGGATCCACAGTTGCCATTTAGAGAGAGAGACAAGGATCATTGATTGCCATGTTGGGAGGCATCGCAGTCTGACACTTAGATCTTCCCTAATTTTTATCATAGGAAGAATCATGATTGGAGGAAGGTAGCTTCATACCTGCTGCTGGAATAGTTTTGGCAAATGCCTATTAAAAAACTTATGCCAGAATTTGGTTTCATGTTTCTAACTGGAAGAAGGCCACTGCAGTGTCTCTTTATTGGGCACTTAAGTGTCCCTTTAATTCACCGCTGAAGTGATGGGGGAGTGACAGCTTTGCAGAAGCCTGGGGTTGCTGGATAGACAGTGCTGTGTTAAAGCATGCCTCACTAGATAGGTGTACTTGGGCAATGAAACAGCCCAAACCTGAACTGATGCAAAGAGCAGTTTAATACTGGCTGTCAACTTCCTGACTTCAGGAGATCCACAAGTTTTGGGGTTATAACTCCTTTCCACAGATCCTCCTATTAGTGCTTTGGGAGCTGAGAGAGATAAAATCTTCTGTATTAATAAGCTATTCCTATTCAGACAGAGAAGAATTATCAAGCATGAGTGTTCTGAATCCCCCTAAAGAGGAGCAAGAAAATCAGGTTGGAGTTAAGGAAATTTTGGAAATGAATTAAGTAAACTTTTCATGCCCAGTACCAATAGGCCAGTACAGCCAGGAAGCTTGTTCATAAAACTAAAATGGAATGAAGAAACAGGATGGTATCAAGCAATATGTCTTGCTCTATAATCATAATCTGTTGTGCTTTATATCCCTCTCTAAATAAAGTGCTTGAGTTATAGAAATGAACTCTTGGGAAGATGGGAAAAACCTCATCACTATCACCAGAAGAGGCACAGGAAAGTAAAACACACCCATATAAAGAATGTACTAAACTTTTAGGTGAGCTGTACATAGTATATAAGGGTACCTAATTATTGAAGAGGCAGTCTTTCATATTTTCTCAAACGGTGATGTAAAAGCCAACTGAGGAAATTCTGAGAATACAGAAATGGCCAAATTCCTTGCTGCGATACAGGTAGATGGCATAGCATTCATCTCTGTTAGTACCAGGTTTGTGTCAGTTTAACTGGAACTAATTGCAAGGTATGAGATACTAGCATTAGAGGGTGTGAACAGACATACCATATTGTCTTTCATATAATATGACCCTAAATATAACACACACAATTCTTGGAAGATTCAAAAAAGGAAAAAAGATCTTACCTTGGAGTACAGGTAAGTACCTGAGGTCCAGACCAGGGCTAGTGGTTAGGGACAGTAGGTTTGGGAGCTAGGGCTACATGCTGGCCCTGGCCCTGACCCTGACCCTGTAATTCGGCCTAATCCAGCTGTGGCCAGTACTGGGGGCCATGCAGTGGGGCACGTTCTGGCTGTGAGCTGTGCAGAAGGGCCCAATCCAGCTGTGGCAGGGTTGTAGATGTGTAGTGGGTTCAGCGCTGCACAGCTGTTTCCAGAGCTACGTGCTGGGTCCAACCAGCATAAAACCAAGCCTAAAGTTGTCTACAACCACCACAGAATCAGCAACAAATATCTGCAAGTCTTCTTCAGAAAGCTCTCTTTATTGTAATCATCCATGCAAAATATGTTGTGGGGCATTGAGTGATTACTTTTTATTTTGTATTGAATTCTGCAAAACTAGACAGTGTCGCAGATCTCTCCCCAACTGCAATATTACCAGCTGTCTTTTTCATAAGTGTTGCATTGAACAAAGTCAGTCCCAAAGACCCACCCTAATGTCACACTCCACTAGAGACACAGAATGGAGCTCCATATTATTCCATGTAGCTGACGCAAGGCCCTGAGAAACTTCTCAGGACACCCCAGCTTGCCCAAAAGGCTCCAGAGGCCAGATTAACTGATTATATCAAAAGTGTTCTGAATGCACTTAGACATGATTAAAGGTTTGCTTGTGACAATTCTCCTGGATTTTTTATTCAACAAAAATGCGCACCCCCATCTCACTATAAAACTACAATGGAACTGGGAACTTGCCATCTAGTTTATGCAAGAGCATTGGTGAGAAATACATGAGTCAATATTTACCAATAATTTCTAACAAGATCTGATTTATTTTTCCCTTACAGATTTTAACTACAGTCACATCTTCACATTTCATTCCAGATTTAGTAGAAAAGCTTATGTAGCTTCTCAGTCAGGAGTACATACCTTAATTTACAGACTTTTGCTAGACATCTTGTCTGTGATGCATTTCACAACACTGCATCCACAACATTAGCCCGGGTATTCAAGAGTACCTGAAAATTCCACTGCCGTTGCAATTGTGTGCTGACAGGATCAATAACCAGCACTTATCACTACTGTCCCTTGCTTGCATCAATCCATCACAAGCAAGGCCTTACACTCCGCGAAGAACTGCTGGATGGCATGCATATCAACTGTTACAGTTTATCTGTTTTGACATTCTACTTGTCAGATGTCCTCTGTTTGACAGAGCTGGATACAAATTTCACAACAAATCTCTCTGTAATCTTTCACTGATAGACAGAATCAGGTTTACCTAGAATTTTTCAATGGACCATCCTCTTGCTGTGTAAGAGTGATTTCGGATGGCATAACTGGCAACAAATCAATCCTGGTGGCGCAGAGTCACAAATGCAACTTTTTACTCAGTTACATAATGCACAGTGTCCTGGCTTTACTCCACATCATACCAACAGGTACTTCTATAAGGATGCTGTCACAATCAGAAAAAGGACAGTTACACTTTTTTGTGTAACTGCAGAAACCCATTCATGTTTTAACCAATCCATAGCCAGCCTTCATAGAAAATTAGCTGTTATATTGCAACATTTGGGCTAAATTTGTGGGCTTCACACAACAAAGACATCCATGTGCTAATTAGCCCTCTAACTCATGACTGGAACCAGGTGTTCTTGTCGTGAGTCCTGGGATCCCCCCAAAATGTACATGAAGATGAGGCTCAGTAGTGGGAATAAAAAGAAAGTCTGAACGTATTGAATGTAGTGGCTTACTATGACTTTAAAAAGAGTTGGTGGGGGACTGCATGCAGTGGGCACTATCATGTATCTTATGATGAGCTGCACTAACCTATCCTTGTGGTAGTTTCCCATCAGTATGTTTGCCCAATATGGGCTATATATTTTAGTCGTGCTTGGTTTTGACTGCATTTAATCAATTTCATAGTTGCTTTTTTATTACTGAGCATATACTGCTTTTGGCAGCAGTTTAATGATAAACAACATATTTAATATTATTTCTTTGTATGCAAATGTAAGACAAGGGTTTTCCCCCCTATGCTGACTGAGGGGAAAAAACCCTCGTCTTGTATTCAAGTAAATACAGTAATAAAAGTATAGTTTTCTTAAAGCTACTCAGTCATTCAAATGTTTACCAAAGCATACTCATGCAACAACTCTACTCTGGCCACCCTGCCTGCAAGTTTATGACTACAATTTCCACAGTATTACTCTGTCACATTACCCTCCTGCTATGGATGTCACCACACTGCCATCACTCCCTCATCCCATCATCATGTAAGCACAGTGAAACAGCACACTTCCTATGACTATTCAAAGCACCTTCAGGACCAGACAGACCACTCCAGTGTTTTGGTGACATCATATTGCCCTTAAAGAGGAGCTCCCCCCGCAATAATACTTCAATGGCCATTGACTCATCTACTAGTACATATTATTCAAACCCTATTATGAACAGAGAATTATTAATTCTCATGGTCATTTCAATAGACTTCATTTAAATATTTGAGTATTTCACATACATTAATGCATCTACTTTCACAAAACTGCTAGGTGATAAAAAGACTATTACCATTCACATTTTACTGTTAGGGAACTGAGGCAAAAAGAGATTAGGATCAAAAGTAATTTTGGGTGCTCCATTCAAGCCATTCAGAACCAGAATCTTTAGAATACTAATTGTTACACAGCATTGTATATGTCCAAAGCACAGCTCCGTTGACTCTAGTTGTGGGTCTAAGTATTTAACACTTGAAAGAAAAAAAAAAAAAAATCAGACCTCAGGGCCTCAAGTCAGGCAGCCAAAAACTCTCTAATGCTCAAGACAATATTCTATATTGTATTAATCACAGTATCTTCTTTTCTCTTCCCGCAATCACTTATCACATTCACTACACCTGTTTCAACTTTTTACACAATGAAGGAGAGTTACAATGGACAAGTCGCTTGTAACCCTGATTTACATTCAGAGAAAATCCATCCTGTTCAAGGCAGTCCTGAAAAAATAGTACTCGATTGTATAATTAACAATTGTATTTTAATGCACGTGCACAAGGGGATTAACAAGTAACCATAATCCTAATTTTTAAAATGGGAGTCTTCTGAACAATAGTGTTTATCAGGGATGATCTTATATCCTTGTGTCAGAATATGAAGAGAAAAGCAAATGGCACACTCAATTCCCTTACAACTCGAAGTTTACGTTTGTTAAAGACTTCAAAAGTAAGATACACGAGGTGCTCTTTTAACCATCTTGACAGCTCTACGAACCAAAATTACTAAGGATTAAGTCACACTCAAAGAAGAAAGAATGTTGTCTTTGCGACTACCCACCAGCAAACAGTATCTATTCCAGATGGCAGAATGAGAAATTTCAGCTATATTACTTGAATTTTAGTAGTGTTCTCTCAAATTTGGCATCTGACCTAGCAGCTAAGTCCAAGACATATTTTTACAAATAATTTGATGAATTTCAGTAACTTACTTCCAGATTTTGGATGCTGGCACTCTCTTGAAAAAGACAGAGGATGTCTGCCTCCTTAGCTCTTTGCAAATGCTATGAGGGACAATCTGGACGGTGTGGTTCTATCAAAGTGATAAAGGGAACTTCTACAAACATCCAGTGTAAACCTTCTCTTCTAATGAAGAATGGAGTGTCTGTGGAATATCATCTGTAACAAGAACTGACCTGGAGCCAACCATGACTCCTATCTGCTCCTGTAGATAGAGGTGATTTTCATACATCACCCGGAGGCCTAGCTGGAAGAACAAGGAGAAAGCTATTATAAGCTTACTGTCATCTCCTGCTGGGATCTGTCCCAATCAGTTAATCATCTAGTTAAAATTTGGTATAGATGCTCTTTCTTTATGCTGGTATTGACTCTAGTTAGTCTAGTTCTGGCTTGTCCAACATGCGGCCTGCCAAGCCGTTTTCTGAGGCCCGAGGTGCTACAATGGGAAATGAAAGTAAACACTGATTACTTTCATTCCTACCCCTTGTGCCCTGCCCCCAGCCCCTCAGCAGCTTCCTAATGTCTGAAGGGCTAGGGAAGGGACAAGGTTCCCACATGCACTGTATCAACTTAATGTTGCTGACATGGTGAGTGTGGGAAGAGGAGTAGCTGGCAGTGAAAGCGTGGTTCATCAGTGCGGCGCAGGACGGTCCCAGGTGGAACCTGCACCGGCCAGCACTGCGGGCGGTGAGAGGAGCCCAGCCAGGCACACATGGGGCGAGGGAAGCAGGGACAAAACCCCCCAGACCCTCCCTGGTCAACTTCCCCTGCACCTGGCTCTGCCCCTTGGGGCTGCAGCAGGGGAGAAGGAGGCATCATCCCAGGGCCCCTGCTCCTGCCCCGCTCTGCGTTCACCTGCATGGTTCATCTTCCCAGTGGCAGGTGGAGAAGTTGCAGCCAGGGACTGCCTGGGCACTGTCCCATGCCCGGCTTGCAGGTCCCCGTGTGAGCACACGGCACTGGCCCAGGTTACTGTGCCACCTCCACCTGCTCCTCCTCCCCCCCGGCAGAGGAAGTCCCCCCCCCCTTTTTATTTTTTTGCAGGCTCTGGGCTGGGAGTTGCCAGGCAGGTTTGCAAGGTGCGGCAAGGCCCGGGGCAGGGGGCTTGGGTGGCCTGGTCCCAGCCCAGCAGCTGCTCCACCTGTAGAGCCTGGCACGTGCGGGCTGCAGCACCACAACCCTCGCCCAGCTCCTCCTGTGCATCCATTACAAGCTTTGTACATCCATCCTGTGCATCCATAAGAAGATTTGTTCTTATAACTCAAAAGGACGCCATTAAAGGTGGAAGTGACGGGAAGTTCTGTGACACCCTTGTAAGATTCTGTCTCATCCAGTCTGAAGTCCAGTGTAACGTAGGCCATAGAATTTCACCTGCTGAATTTCACCGCTTCCTAGGAGTTCTTTGAATATGGCTCGCCAGCCCACTGGGTGATAAAAAGTTCATGATCTGGCCCCACATTCGAAAAGGTTGGACACCCCTGGTCTAGTTAGTCTTTTCAAAAGACATGCAGTGCTATGGAAAGTGTGAATGATAAACTTTTGTATTGAAAATGGCTGTGCCCCTTGTTTAATGTGCGCAAAAGAACATGTTTTTTCCTAGCCATAATTGTTAATGTTTGGTAAAAATGTTTAAAACAATTCAGCCTCTGGCAGATATACCACATGGAAAATTACAGGCCAAATGATAAAAGTTTTTCAAAGTTATAAGACACTGAAAAATATAAGCAGCATTGAGCAACCTTAATAGGCAGTGCTATCCATGAAGTGATCCAAGATCACAAGAGAGTACAGCTACATCCCTTTGGCTGCATGGCACATGCACACTGAAGGAAGTTAATTACACATGCTGTACACAGCCAAAAGGGGTTTGGGCACATCCTCTTCTCCTTGATCCTGGATGCCAGTGAGCTCAGAGAGCTGAGTGTGAACAGCAGTGGCACTCACCCCTAGACTCAGGAGCTGTACGAAAGCCAGGGATTCAGCTAGCCCTCATGCGATTAGCTCAGCTCATGCACTACACAGCCAAAGGAAGATACAACCACACTGCCATAATCCCTGGATCTGCCCTAGGCACTGTCTATAATAGAGTGAACAGATGAGGGAGCAGGATGGATAAGAGAAAAGGAAACCAAGCAGCAAGGGATTAAATGTAAGGGGGTAGAGAGTAAAGAAAGCCACAAGATTGCATAGGAAGAAAAGAAGACTGTGTAGCACAGGTAGACACTGAAACAGGAAACACTGGAAGTGTCTCTACAGATGAAAATAGAAGCAGGGTATTAGAGTAGGGTATCAGCTAGCAGAGAAGTTTGTGCTCAACAGAAAGGAACTTGGCAGCAGTGAAGCAACTTTAGGGGAGCAAAAAATAACACAATGAATGGAAAGTGATTTAAATGAACAGCAACAAAAGACAGCATTACTCTGGACTCCTCCCCTTGATAGAGAGAAAACACTTGTATTTTTAATTGTGTTTCATGGCATCACACTATCTTTCCATAAGTAACTGTGGCAGAGTTGAACTGTATTGTGCATATGCAAGTAAGGTTATAATCGGAAGAGAAGGCATGCGCAAAATCCTCTATTAACCACAGTTGCATTATGTCAAAACTAGATAACCTTTCTATGTAACTTAACTTTTATATATAACCACAGGACTATTTTTAAAAGTTATAGAATATTGTAGATGTCATTGTTAAACATCCTCTATAATAACAATTACTCAAATGTACCTGCATTAATTTTAAGGAAAATGTTCTTTCTCCAAATGCACTTAGATGATCTAAATTCAGCTCCTGTTTTTTACCCCCAATAATTATTTCAAATGATACTAGAAACTAAGTTTTAAACACTTTCCCTTATCCATTTAAAGTGAAGCCTCATGATGCATAGATGTGATTTGAGGACGTGTACTTAACCATACATCCTGTCAGATATGGAAATTCTGATTAATACCAACTTACATAGCTCCATTTGTGTAGACTGTGTCACTTCCCTCCACATACTGCACCTGTGCTGGGTAGACATGCTGTACCTGCTGCACAGTCTGCACCTGTTGTACCTGTAAATAAAAACACCAGGGATATGGGATATTATATATTAAAAGAATGTCCAGTGATTCTAAGGCTTACTAAGCTATATGAATAATTGTAGGATATGTCTAGTCTCACAATAACTAAATAAAGAATTCAGTAGTTGAGGTACAGATCTATAATATGGTTAATAATATGGTTATGGAAGTACTGATATGTGAGATCAATACTCTTGGGAGAGCATGTACTCTCAGTGTCAAAAGTCAGACCATCTGGAAAGCAGTGCCTACTAAAGCCATCCATATGTACTCCTCTGCAGTGACGGTTGACTTCAGTTACTTCCTACATAATCATAATGTTTTATATAAGGAAAGATAGATGGGTTGTATATCTATTCTAAGAATTACATTTATTAAGTAATCAAGCTTCCTTTGGCCTTCTCTACATTCTAGTTCAATTGGCATAGCTGAACTGGGACAAACTTCTAGTGTAAATACATTGTTACGTTGCTGCATTAGTGTGGTTTACATCTGGTTCCAACCTAGATCAGGCTACATTTATAGAAATCACTCATGCCAGAGACATCAGTGTAAAACCTCAATGTAAGCAGAGAGAGTAGAGTCCCCACTTCTGGAAGGTTAACCAGTAGTAACAATCACAAATGAAGTGGTTCTCACAAATACAGGTTAAATAATAATTAGAAAAATGTTTTCCCAAAGGCAGCATTAAGGGAGGGATGCTGTACCTTAACTACAACGCAGTTCTCTTGTGATGGTATACAGATCTCATTAGTCAGCCTAGAGAGAACTGCTTTGACCCAGGTACTGCATAGAATAGCTGCAAGGCTGTTCTCCGCAGATTCCCTTGTAAGCCTCCACACCGAGGTAGGGAGTGTCAAGCCAGGAAACAAAAGCTCTCAACACAATATGCTGAGGAAATCTGATCAACTCCACACATCAGACTTGCCATAACTTAAAGCAATTTTGTTTTGGCTCTTAACCAGTTCAGAACCCCAAGATCACATAGAGGCTTAGAACACAATTTTAATCTGGGAATCAAATGAGAAAAGTAATGTTACATACATTTGGGAACTGATTTTTTAGGAAACAGCCTTACATATCTTGGTGAGAGATATTTTTTTTAGATATGCTGTTGTCAGTCAGTCTTGGAGCTGGGAGAATATTGTTATTATTTGATTTATATGCTGCCCTCTCCAAAAAGGCTCAGGACAACTTACAATAAACTCAGGATAAATTATAAAGACAGAGAAAATATTAAAATAAAATAGCAAGTAACAGAAAAACTCCTCAAGCAATGCCCCAGAACTTAATCCCAAATGCTAAAAGCCTGCCCAAATAAAAAGATCTAACAACAATTCTGGAATATGTCCAGGTTCAGCCTCTGATGAGCCTCGTGAGAGAGAGAAATTCCAAAGCTCAGGAGTGACAACCAAGGACAACCTCCCATGTATTTTTGCCAAACAAATGTACACAAAGATGGAATGCACAGAAGGCTGCTTTCAGCTGACTTTAGGGGCTGAGAAATATGAAAGAGAAGGTGGGTTCCTCAGTTATGTAGAGCCCAAGCCACTTAGGACTTTATAACTCAAAACCAGAACCTTAACTTGGGCCTGGAAAGCTATAGGAAGTCAATGCAGACTCTAATTATGTGCTCCTAATGAACCACCCACGTTAAGAAGACCAACCCACTCTTCCAGTTCATAAGGATTGCTAACTAACATCGTCTCTGTCTCATCAGGATACAGTTTCAGTTGGTTCACCCATGTCCAATCCCCAGTTGTAGCAAGGCCTGGGTAGGGATCAAGACTGCAAGTTTGGTTTAGATTGGGGTGCTCCAGTCCTTGGTACTTTGTTATCTGGCCTGCCCCACACTGTGGCTCTGCATGATAGATTGGGCACACGGGGTGACAGGGTGCCTGATCTCATGTCATGGGGCTAGGAGAGGGGACTATGGGGCCCCAAAGCCTGATCTCAGCATGTGAGGCTGACACAGGGACCAGGGCCAGGCAGGGGTGGTATGGGGTTCTATTTGGCCCATGCACAGGTCCTGCACCAGTCATTTGGTTCATTGGGGCAAAACCTTGAGCACCACTGATTTAGATGAAAGAGAGACAGAGTTGGATGTCATCAGCATTGATAGAAAAACTCTACACAATATCATTCAGTAACCTCAGGTACACAGAACAGAAGATGCAACAAGATGGAATAAGGGGACGATAAGGTGTGATAAGTAATCTATTACCAAGTTTGGAATCTCCATCTGCTAGGAAAATACAACCAAAGATCATATAGGTCAACTAGGTCATATACACATGGCCCACCAGGTCATGTATCAACACCTCATGGTTAACTGTACCAAAGGCCACTGAAAGATCAAATAGGATCAACAGGGTACATTTTCCCCTGTCAATCTCCAGGTGGAGATCGTAGACCAAAGACACAAACAGCACATTTTCTATGCTGTACCCAGGACAAATACCAGGCTGACAGGGGCCAAGGAATCCAATAGCATCCAGATGAGCTTAGAGTTGTAAAGTAATCACTTGTTCAACAGGCAAGGATTTTTGTGGGTGATATATTTTATTTAACCAACTGCATGGCTGGGATAGATTTAGGTAAGTTTTTGAATGCAAGTCATTCTTCACTCTGAAGAAGAATTAATTGTATTCAAAACGTTCATCAATGAAGTTTCCCAAAAAAGAGAAGGTTGGAAATAGATTGATAGCTGGAGGACAAGTCAGCATCCAAAGTAAGACTTAAGAATATGCAGCATTCTACATTCGTGAAGGGAGGCATTGACAACTCTCACCAGCAATGGTCCCATAATCTCCCCTTGCTGGCTGTTACAAGCACAGGAACTGCCTTTGGGTTTTGCTGGTGGGTGCTTACAGATGTAAACAGAAACCAAAAAAATTTGGCACTTTAAACTTGATGCATTCCCATGCATGCCCAGAAAAGTCAGTGAGTTACTTTAACTTGGATCTGCAGTATCTGTAAAGATCAGGTGCCTTAGTGAGACTTTTTTGGTGCTTTTATCCAATAAGTGATTGAATTGACTTTAGTTAAAAGTGTAGGCAACTGGTAGGAAGTGCACAGGGGTGCACGTGCCCCACCCTGACAGAGCTGGTGCCCCCCCAATGGGCGACGATGCTGTTGGTAGAGCTGGTGCCTCCCCTGACAGGGCCGCTGCTGTCAGCGGCTTCTGCAAATACTCTCCCCGCCCCCAATTCAAGAGGCACCAGTCACTCATGGCTAAAAGTGCCAAAAAGCACCACCGAAGTGCCTGATCTTTACAGACACTGAAGAACTGGGTTGAAATAACATGCTGTTTCTTCCAGTAAAGCATATCATTGGGGTTTCTTTTGTTTTGTTTGTTTTTAACATCTGCAAGCAGCCACAGAACTCTAACATGTAAAACTAGAATGGCGATGGATTGTAGGTGCTGAGCACCCGCTAATGGTTTTCAGTGCGTGCTTGAGCTCCAGTGTGCCCACAGGTGCATATGGTTAAAAGCCAGGACCATATACAACCAGTTCGATTCAATTTCAATTGCAAAGTATTTATTATTAAGGATTCTGGCTAAGTGCCATGCTCCCAAAAACAACATAATACACATACAACCATAACATAAATAAGTTTAAAAAGTAACAGAACTACAAATATACTAAAAATTGAGCCCACCAACGTAAAAACATTATTAATATAAATATAGTACTAAATGAAGACATAAATCTATAATACTGTTATACATAGATCCAACAATTGAGACAATAAAATCAAATCTAATGTTAAAAATATATAGCTTATATAGGTAATAAAGCACTTTAATCGCCACAACCTTGCAAACAAAAACTGCAACACTGTTTACTACATTTGGATACGTTTGCTGTAGAACCCAAATTAATTACTGTCTGTTTGAGAAATGTATCAATTTCTGCAAGTACGGTAATAAATAGGTTCTCCTTATGTCATTATATAAAGACCATTCTAATACATAGTGGAGAGTATCTTCCAAAACTCCTAGGCAGACTGCACAACATCTTTTAGCCCTTGGAATGGAAAATCTACATCCGCCCAGAACAGCTGTGGGCATCTGTTCAGCCCTGAGCCTAGTCAAAAGAGATCACCATTTATTATTGAGATCCAACTGCAAATACTCTTCTCCCACTGGTGATGCATAGGGGGTGCACGTTCACCCCCTGAGAGCGCTGGTGCACCCCCTTAACTAGCTGCGTTTGCCACTTAGGCAATCAGCAGGCAGGAGCACTGATGTCCACCTTGCAAGCACCAGCTGATTGCTGCAGCCGCTCCCAGAGGCAGCCGCAGCCACAGCCACAGTCACTCCTGGGAGCAGCTGCAGTTATCAGCTGTCGTGGTATTGGCTTTGGGGGTCAGGGCAGCGAGATTGGCTGTGGGGGCACCCCCCACCCCCGTTGGCAGGACTGGTTGCAGGGATGGCATGTGCCTCCCTCCGACTAAAGTAGCATGAGTCACCCATGCTTTCTCCCTCACCCCCTCCACCAATCTAATTTCCAAAGAGTATATAAAGAGGCAATGTGAGCAGCCCTAGCCACTGCAAAATCATTCTGCTTGGCAATATCTTGTATCGTCTGGAAAATCCAAACCTTTTCTATGGGGGAGAAAGATCTTTCGTTATCTTTGAGACAGTATCCCATCCCAGAAAGTGCAGAAGTGCAGGAAAGAAAGCTACCCAGGATGATTGGAGAAAAGGAGGATAATTAATATCTTAAGCAGACGAGATGGTAAAAGGGGCAGGATTTTAAACCAAAATCCTGCCATTATAATAATAGTTAAAATAGAATCCATTCCCATCTCTAATCTTAGAAAAGATGCAGGAATTAAGGCAAGAAGAGCCCTAAGAAACTTGTTCTGAGATATGTCTACATCATTACTAGCAGCATAGCCCCATTCTTCAGCTCCATATAATCTAAGAGGTAACTTTGGCATTGTATGCTGATATACAGGATCTTGGATTGATCATCCTGCTGTGGTGTCATAAAATTTCTTTATAGCCACAGCCAAATGGGCTGCCTTAGTTTTAAAGTACTTAATATGACGTTTCCGTGATGCAGAAGCTGTGAGTAAGACACCCAAATATCTACAGGTTTGACAACTTGAAGTTTGGTTCCCCCTATATTCCACAGATATTTCATCAAATTACTTCCCCAATGCATTATTTTGGATTTGTCGTTATTTAGCTTTAAGTTCTTTTGTCCACAAACATACTCAAAAGTTGTAATTGCTCTCTGTACTTCAATAGGAGTTCTTGACAGTATAATGGTGTCATCTACATACATTAAAATAGGAATTGGGGTGGCTAATAATTTTGGGGGATGAAAATGCACATCCTGCATATTTCCAATAATGTTATTTATGTAACAATTAAATAATAAAGGGGCCAAAATACATCCTTGTCTAATCCCTTTTTGTATGTGAATTTTTTGTGCAAGTTCACCCTTCAAACCCCACCTAACTTGGGTCCATGTATCTTTACAATATTTTATCAACAAATACAAAAGGGTCAGTCCCATAACTTAACAGTTTCTCCCAAAGTTTACTTCTCTCTATACTATCAAAAGCTCTTGACAAGTCTACAAATGCAATATACAGTGCAGATCTGCGCATTTGCGTATATTTATATCTCAAAAATTGAAGAATAAATATATTCTTAATAGTGGAATATCCATCCCTAAATCTCATCTGATGTTCATGTAATATGTTTTCCCCTCTTACCCATGCTATGAGATGATATAATAAGTGGTGCCCAAAAATTTTAGCTAAAACATTTATCAAATGTATAGAGCGATAAGATTCTGGCTTATCTTTTAAACCTTTCTTGGAGATCAGTACAATACTCCCAGATTCCTGGAAAGGGATTTGGCCCATCTCAATTATAGAGTTATACCGTTTTTCCAAGACTGGAGTCCACCATTTGATGTTACCAATGAAAACTTCCACCGGTATTCCATCTGGGCCAGGGGTTTATTGTGCTTTAAAGAGATTTGTTATTTGATCCTTTGTTACTTGAGTACTTAATTGTATCAGTAGGAGGTTTATTACCTCCTAGACTACTATTCATTTGTTTCATAGAAGAGGTAAACTGATTGGAAAAATACTCTACCCAACGGTCTGCAGTAATATTATTTTCAATGTTATAACTAAAATTAACTGTTCCCTTTGACACAAGAAGCCAGAAGGTTACATCCAGTTCACAGTCACCTGCATGCCCCCAAACGCATTTTCTATGTGTTGGGAAACAACCGATCTATACAGGCCAGACAAAACCATGCTTTCCCGACCACAAACTCAGACTCTGCAGCTACACTGGTTAGCCCTAAACTGTGCCAGATGCAGTGCAAAGTAACTTTCTCACAGGAGACTGTAGCTAACGCAATTTCCAGGCAGAAACAACCTAGATTTACCAATCTATTCATCCACCTAAATAGTTCTGCCAGACAACAATTAGCAAATTGCAAGGGCAGGAGAGAAGAAAAACTTCATTGTTGTTTAGGTGGCCACTGCCATAGCATAGTCACATATAAAGGATTAATGCTTCATTCAGCCATCTTCAGCACAGGTCAAGAGCTACTTTTGCTTGGACTGTCTACCTGCCTTTTTCAGATGCCTCAGATTCTCTTGCACTACAAGGAAGATTTCTGCCACCACATCAGGATAAGACGACACCTGGGCTACTGTACCTATGCTGACAGTCAATGGGCTATTCCACAACTTGATCAGGCCTTCAGCAGAATAGCCATTGAGAGTGCAAATATCTCCCAGAGAGTTCCAGAATCCCACCAGTTCAATGAGTCTCCAAGGGCAGACCAATCTATCTGGTCCACCAACACAATGTAGACACTAAGAGACGAGGATCTGCCACTCTAAAAACTAACAGACTAAATATGATACAGGCTCCTTAACAATATCCCCAATAACTGGAATCCCCCATTCCCAGGCAGACACAAAACATTAGGTTCAATGTGTGTCACACCTCATGTATTGGCCCAGTTATTACCCCATTGTTGTCAGGGAGGCCATGAAGTTCCACTCAAGCCATAAAGAGCTAGTATTGGGGTGAATGCTGAAGTTGCTCAAAGCAATAAGTCCGGGTGTCCTCAACATTACTTCCGAAACAAGATCAGCTAGCTCACTCGGGAAATCATGGTGCAATTGTTGTTCAGTGGAATAGTTACTACATTATCAGAATCCCAAATCTGTGCTCAGACTTGAACACAAAGTAGACATGCTCCACACTGGATAAAGTCAGTTCACCAAATACCTGTTATTGGCCATACTTTCTTTACCAACCACTGCCATAGTATTGACTAGTGCGCCAATCTGCCAGCAGGCTAATTGACATTCTCTCTGGGTATCACCCAAAAAAAAAGCCTCTTTAAAAACTTTTCAATTAAAACATTTCTGTCATTTTGACTACATTCAGTAAAACAATCTATAGTACATTTTTCTACTCTTTCTTTTCTGGTATCGAATTGTGTTAGAACAATTTGTAACACATTTAACAAAACCTTTCCTTAGGTTGATTAAAAAGCCAAGATTCTGAAAACAATGCAAAACTTTATGAATCAATTTGATAAAAAAAATTTGAAAAAGGATGCTTTGTCAAGAAAAAGGATGCTTTGTCAAGCCAGTCATCAAAGATATGCCTTTTTTAGATGTTTAGGTTAATTAGTACTTACCATCAACAGTTTTTTGAAAGATTTCCATCACAAATAATTTGTACAAATATAATACTGCCTTGGCACATCCTATACATATGGAAATTATATTCAAGCTAGAGTTTTTCCATTAAAAAAAAATCAAACTACTTTCATACTTTTTTCATATCTTATCATTAAACATTAACCTATCACCTATTACTTTTCAAGTAAGCTAGGTAGTATTTAGAAATATAGTATTGTTTTTAACAGAAATGATGGAACATTAGACTCAAGGCCTACAACAGAAGAGTTTTAGTATAATATGGGAACATATCTTGATATGAATAACAAAAGGCAAGTAATCGTAGGTAGCAATTTTAATGAGTAACCGATAAACAAAGTAGTGATTTTTGCTAATTAAAGAAAAGCAAGAAACACCCAAGGAAAAGTATGCATCTTTTAGGATATTTTAGGGAAGCAAGTATCTAATTATAGTTGGAGCTAGCTACAATAATGCTTTATCAACTTGCTCCCCACAAATCCCCACATCACTAGCCTGTGTACTGACCACCTGCCTGTGTACTGTCCTCCTTTCCAGCTTTCTCCACCACAGCAATGGTGGGGGATGAATTTAAGACCACCCTCCAATAATTAGATTTTCTACATGGAAAAAGATAACAAATGTATAAGGTTTCCATGTACAGAATCTAGTTATTGGTGGGGGGTCACCTTAAATTCAGGGCCATCTTGAAGTTGTGTAAATACAGTAGTTTTGACTGTTTGCATTCAGTTGACATGCTTTGCTTCTGAGCCCTGAGTTCAGCCGGGCACGTGATACCCCTTTCAGGCTCAGGGCAACTCTCCCCCTTCCTCAAGTCAATATCTGGAGTGACCAACAAGTGCTGGTCCACTGGTGATCTGTTCAACAGAAAAATAAATCGGGGATTCCAGCCTTCCTCGCCGCATTTTCCTCGAGTCGTGTCAGGTTGAACTCCCCCATAATGACCCTGGCTTTGCTCATAACTCCTGAACATAAAAGAAACTGGAACTTAAAACTCCCCAGTGTCCCACACAGAGATGCCCAGGGTCAAGGACTGACACGTCCAACATCCAGCAGTGGGTCCTCTCAGGTAGTGGACCCCTTAAACACTCCCAGGAGTTGGGTTGTCAGTCTACCGATGGGGAGATGTTTCTTGCTCTTCCCTGTTACTGGCTGTGCCAGCCTCTCCCGTGTTGTACCGGCCCATGCAGGCTGCCTGGATCCTGTGCCTGCCAGTGCAAGATTCTTTCCCTGCATGCCTGCCTGTGCCTCTGGCATGGCAAGGATGCTCCCCACAGCCGGGGTTGCTCCTCCAACTGAGCCAGCATCCGAGACTTGCCGGTGCCCCAGACGCCTTTTTATGACGTCAGCAGAAGCACGCCCTCCCACGTGCAAAGAAACTGCTTTAAAATGGGTAGGAGATACCATGTGCATCTTGGCATTCCTGCTCCGGGCCACTGGAAAGGAGGCAAGTGCTTTCCAGCCTCGGCTGGGCTGAGATCCCCCTCTGCTCGGGGTTTGTCAAGGTGGGGAACCCCTCACTCCCCAGAATTCCAGCAGCCAAGTCACCTGGTGTAGCAACAATATACTTCCCTATGAATAAGAAACTATTCTTTCTATACCACAAGCCCCATCAAGATATCAAAGACTGTAAATAGCACCTTACTTGCTCTGAACCAACTCAAAGTGCTCAGGCTGTGAGAGGGATTAACAGTGGATTCTACCCCGCCTGCTCTCAGGACCACAATGAAGTGGCAGTTATCTTGGCAGCTATGAGTCACAGCATCTGCATACTTCTATGCCCCTCTGCTTCTATTTCAGCAAAGAAAAATCAGCTTCTCCACTTATGAACCTCAATTTTGGAGTGTTTATTTTTGAGAAACAGTGCATGTGGTGTGCCAGTAAACAAGGTAATAAATGAGTATTGTCCGCCTTGTGCATCTGAAGGTTAGCAAATCATTTATGATTTAGAGTTAGAATCCTGCCCAATTGATACCCTCCCAATTGGCATTATTGGGTCTTTAACCTACAACCACTAATCCAAACTCAGAACAGGTTGTGACCCAAATGATAACTGGTATATAAACTGAGAAGTGGGAAAGCCTATTGAAGTAAATGAGAGTAACCCCACTGTTCTTCACATACGGTCTCAAATGCACAACTTTATAACCTTCACAGCTGCCAAATAGCTCACATTTACAACATGAATTGTGCATTATATCAAGCTACAATAAAGTTTACTGTATTTTCTTGCATGCAACACACCCCAGAATAAAATGTGTGCCCTTGTTTTTGAAAAGCAGAATGAACAAAAAATATACCCTTTTCTTCTAATAACTGAATAGCAGAGGCGTGGGCAATTATTTCACGTGGAAGACCGCTTACTGAGTTTTGGCAAGTCATTGAGGGTCACATGACAGGCAGCCAGGGGCAGATAAATATTAATTTTTTAAAACTGGTAGGGACCCTGCGGGCCAGAGAGAATGGCCTGGTGGGCTGCATCTGATCCACAGGATGCATTTTGCCCACTCCTGGAATAGCAGCAATCACAGTTTTGCACCTTATAGTCATGTGCACATTTTACTTTCACTTTTGCCTGGTAACCTGGCAGAAACTGCTCTAACCATATTTCTCACATCTAATATGCACTCCATTTCCAGCAGCTGATTTTTGAGGAAAAAAGCACATGTTGTAGTCAAGAAATATCAGAAGGAATTGTGAAGGAATAATTTTTCTCCTTGTAAATTCTACAGTCAGTTAGTGGAGTGTGAGGAATTTATTTATTACCGACTGCAAAACAGGTCTATTTACTTCAAACAGATAAAAACCGTTAAAGCTAAACATAAATTGTGTATTGTTACATACGTTTCACTTTTCATCTCAAGTTCTATTGTCGGTAATTTGAGGTAGAAATCATTTCCTGGTTTTGACATGGGGCTCCCTCACAAATCAATTAATTAGCTCCGTTCAGAAATTTCATACATCTTATCTCTACCCCTGTCAAAGCCATGGCTCACACGCCAGTAATACAAGATACTTCACCTTCCATTTCTTCCTCATGTCCACTATCAGTGCTGAAACATTACAGACCATGTACATATATAAAATTAACTAACACCCTTTCCAGTGAAAGTCAGTTGAATTGTCAACCCTCTCTCCTATCAAAAATAGTTAACATGTTCTCTTAATTTTTCTGCACTGCTGTTTCAGGAGACTTTGAGTGTTGCTACAATGTGAGTCACTTATTCTTCTCTTTTTTCCACTATTATCCAGAGCTTTGAGAAGCCTCAGGGGGAAGGAGAAAAGTAAATATGGTCAAAATTCATAATTTCCATTTCATGAAAAATTTTGGTATTTTGAAATCAGTTTTTTGTTCCAGTTGGATCCAAAGGTATGTTTCATGTAAAAGAGAATTTCCAAAAATATTTTAGGTGTGAAAATGATACTTTATATCTCACAGGTGCACTGCTATATTGGTTGTCTATTGGACCAGTGCTGATAAAAGGGAAATGACATTATCAGCTACCGGCTTTTTTGGGCTATTATAGCCAATAACGTTACCGTAATTGTGCCTTCTGGCCAAGGGCCTGGACACCTGGATTCCCTCTCCTCCACAGGGCTAGTCCTCCTGGATGCCTAGGTTCCCTTGGAAAATGGCGGTTTTCCCCTTATAGGTGGGCAGCCTTTTAGGGGGGAATGCCACATGCATGGCCTCACACATGCATGTGGCCAGGAGTACAGCCAAGTAGTGTCAAAAGTAGTTCCCTACAAGTAAGTCTATGAAGAACATGGGGAGGCATACTGAGGCCCCCACAGTGAGAGAGAAAGTAGGCAGGGGCTGGGGGTGCTGCCCAGCCAGGGCAATGTATAGTACCTGGGGCAGGGAGTGGGACAGAGCCATAGGTGGCTCATCCAGGGGCTGTGGGGACGGAGGGTGGCTCCCTGCCACTGTGCGCACCATCCCCACCCAGGGGAGGCATGGGGGGGCATGTGCCCTTACAGATTTGTGTGAGGGGCAGATGCAAGCTGCTCACTATGGGCTCATGGCTCTCTTCTTTGCTGTCTTTGTCCAAGGAGCCCTGTGCCAGCTGTGCACCCCTTGCCTACCTGGCAGCAATGGGGGTGGAAGTTGTGGCCCCAGGTGCCAGGCAAGCAGTGGACGTGAAGCCGGCACAAGGCTCCTGGGGCAAAGGTAGCAGAGCAGAGACCCTGAGCCCACAGCAGGCAGCCCGTATCCATGCTCGTCCCACTCTGCACCGCTTAAAAATGTCACCATGCTTAAAAATGGTGGCAGCAGTGCTTGAAGTAAGGTTCATGGAGCACACCGAAAAAAAATATTTATGTCAGGACTTAAAAATGCCTTGCAAGTACAGGAGACCCTCGCCATTCACAGGGGATCCATTCTGGAGATCCCTGCGAATGGCAAAATCCATGAATACTGATGAGGATCCCTGTCAGACCCCATAGCTGCCCCCTGCTCCCCCACCCCCGAAAGAAGCTGGAAATGCAGAGCTTCCCCCCAGTGCCTGGAGACTGACCACAGCTGCCTCTGGGGGAGAAGATGCTGCCACCTCTGCCTCCCGCCCTGTCCCCAGCACTCACTTTCTGCCCTCTCAAATCTGTCCTCCCACCCTGCCTACCCGGATCTACTCTCCGTTCCACTGTCCTTGGCTCTGCCCTCCCCTGCCCTGCCCCACACAGTGCTGCATGCCTTCTTATACAGAAGTAGCGCCGGAGGGAGCTGCGGTGGTGCTCACCCCAACCCACCCCACTGGCACAGTGCACCACAAATATTCACATCCATGAATAGTGAGAGTTTTCTGTAAATTGGCAATCAGATCCATATCAGCCCCAATATGGTTGGTTAATAATCAGTTATTGGTATCAGCCAAGAAAATCTTTATCGATGCCTCCCTAATACACATGCACACACAATTTAATTTCAAATTCAGTTTTTCTTTTTACTAGTTATTATTTTATATCACAATATACAGTTCTACTACTACTGATTTCATAATAATATAATTGCTATAATCCATTATTTTATTCTTAAAAATCATTAAAGGCAGCATCTACTTATTACTAGTTGAAATATCTTAACCTTTTTTTCTAGGTCAAAGAGGTATCAGTTTGGGTTGTAACAAAACATAATGACACTCAGTGAAGAGAGCATGGACTAAAAAAGATGTTTCCAAGATGATTTGAAATAAAAAAGATCAAATTTACAGAAATAAAGTAAATTAGTCCATGTGTAATTCCTTGGCTAGACTGCTTCCAGTACCTAATTAGGGATAGGCGATCACCCAAGAGAGGAGGTTTGTGGGGGGGAGGTGCAAAGCATCTTGGGATGCTGGGGGGTATCTCTAGTACAGTTTGAAAGATAGAGATAACCTACAAGTTCTTGTAATCACAGGTGCTTAAAATATGAGAAATAATGCAACAAAAAAAGCATTTGTGATGCTCTTTATTTAGGAAAATTTTGCCTTGACAAATGCTTCATTTTAAGGAGTTTTAAAGCCTTGGTTAATATCTAAGATATTATAAGTTAGTTATAAGGAAATAAGATTTTTCAAATGACAAAATTCTGCTCACCACATGAAACTAAAGCTAATTTTTTTAGGGCAGTGGGGGGGGGGGTCAACATTTTTGTGAGAGTGTTCTGCCACAAATTAGCTCTACCCTCCAATACCCTTTCCCTGATAAGTCTTGTTCTACTTTCTGCTCTGTGCTCCCCGCCTGATACACTGTTCTGCTTTCTCCTCTCTACCTGTAACTATGCTGCCTATCCCCTCCCTGGTCTACCATGTGCCACACAAAGGCTACCAGTGCCACTTGTGCTGTTAGGCACCCCTGCTTTAGGGGAAGATACAGGTAGACAAAACCAATTACCACTATTTAAGACAGAGTATAGACTTAGATTAGGTACAGAAATTACACATAAACTGGTATAAGTAATCAGAAACCAGTTCAAATCTGTAACAACAGAATTTCAATGGACAAACTGCTTTCAAAATGGTCAAAACCAGTTTAAGAAAAAACTGGATAGATGTAGTATCAGACTTAACTGATTTACGTTAAATCAGTTCATTGAACTTCTATACCCAGATGCCCTTCAGGTTCAAGTTAATTTAACCCAGCATCCCAGGATGCTTTGCACCTCCCCTGCAAATCCCCTTCTCTAGGGTGACCACCTATCCCTAACTGGGTGGGACAGTTCCAGAATGGGACCATCAAGTCCCAGTCCTGGGCTGCATTACTCTGAGACAGCATTTGTCCTAGATTTGCAGTATCCTGCAGGGGTCCAAGTTTAAGAAGCAGTGGGTTTTCCCCTGTAGGCTGCTTGGGTCTGCCAAGAGTGGGACACAGGGGGCACCATATGGCCAGGAATACAGCCAGGCAGCATGGAGAACAGATCCCTGCACTGAGGGAATGCGGCAGGGGCTGGAGGCAGGGAGTAGGATATAGCCACAGGCAGCTCATTCAGTGAGCAGAAGAGCAGATTCCCACTACTGTGCAAACTCCCGGGAGGGACATGTGGGGGCATGTGCCCCCCAGATTTGTTGAGGCAGATGTGGGCAGCCCACTGAGGGCTCAGGGCTTCCTGCCTTCTCTTGGGAGCTCTGCACTAGCCACACTGTCATGGCGAGGTGCTCCCTGCCCGCCTGGCAGCAGCAGTGGTGGCGGTAGCATGGAGTTGTGTTCCCTACTGTTGCCAGGTGGGCAGGGGAAATGTGGCCACTGTGGGCTGCCCAAGGGAAAAGCAATAGGACAGATAGCCCTGAGCCTGCAGCAGGCAGTCCACATCCACCTCTGTTCTGCTTGGCTCTGCTCCAGCTGGGCCATCAGAGGATTTCATACATTTCATAGACATCTGGGCTGGAAGGGATCCCAGAGGATTAGAGTCCAGCCCCCTGCACCAGGAGCAGGAAGTCAGCAGGGATCATAGGATCCCAGCAAGATAAGCATCCAAGTGTGTCCTGAAGGCATTCAAAGCGGGTCCTTAAACCACCTCTAGCGGCAGTCTATTCCAAACCTTGGGGGCTCGGACAGTAAAGAAGTTTTTCCTTATGTTCAGCCTGAATCTGTCGCAGTGGAGTTTGTGATCGTTCAACCTTATCATCGCTTGGGGCACTCTGGTGAACAGACTTCCCTCAGATCCTGATAAGCACCCCTGATAAACTTATAGGTGGCCACCAGATCTCCCCAAGCCTGCGCTTTCCCAGGCTGAAGAGTCCCATGGCTCTCAGCCTCTTATCATAAGATCTGTTTTCCTAACCTCTGATCATGTGCATGGCTCTCCTCTACACCCTCTCAAGCTTCTCCATATCTTTTTTGAATTGTAGAGCCCAAAACTGGACATAGTACTCCAGCGGCAGTCTCACCAAGGCCAAGTACAACAGGAGAATGACATCCGGTATTTGCTTGAGAAGTATCTATGGATGCAAGCCAGTCTTTTGCTCGCTTTACTAGCCGCAGCATCACATTGAAGGCTCATGGTCATCTTGTGGTCAATCATGACCCCCAAGTCCCTATCATCTGTAGTGCTAACCAGCATAGCACTGCTGAGCCTATAAGCATGCTGCACGTTTTTCCTCCCAAGGTGGAGAACCTTGCAGTTTTCAGTGTTAAACACTATCAGGTTCTCATCCGTCCACTTGATGAGCCTATCAAGATCTGCCTGAATCACCTTCCTGTCCTCAAGTGTGGATACTTTACCCAAGAGTTTGGTGTCATCGGCAAACTTGGCCAGTCCGCTTTTGACACCAATGTCCACATCACTGATGAAGATGTTAAATAGTATAGGCCCTATGGCAGAGCCTTGAGCGACCCCACTAGTGACCGTGCACCAAGATGACTGGCTTCCGTCAAACACCACCCTCTGGGTCCTACCACAAAGCCAATTCCCTAGCCAGAGGATTGTGGTGAGGTCAAGGCTGCAGTTAGCCAGTTTAGCCAAGAGGTGATCATGGGATACCAGACTGAAGGCTTTTTTAAAGTGAAGATATACAACATCAATCTCTTCCCCCCCTGTCCAGGGGATAGGTTATGACCAGGTAAAAGCAAATGAGATTCATCAAGCAAGACCTATCCACAACAAAACCATGCTGGGTATCTCTCAGGATACTGTCTTCAGCTAGTCTGTTAAGGATGGCCTCTCTAATAATCTTTTCCAAGACCTTCCCCAGGATAGAGGTCAAGCTGATGGGCCTGTAGTTTGCCGGATTCAATTTCCTCCCTTTCTTGAAGATAGGCACAACATTGGCCTTCTTCCACTCTTTGGGCACTTCACCAGAGTGCCAAGAGCTCTCAAAGATCCGCACCAGGGGCTGAACTATGATGCTTGCCAGCTCCTTGAGTACCGTTGGGTATAACCCATCAAGGCTGGCTGAGTTGAAGGTATCCAGCCTGTCAAGGTGTTCCTTCACAAGGTCAGCTTCAATGGAGGGCAAGGAATCTCCCCCATCCGGGCCTCCCTGACCCACAGTGGGCAGGGGCGTCCCATGGGACTGGTAGGTGGTGGGGGGATGGGAGGGGAAGAGAGGTGGACATGTCTCACAGGGTGGGCAGTCTAACCTTGGCCTAAACTGTCTGCTCCAGCCAAGCAGGGAGACATGTTCTATCACCACCCCAGCTTCTGCCCTGGGCCACTGTAGGCACGTGGCTGCATTTCTGGAATCAAAAGTGAATGTTTGTTCACTTGCTTATGAGTTCAATCTGCACAGTTTAGACTAACCTGCAATGATTGAATCGATTCAGGCACGAGCTTTTTGACCGTCTGTACTTAACCGTAGAGCCATCAGCTACCCTAGTCTAATTACACATTTGTGTGTTTTTACACCGTGGTAAATAAGGTAGCTAACCTCAGTTTTATTGAGGTGCATGCTAACTTATATTTGCACTGGAGGAAAGGCAGGCATCTGAACAGTTCCAGGGGAGCAACTGATATGCTTGAGTTCTACATCCTCTCTTATCTTGTGGTAAGTTGCACATGTGCCAATACCTTTGAAGTAGGTTCTTACTTTTATTTGGGGGCATAAGTAGAATGCAAAGCAGGAGTATGTCTGCATTTCTGAAATCTCTATGAGGAGTCAGTTAACTGAGAAAACTTGACTGTGGCTTCTGAGGGGCAGGGACTGGGGGAAATATCTCACCACCATTTTTAGTACAACAGTCTAGAACCAGTTTTTGTTTTCTTTCTGTTCTTCTAGTTTACATATTATTTGGCCCTGCAATTAGTATTTAAATGTTTAACAAAAATGTAATGGTGTTGCCCATTAGCTTTTAAAGCAGAAGGAAAAAATGGGAGTCTCTGGGGGAATGTTTGCCAGAGGCATGCTAAATTCCGAAGTCGTTATCCTACACACCTGACCGTGTGAATGCAACCCCGCTATTCAGGCTTAATTACATAGCACACTGGAACATTTATGACACACCAATCATGGACAAGCTCTAAAACTGGCATTGTGTGTGCGCTGGGGAGCAGGCTGCCTCACAGGAGACTTTTTGGAACGGTCTTGCTTTAAGATAGAAAATTAACTGACAGGGACAGGAAACAAATGAAGTTAATAAGGGCCCCACAGCAGATCCTTTCAGTGCCTCTTATTTGGTTGTTTCCAGCCTGAAGAAACTGGCAGAGAAGAGGTTATAGAAATCTGTATGCCCCAATGGAATTAGATGCAGAATAAATTCCCATTTTGATATAGCTTTTTTAGTGATTATGTTGTTAATATTTATAGAAAAAAAGAATACCAAAGCAAATTACATGCTTGAGCAAAATATGCTTCCTCAAGGAACAAATGAAATCTAATTTATAGTCTGCTAATATTAATGTTTGTCAACAAAACTAAAATGAATACAAAATTCAATCAAAATAAAAACTTATCTTGAACCATAAAAATGTAATGTTTTACAAGACAACTTTGTATTTCAAATTAAGAACATTTGTATTAAAAGCACAAAAAAGGAAACAAGGAGCAACCATATAAAATAAAGCAAGATTTATAAACCTAGTTTAAAAAATCATAAACAATGCCTATTAATACAGCTGAGAAGGAAAAATTATGTACATCCAGAGATTAAAATCATTTTCCTACTTTTATTCGTCTGGATTGCTTTTGGTAAAAGCATATAAATAGCACATGCTGTAATATTCTTAGCACATATTCATATTTATATAAATGACTGATGTCAGTTCATGATTATGTTTTTCAAATGCTAAACATGGTTTTGCATTAGGTCCCAATTCTGATTAGCAGACTTATGCATGCGTCTCTGGTTCAATGTTACATTTTCACAATCCTTTTGGCATGTCATGACTATCATCTAAGATTAATATGAAGATCTGTTTTGTTCAAATGTTGTTGGATGGAGATCCCTCTTCAAACAGATTACATAATTATTTTAATTCTACTTCTCCAATACAATGGAGTGCAAATTACTTGTACATTTGTTTCCTGATGTTTTTAAGACTGCAGTGAAAAGAGGTATGAAATGAGTAAATGAAGGGCATATTTGAAGGAAAAAAATAGGACTAAACAAATTCCTCAGCATGCTAATGTTGCACCTTTCCCCATCTTTTGACCTTTCTTCTGCAACTAAACCCTGGGAAGGCTTCCCTCTACCTGACAAGGACAAACAGTTGGATTCCTGAAACCATCTTTCTTTACTACCACTGCTATGCTAACAGTATCCTATGTTTTCATTTGTGGCAGTGAGTTTTGTCTGACCCTGAAAGGCTGAAAAAGACTTTTATAAGAGCTGTATTTATATTAGCTCTTTGTAAAGAAAGGATATATTTCATCAGGAAAGATGAGAGATACTGATTTATTGCTTGCTTAATATAAATGATACTTCCACACAAACATAGCTCTAAGGAAAGGACTGTCAGATTAACCTTTTTATTTAACCAGTTTTCCTTTCTTCAGGGAAATAATATTTCTCCTTAAAAACACAGAATACATATTGAAATATTTGATATATTAGTATAATATAAAAACAAGCTCTAAGCCACATGCACAAAATAAAACTTAAGTGTGCAGAACATACCAAAGTAATGCAGGATGTAAAGAGATTGCTAGGAAAAAATGATATCTGGTAATCAGTATCAACTTAATTCAGCAAAAAACCTGTTATATCACATACATGCATGTTATAATAAATAAAAAAATAAATTTAGTTTGCTAAATAGACCTCTCTCCATCTCCACTAGAAAGACAGCATTCACATTATCCTGGCTGCCACCTACTCACTATATTCTCATTATGATGCCTTTTTCACCAACAAGGTCATTTATACATTCTGCTACCTCTCAATATCCATTAAAATTAATCTTTTTCTCTAGCTCATTAGCCAAATCTTATATAGTCCTTATGCCCTGTCTTCATAACTGCAAGATTATTTGGGTCTCCCAGATAGACATATTACCCACTTCAGTCTCTCTACAGTCTTCTTCTTTACCAATGGGATTAATCCCATAACGTTCTCGACTAAACAGGACTCTATGCATTGCATGCATTCATCTGCAAAGTGTCTGTAGTTCTTTGTCCACATTTAAGCCTTTCTGAGAAATCCCACCCCTACTTTGATTTCCATAGTCCATCTTCTTCCTTTGCATGAGTTTCCCGTCTTTATACTCTTTCACCCAACCATCACTTAGAATTGTGAGACCCATGGATCAGGGATTCTCTTTATGTTTTTCTTTCTCTTCTTACATGAAAACATAAAAAATGAAACAGCTGCAACCTTTCTTCATTTTCATTCAAAGCCATTTTACTGAGAATGCCAAAAAACAGGGACAACAGGACTACAATGGAACAAAAGGATTACAATGACCCTGCACTAAGTACCTGTACATTCTTCAAGATGCCTTTATCCATACAGATGGCACTGTGTGCACTCTCATGGGTACAAGCTAAAATCTTCAGCTATCAATAACCTGTGGAGGCTGCACATGAATCCTTCACACACACATACAAATGACAAGGTAGCCTCAATAGTAGTTCCTTCCTAATAATGATATCCAGTAATATACTGAACAGGGTTGTCATCTGTTCATATATTTTAAGAGCACTCCATACAAAAAAAAGACATTAAAAAGATCTGTTTGTGAAATGCATAAAAAAGCTGTCTATAAAAACTGTCTATAAAAAAAAGCTTCAGAAACAGTGTGGTTGTTTGAAAATACATGGTCTTATTGCCACTGGAATAAAACAGAAGTATAAGCATCAATGGACAGAAAGAACAGAGCAGCACCACCTGATGTCAAAACAGGCATGCTATTTGGAGTTCTCTGTCAGGGCTTTGTGGCCCACTAGAGCCTCAATAACTCCTTCTCTCTCATGCTAGCTAGTGCTGCTACTAAATGTCCCAGCCACTGCTTGTCTACTCAATGTTCACCCCAAAGGTATGCAGGGCTGTGAAGCTTCAGGCCAGGTAAGACAAGGGCAGAGCTGTGGAGCTGTGCATTAGGGGGAGGGAAGAGACGTGGCAGCTGAGGGTCTGTGTTGGGGCAGAGGGTTTGGGAGTCAGGCTAAAGAATGGACTGGAAGGGGCAACACAGTGTAAGATGCCAGCATGTGGGGTGAGCGGAGGACACCTGGGGTAGGGGTTGCATAGTACAGAACCATTGCTGCAGTCATATATGACTGCCAACTCAAGAAAATTGTACTACTGACATTAAAATGTGTCAGTTCAAAAAAAACTCTGGTTGTCAGTAAAAAGCTTATAGATTGTCAGTAAAAAAAATTCTTGGGTTGGTAACCTGCATTCTGTACCAGACAGACAGGTCATGGGATGCATGTGTCCAAAAACTTATTAACTCCACATTCAATAATGTACCTCTTTCTCCTTTGAGCATTTTTTCTATATATACACCACTTCAGGGCATTGCCTAGAGTTATATCAAGGAGACAAATACAAATCTACCAAATTAGATCTTATAATGAAATAGTGTAAGATAAATCTATTAAACACAATTTCCTCTTATAGATTTCAAAGACAGGAAGCCCTTTAAGATATCCTACAGACCTTGTAAAGTGTGCTTTAACCAAAGAGAGAAGGAAAGATTTATTCAAAGTATGAGACATCTAAATTTAATTTGAAACCCACCCCAATAGTCCTTGATTAGTTATTCACTAACCTTTGGCTATGGTTCCTGAAGAATCTTCTAAGGAGCTTTGTTCTATGCAGATAGAAAGACACTGCTCTTAGGATATCAAACATTAATATTAGTCTGCACTAGAATAAGAAGATTTGGGGAGAGGAATAAATAGATAAACTAATTTAAGTGAAAATCTGTAACAAACTTCAGTAAAACTTCTGGGCACAGTGTATGCACAACTCCTTCCATATGGGAAAATGTGCAAGGAAACCCTAGACAGAGTTTGTCATGTTAGTCTGAAGTCAGGCAGAAGGTAAAGTAAATAAGCACCTTACAGACCAACTAAATATGATATATAAAGAGCACAAACTTTCGTAAGCTTGAGCTTACTTTGTCAGATGCTGTGAAAGGACAAGTATAGAGCAGCATATAAAGGAGAGTGAGTGATCTTAACGTAAAAGATGAAAAGGGAACATTGGGTGAGGCAAGCAGTGCTGGGAGATGCAAAGAAGTAAAGAACCCACAGGAACAAAACGGTTTACCAGAGTCATCCCTAGGGTTGTGTGGGGGCCCAGGGCATATCAGCTTGTGCAGGGTGGTGAGTGGCCAGAGTGGGGGGAGGGGAAGAGTGGCTGGAGTCGGTGGGGGACAGACAAGGTGGGGTGTGGCATGCGGTGGCCACAGCGGGGCCTGTATGGCACTGTCCACAGGGCCCGCCCCAAAATGCAGGGCCCAGGGCAGTTGTCCCGATTCGCCCCCTGTAGGGACAGTCCTGGGGTTTACAATAGCTAATCCAGGTAATGGGATAAGACTCCATAGTCCCTGTTTAAACCATACCAAAGGTGGGAATTCACTCAATCCAAGCTGATAGCTGCTAAAAATGCTACCTTTATAGAAAAATGATATATAGAACATGATTATAATACTTTGAAAGGCAGATGCATTAAAGACGTCAATACTATATTCAGGAAACAGTTCTCTGACTGATGGAAATGAGTCAGATTCCACAAAACTAGAGACTAAGGGCTAAAAAACTAGCTGAATAACCATCAAACTTTGGGTGGAATGCCAGAAGCCCAAAATGTAGCAACTGATAAATCCTAGTAGTCACAATTAATATCGCCCAAGCCTTGTCCTGAGATATTTTTCTGAGTACATTGGGAATCAACAGGATGGGTAAGGTGGGGCAGAGTCATAACAACAAGTTTTGATTCCACTGAATCAGAAATGTGCTTGCTTTAGATTCATGACTCATCCCTTCTCAGAAGTAAAATATGGGACATTTTTGCTCACCTTTTTAACATATAGGTCCACTAAGCAAACCTTCAATCCTAAAATACTGGACTCCGAATTGAATCCTTCATTTTCCACTTGTGGGAGATGGAATCTTCTGACTTTGGGGCTAAATACACACAGTCAAAAGTCCCAAGACTGAATTGATTCAATCTTTGCAGGTTTCTGTAAACTGCCTAGATTGAACCTATTAGAAAGTGAACCAACATTTGCTTTTCAAACCTGAAAGGCAGCCAAACCCCTGCAGTGGCCCATACCAGAAATCGGGGACCACTAGGAGCACACCTCCCAGCCTGAGAGCCACAGCAGACAGCCAGGAGACAGGAGATGCCCCCAGCCATGCTCCCTCTTCAGCCTCTAGCCAGCTGAGACTGAAGCATGGGGGGGAACCCTCCCACCAGACCTCCAGCCAGGGTCTCCCTAGTGCCAGGGAAGGGGAAGGCCCCCCAGCAGAGCGTTTCTCCCTTTCTCCTCCACCTCTGGAGCTAGTTCCCATAGCCACACCCCCCCCTCAGCCCAGGCCAGCTGAGGAGGGATATGAAGGGAACCTTCCCACCCTGCACCAGACCCCTAGCTGTGGACTCCCAGGTGTGAGGGTAAGGGGAAAAGGGCGAGCCCCAAAGAGGGCATTTCTTCCTTTCTCCCCCCACACCCAGAACCAGAGCCGGGCCAATCACCCAAGCCATGCCTCTGGTGGCTGGCTAAGGACAGAGTGGGGCAGGAGGGACTGCCCCCCTCCCTGGGCCGTGCTGGGTGTACGGCAGGGTAGAAGCCCGCAGTGGAAGCTACTTTACCCTCCTCCAGTCCCTCCTCAGCTGGCCTGCTGAGGCGTGACCAGGTGATCTCCCCAGCTCCTGGCTTGGGCAAGGGGAGTAAAGCCCACACTGCAGGCTTTCCTACAGCAGGGAACCCTAGTGATCACCTGGTCACACCCCCTCCTTGGCCAGTAGGCCAGCTAAGGAGGGAGTGAAGGCAGAAAGGGTTCCCCCACACCTGGCTCTGGGCCCCAGCCAGGCTGTGCCCAGTACAGGGAAGGGCGGGGAGGGGAGAAAGGGGAACCTGCAGTGGGGGTCATTTCACTTCCCAGTCCCTCTTTAGCCAGCCTGCTAACCAAAGAGGGGCCATGGCCAGGTGACTACCCTGGCTGCCAGCTGAGGGGAAGCTTGCAGTGGGGGTTTTATACCCCCCACCCGAGCCAGGAGCTGGGGCAATCACCTGGCTACGTTATCTCCCCAGCCAGCAGTCCAGCTGAGCGGGGGGAGAGGGAACAACCTCCACTGTAGACTCCCCCCCACTTCCCATGGCAGGGCCAGGTGGGGAAGCCCCCCGCTCCCCCCGGTGGCCTGCTGGCCGAGAAGGTGTGGCTGCGTTATTTCTTGGCCAGGATCAGTAAAATGAGGGAAATGATGGTGTTGTTGAGGCTTGCCCAGTTTGCTGTACTGATGTCCCTTTTCACTCCTGGCCAGGCTTTACAATTCAGACATTTGCTTTCTCTGGGGTGAACGAGGCCTTCATGGACTGTTTCAAGAGCTGAAATTGTGTTTTCTTTTCTAACAATGCAGAGGTACTCATTGAGAAAGACAAATGTGCCAAGACACAGCTTGGAAGATATGTTCCTAAAAGCCACAAAAATATCTAATGTATCTGTTCTTTAATGGGAGGAATCCAACACTGGAAGGGACAGATTTAAAGCCCACAGAGTCTGAATCAATCATTAAAGAAGTTATGTATAGGGAAGGTGGTACAAAGAATTAAAAAAAAAAAAAAGAGCTTTTGTATGAAGATGGGGAAGGAAGATCTAATCAGTGAAATATGCTCCCATTATTTGATCATTAATTCCTGGCAACTGAAAAATAAAAACAAAAATGTTGTAACAAAATGTAGAAAATGTTTAAGTACTAACTGGTCAGACAGTCACCAAGATTCATCTTTCCGCCACAGATAATGAGAGGGTTGAAGGACAGTTGAAACAGCCTCATTCCTTATGACTGCATATGAGCACATAAGATGGTTTAGGTCACATGCACGACCCCAGCAGACACTACTAGCCAAAATAATTTGATCCCTATATAGATCACCTACAGCAAAATTCAATTGGCTCAGGCTTGTAGAAAAATCAATGGGTGTGGAAAAATGAAAATGGATTCTCCCATCCTGAGATATAAAATTTCCTGACAATGGTTCCTTAAAAAAACAAAACCCTTGAACTGTTGCTCTTTGTCTTGTGCTTTGTATCTAAACATGGAGAAGACTGCTCTCCCCATGGCTGTCAATCACACATCCTTCCCAAGCCCAGAAAAGAAACAGAATTAAAAAAAAAAAATCAAAACAATTAGAATGCGAGAACCAAGGGGTAGGGAGATTTTTTTTTTTTTTTTTTAGGAGAAATCTGTGTAGCAAAATCAGCAGTGATGCTGGTGCACAAACAAGAAAATGTCAACGCATCAACATGGGGAATGACAGAAAGTTGAAATAGCAATGCTTTCCAGCCTTGCTTTACCAAAAGGTTTACTGTATTTTCTCACTTACAACACAACACAGACTACAATACATGCCTTGTTTTTCAAAGTCAGAATAAAGAAAAACAGATTTTTCCAGAGTTATGGCTGCATAAACCAGGTACTGATCCTAATCTTCAACTGGCTTATCTTCCCTTTCCAACTTAACTAAAGCTGCAACCCTAGCTGCTCCTGTAGACTAGTATCCATGTGTGAGTCAATGATTTTGAAAAGAGCTAGAGTCTCCAAAGCAGTGAAATAGGAGAGATCTGGAGCAGCTAACAAACAGCAAATTGCCCCAGGTTAGCTTGACTGGTGGAAAATTATGACGATTAAAAAGGAGAAATGAAACACCTCTAGAGTACAGAACAATGAGCCATTAAATCAATGACTCCTCAGCTGCCTGAATAGTAATGCCACACTTACTCCAGTATGGAACAGGAATCAAAGCAGAGTGTTTCTATCCCAGCAAATCAGCAGCATGTTGATTTAATGGGAGGAATCTACATAATACATGCACTCCAGTTTTGGGAGGGTTGTTTTTTGTGGGAGGAAATACAATTTTATACTAAACATGAGTGCCGGTAAACTAAAGACAATGCAACTTAGTTGTATTTGAACAAAAATGTGTGTGTATAGAACAACATTTTAAAGGAAAATGTAATTCACATTGGTTAGGGTAAGAAAGCTACCATATAGACTGAAAACTCACTAAAGGATCATAAAAGTTAGAGATAAATATTAATGTACACAGCTTGAAAGATGTTAATTATGTTAAATAAGCTCTGTCCTAATTATCCAGACAGGAAAATAAACAGCACATTAATGCCAAGATTTTTTTAAATGGGCAAGTTGAAATCACCAATAAGGATAGTGAATGGGTGAAAAGATTACAGAAAATTTAAAAATGTGAGCAAAGAATAACAAAGTAAGATTAAACCTAGAAAAACGTATTCTAAAGTCAGGTGAAAAATAATCCACAATGCAAATAGATTAGACAATGGAACGGAAATGCTCAGGAAGCAGTACAAGAAAGAATGCTGAAATAAAATGAAGGTTGATAGCGGACTCCAAATTTTACAAAATTGCATAATGCAAACAGATGGATGCAATCTTCAACAGCCATTGTCGCATCACAGATCAGGGAGGTAACAGTCCGCTGTTACCTTCATAGATTGTCTTTGTTCTGAGCAATGTATTAAGAGAAGAAAATTGGAATAAACCTAGAAAAGAACCGGATAATTAATGAAAGAGCCAGGCAGGTTAATTTATGAGGAAAGATTAAGACGACCCAATATCTACTCAGAATGGCTAAACAATAGGTAAGGGGGTAGATCAGAAAAGTCATAAATATCCACAAGTAATGAAGGATGTAAACACCAGGACCCCCAGTTCAGCAAAAGCACTTCAGCCCATTTCTTACCTGTAGGTATGTACTTTACTCAAACCTATCTGTATTCAGCCATTTAACCACCCACTGATTTCAGTGGGACATACCTGTGTACTTGCATGGTTTCACAGAATAGAGATGATATTAATTATGTGTTCAAAGTCAAGTATTTTGCTGAATGTGTGCCTTAGAGCAGAATAGAATTATTCCATATTATGCACAAAATTATTCCATATTATGCACAAAATTATTCCATATTATGCACAGTAGCATAACTCGGGTCAGGTGAGGAGTGACACCAACTATGAGAGGATGCTTGGATTCCTGCCGCAGAGTCTTTGTCTCCATAAGGGAAACTCTGTGCCACCCAAGCCAGGCAGGGTTGCACCTATCAGGGTGTCTGCAGTGGGGAAGAGCATGAATAAAGCAAGTGGAACAGTGCTCCCCTCCCCTGCAACCCTTTCTAGCAGCAAGGGAAACCCTGCATTGCCTCTTCCTGGCCACAAGTACTGGGCAGGGCAGCACTGCACTAAACTGATCTGTGGGGCAAGGGGTAAGAATGGTAATCAGAATGGTGCTTCCCTCCTCTTCATGTCCCAAGCACTCAATGAGCGCTCTAGACCACTGAGAAATAATGGGAATGAAACAACAAAATATAAGTTGAGTATCAGAGGAAATAATATCAGTGAAATACATGAGGATATGGAATAATGTCCCCTGTAAAAACTTAATCTTCTGGGATTTAAAAACTAGAATGCTAGAAACTACTTTAAGAGCAATACTGTATTGCCAAGGAAAGAGACTGCGTGCTTTAAAGCAGTGGTGCCCAAGTTTTTTGCCCTGCAGGCCAGCTGGACAGTACCAAGTTCCTCTGTGGGCCAGATCTGATTGAAAGGGGCTGCACAGTCTGATCTTGATCCAGCCACCCAGAGTGGAGGTACAACAGAGCAACCTAATCTGGATGTGCAAGGAGGAAAGGGGCAGGATAGTATGGAGTGGCTCTGATTCAAATGTGTGGGAAGGCAGGGGAGAGACAGGGTGGAACAGCTCCAATCCTGATGTATGGGACAGGGGGAGGGCAAAGCAGCTTAGTGCTGGCCTGGAAAAGCAGGGCAGGGGCAGGGCAGTCGTGATTCGGGTGGAAGATTGTGGGGGGGTGGGGGGTGGGCATCAGGGAGAATGGAGTGGCCCCAATCCAGATGTGTGGGGGTGAAGTGTCTCTGATCCAGGCATGTGCATGGTAAGAGGGTAAGAGGAGAGTAGGGGCAGCCTAGCCCTAGTTACGATGTGTTGAGCAAAGTGGAGCAGAGTGGCCTCAATCCCAATACGCGGGGAGCAGCCCAACCCTACCAGGATGCACACGGTTGGGGCAAAGTACTAATCCCCCTTTGCTGCAATGGTTTAGCTGAAGCGGGACCACTGTGTGGCACTTCTACTGGTCCCCCCTGCCAAGTTTTCCAAGCTCTGGGGGAGACCCACAAGCTGGATATCAGATTCTGCAAGCTGGAAGTTGAGCATCCCTGTTTTAAATGATCCCTTTCATTTTCAACAGATTAATTGAAGTCAATTCTCAAGTAAAATAATTGGATGTCACCCACAACCCCCTGTCCCCCCCCAGATATTCATGACTGAGTTATGTGTAAGTGTGAAAAGCCTGGGACAGGAGTTGTATAAAGGCTACAACCCTTACTCCCAGTTCCTGTTCCACCCAAATGCATTTAATTTACATTGTAGAAACTTCACAGGTCCCGCTGCAGGAAAGAATTCAAGAGTAGGGCCTAAAGGTCAAAGAAATCAATCAATCACTTACAGTGCTCACCTTTATACTATGAGAAGCCAACCCTGCTAAATTATTCAAGGTCCTATACCAGCAGTTCTCAGCAATGGTACCGCAGCATTCTGCTGAGGTGCAAACAGATCCTTTCAAGTGTGCACACGATGTTAGCAATTTTAGGTATGCACTATTATGTATGCAAACATGATTCACAAGGTAAACCCTGAGATTTCAAATAGTATTCCATGCTGTCAAAAACATTCTGATTTGTTTTGGACTTTTTCAGTTTGTTGCACCAGAAGAACTGCTCTATTACTTTTCTGTAGTCAAAAAATGAGTGAAAGGTAACAACTGGCATTTTCTGAAAGGTGCTTCAAGTCTATGAAGTGCCATGACTGTAAAAATGTTCCTAGATCGAGTACTCTTTGTATGGTTCTGTAGGAATCTGTGGCCTACAGAACAGAGATGCAAAACAATATTGCTTCTATACTTATTTTACATTTATTTAATGCTGATTTAAGGAAATAAGTATAGGGAGAAAAATAGCCATTAAAATCAGGATATTTTCCATATTAACCTTTCAAATGAATACATGTGAACATACAGTGATTTAAATACTAAATTACTAGGTATTTGGGTATTTCCTTTTTCTTTTTACATATTAAATAGTTTATTAGAGAATCAATTCTTAGAACCACATGTATATATTTCTGGTGACTGTCACATGTACTATTTCAAGAAATCAATCTGGACATGAACATGTCTTTTTATGCAGCTACTTTGGTTCTGGCAAAATGAAATAGAAAAAAAGAGGAAAGAAGAGTTCCTTCAGAAGGCCTATTCTATCCTTCACTGTATCTGTGAAAATGCACAGCTGTTTTGTCTTTTCCTGGTTTTCTAAAAGTACAAGCCACCTACCTGTTGCTGGACTGGTACTTGCTGTACTACCTGCGTGGGCACTGCTGCCTGGCCAGCCACTGATGTCTGTAGGGTCACTGTCGAACCTGTATCTGACCCAGTCTCTGACGTCTGCATTGTGGTCTCTGAATAAAATTAAAGTATAAAAAAAAAAGAGTTTAGCATGTAAATTTTTGCTGATCATCACATATGCTTAGTTAAATCTTGGAAAAAGAACATTTGCCCAAATTCTATACCAGGAGGTTAGCTAAACAATCTCTTTTTTTTCCTCTACCACACAAGTATGTGCATATTGCCTTTTTTTTCTCTTTTTTGAAGTGCTGCTATAATCTAAATATGACAAGTTTTTATGTTTACATAGGTTCCTGGCCTGTCTACGCCAGGAACTGCTTAGTGCTTCTAGGACAGAAACAACACAGAACATCAAAAGTTTTGATTCCAAGAATGAATTGTTTTTCTGAGATTACCTTCCAGGCTACTTTGTAACAGAATATGCTCTTGTCAGTTCATAGCAAGGTGTCTGAGAACCTTCTTACTCCCCCATGATAAATGCTGTGAAAAACAAATCTATTACATGGCTTAATTCTTCTCTCCCTATAGTAACATATCCTAGCTGTAACTACAATGACGCCAGTTGAAGTTTCTCCACTAATAAAACTCATTAGAGGGGAGATTCAGCTCTTATGTACGTTTATGCTATAATTAAATCAGGCAGACAAAGTTCCTTAGGTGAATTTGTTATCTTTTATTAGACCAACCCAAATGGTTGGAGAATGGTTATTAAGCAAGCTTTCGTGTCCAAAAACCCTTCATCAGGCTTTTATCTCTAATAAAAGATATCAAAGGAAGCTTCCTTAGCTTGACGAAGGATTTTTGAACCTGAAAGCTTGCTTAATAACCATTCTCCAACCATTTGGCTTGGTCTAATAAAAGATACCAAATTCACCCAAGGAACCTTGTTTGCCTATGTCCTTAGACCAACACAGCTACAACCGAAACCCCTGCAGCATAATTAAATCAGCACACTTGAGGCCATCTACAAAAACATATATTTTCAGTTTGAGAAATATTTAATTCTAAACTTAACCAGCATCAAGTATGTCTTCATATAAAATTCCAGTATCACCTGCATTAACTGAAAACTTGAAACAGACCCGACCTATTTTAATTCTAAAGAGTTGAAGTCATTCCCCCAAAAGAGTACAGACAAATTACAACATCTACATATTACCAGTTTTCAGAAAGAGTTAACTCATAAAGCACAAGGTATTTTTAAAGTACAATGAGGAAAATGCATAATACCAAAATCATTTTCTCTTCATTATGAATATTCTCTTAAGTCATCGTGTGAAAGTCATTTTCCTCCCTAAATTCAAGCATACAGGCTCAAGTAATTATTTAACTCAAAATTCAGTGGCATTTTTCTAGTCTCACTTATGCCCCTAGTACCTCTTATTACTTAATACAACATTATCTCACATACAACATGCACCTCTTTTCCAAAGTCAGCCCCCCCAAATTGAGGTGCCTGTTTTCTTTCTTCAAACACAGGACTTCACATGTATTGCTCAGTATATATAAAGGTGGCAGAATCTCAACTTTGGTTGGGTATTACTGCTTGCCTAGAGTGGAAAGTTAGAGAGGGAACGTTATGAAGGAGAAAGAAAAGTTACTTTAAATCCATTAAGTAACTTTACAGAATGTGTAGAAGCTCAAAACAGAGTGAAGACTGTCTTCTATAGCTCATCATCTGATCTCACACTTCTATCTAGAGAAGAATATAAACAATGTTGGGACACTGTCTAAGAAGCAGACTTAAATTTTTTAAGAACTCAGTATTTTGGGCACACACTATGAATATATTCTTGAAGAATGAGCCTTGATTCCTGCTGGTATTGAAACTCCTATAGAATACATGTAGAATCTATATGGAACAAAATCACTTCACTCCTTTATTTCTAGCTAAAAAAAATTAAAGAGACTGCTGTGAAATACACTTGGATACTTAAAAAGAAAATCTATAAGTTTAAATTATTCATAATACAGTCTAGAAACATTAGCAGGCCATACTATTACGACCAATATTTCCTGCCAGGTAACCAAGACGATAATGCCCACATTTATAGACATATTCATTCCTAATACAGGGCTTGCATAATTATAACAAAATCCTTGGGTCTTCTCAAGAACAGTTAAGAGTCACATTTAATACTGTCCAATCTCTTATCTGCTCTACTATGCAACTGTAACTACAGCTGCACTGACTTTTGTTCTAAGACAACAGGTATGGAGATACCAATAACAACATGCAGGGATAAGGTTTAATTGCTGTATTTGGGAATACTGAGATGATATAGACAGCATCTTTACTCATCTGTTTCATTACACAATGCGAGGTAATACACTGAGAAAATTGTATGGGAAATCTTTACATATTAGAAATGCATTTGATAGAGATGCCAGCCTCTGTCCACTTTTCTATTTCACATTTCCTGTAAAAATGTGACTGTGTATTGAGGAAAAGATTGTAGTGGATTAGTTGATGATAGACATCTTGTTATGTGGTAAGGAAATCTTGAAAAATTAACATTATCCCTGATCTACAATTTCCTAGGGCCCAGTGAGAGGCTAGAAATTTGTTAAGCAAAAAACCTCTACTGAAAGCTAATACCAAAAACAAGAAATTAAGAAATATTACAGCACAAATGACAAAATGTATCAAAGACAACTAGAGGAATTTGGAGAAAGAGAAACTAAGTGCAGTTAGGGAAAAGGGCCTTTAATAACTCATCTAGAATAAACTGATCTGGAGGCTAGTAATTGTGTGCCACCTAGAGCAGTAATTTTCAAGTAGGAATCCATAGTGTCAGACAAATGTTGACATGATGTGGCCTGAATTCCTTGCAACAGAATGATTATGCTGTTATTTTTCATATAAAAAAATGAAAGAAAACTGATAGCTATCATTTTCCAAGGCACGCTTTGAGCCTAATGCCTTGACTCTAAAAAGGTTGAGAACCACTCACTTAGAGGGTAACTGAACCCGAGGAATTGTTTTTGTTGAATAACCAACTCTATTTCTTCTTTTTTCTTCAAAGGTCAGTATCTTTACTGCCTGGCACCAAGGAATTAAACAAGACATCATATTCCCCAAAGGTGGGGGTATACTTATACTTTTTTACTCACCTTTCCAAGAAGGATCATATTCTAAATTGTCTTCTACACCTTTAATATGAATGAAGGACTAAGAATCTTATTTTATTAAATAAAGTTATGTAAAATATCATGCATGGAACTGCTTACCATACCTAAGTGAAATTTTCATTATGCAAAATGTATTCACTTAAGTGGGAATCTGGGGATGGCAGCAATGGAGCTATACCTCTACTTATATTAATTTAAATAACTACATAGGCACAGGTCCTTCATTTTATAGTTTACCTCAGAGAAACAATTTAAGGAACATTTTAGTAAAAAGGTGATCAGTATTTGTTCTGTGGTGCCAAATAGTGAGTTCCTAGTTTGATTACCTGCAACATTTTTTTCTGAACAGCCACACAGGTATCAATCAGAGAAGGTAATACTGGAGAAACTTAGGGCATAGCCCCACAAATGCACACGTGCAGGGGTGCAGGTTTTCCGCAGGACTAAAAGCAGTGGAACTTCCTTGCACACGTGCTCCAGAGCACGGTAAATAGAACTGGGTGGAGTAGGGGAGGCCGAGGCCAGCACCGGTGTTGGCCCCAGCAGTCTTACCTAGTGTCCTGGGGAGCTACCCAGGCAGTAGTAGTAGTAAGCTGGCTATGCGAAGCTTGGCTGGCAGCCAGGAAATGGCTCTGGATGGCCAGGCTGCAGTTTCCTGCAGCACACGTTGCCGCCATGTGCACCACACCACTTTTTTCAGCAGCTTTTTATTTTTATTTTTTTTTGACACCAGGATCTTTTGGTGTCAAAAACCACCATGCTGCCAACTAATACAGTGAAGCAGTGCTTGTGCATGGCAAGCATTTTGCAGCACTTCAAATGGATCTGAGGTACAGCAAACCTCACATAAGTGCTCATGGGGAAGCACGCTTGAAAGTAATTTTTTTT
>JAGPOW010003395.1:14651628-14662060 GCA_030014935.1 Caiman crocodilus
GCACCTCTTGTCATGGTTTCCATAGCGGATCACACTATTGAGCAGCAGGCAGTTGAGACAGTCTCAATATATGAAGTGCCAGTCTGCATAACATGTGAAGATCCCACAGGACATAAAAGGGTCCCACAGGACATGAGAAGTCACTCTGAGGTGACCCTTGCCAGGTTTTACCTTCTGGGTATCACTTGAGCTTAGCCAGAATCTAACCTCATTAGTTTGAATAAAAAGAAACCCCAGGCTTTGGTTCTTGGCAACAAAGGGCTCTTCTGGGTTTACTGCTCACAAACATGCCCAGGCATTAACATCAAGCCCCAATTCAGGCCAAGCCACATTATCTGCAAACATGTCACCAACATAAAACAGTTCTTAGCTCAAGTTATTCAGAATTTCCAGGCCCCTTTTTCATACACTGATCAAAATAACTGCATGTTTACAGCATGCACACGCTAGTTCTCACCAATCATTAAAACATCTTTAGGTGACAACATGTATGTCTAGTTCTTACCAGATACGGCAGCTTTTCTACCAGAGGGGGACCTGTTTACCAAACCACTGATCTCTGTTTTGGTATCTTGTACCCATCTTATCCATTCTTCTATATCAGTTGGCCTGATTAGGTGCCCAGAAGCTAATACTCTTAACTTTCCCAGTATTTTCACTTAAATCGTATGTGGTCTGCTTTCTAGTCATGTGGTCTATTACTCACGCTGTTACCAAGGTCTTTTTTTGGTTAATGCTCTTAACAGGCCCCTGTATAAGTTTGTACAGACACTGATCAACGATTGTACTAATTCATGCTCTAGCAAGGACTCCCAACCTCATCAAATGGGAGATTTTCCATGTGAGACCTGGTTCAGAAGACGTATCTTCTTACATTTAAGGTTGATGAAACTGACCCTGCTGCAGAGTTAACACGTGAAGGTGCTTCTTATAGCTTGCCTGGCAATAGTTGTCCATATGCAATAACAACTTGTGTGGCTTACTATGATCTTTGAACAGGTCCTTAGAGCAAACATGCACACTGTTCCAGAGATGTAACTGACATCTAGGCTGCTTGGCAATTCCTTTTTTGGATAAGATTTCTCTACCAGCTTCTTGTCTTCCCTGTCAGAGGGATGGCATAGGTCTGAGACGGAAGAAAGATGGCGTGGGAAAAGACTTGTCTAAAACCCTGGTTACAGTCCTTCAGGTCCACTACAGTATGTACAAGAGTTTGAATGAGAGTACAAAATAATCTAAAAATCCAAAAAAAATTAAATAAAAACACCTTTGTAGAGAAAATATCAAAAAGTAACCCTTGCAAGCTATGGTTAAAAATCAGATAACAGGAGGTAGGCATCTAACTATCTTTTAAGATCCAAACCAATCTGCCCAGGGTCAGAACATGAGGGAATGCTTCAGAGTAAAGAACTGAACACAAATCTCATAAATTCCAGTTTACCCCTAAGGCCTTAGATGGGGGTAGGCAATTATTTTGGCTAGAGGGCCACTTAAATGGGTTTTGGTGAGCTATCAAGGTAGCCCCACCCCTTGGTCATCATTTTAGGACCAGAAGTTCTGCCTCCTGACCTTAAGCCTCCTGATCCCTGCCCTCCCTTTGCTCCTTTTGGGAGGGGAGGGCTGCCATCTTGGAACCAGAAAAAAAAGTCATATACTAAAAGTCAAACACCTACTATAACATATTTTAAATTTTATTATAAAAATATTTTTGCCATGATTTGGTGTTTGCATAGTGTTTATAAAGGTGATTGAATAACCAGGGATCTACCCAGATTTTCTCATTTTAAGGAAAAAACCTGGAGCTCCCTGCAGCTAAGTCAGGGAGGTAAGTTAGGAAGGAGAGGCAAAATTGAGGACCCCATAGCAAGGGAGGGAGTTGGGCAGGGCTGGGGCTACTGCCCAGCCAGTGTGAGGTATGGGTCTTGGGGTCCAGGGCCATGTGTGACCACAGGGCCCAGGCGGGGGTTAGTAGGGCAGAACAGAGCCGCAGGTGGCTCATCCAGGGAGTGGCAAGGAGCTGGCTCTCTACTGCTCTGTGCACTCCTGGGGCAGCCTGGGGCACTCGCCTCTTCCATGGGCTCTGCTCTGTCCATGCTGCCCATGGGGGAGAGGAAACCAGGCTCAGCACTCCGCTTCACTGAAGCAGCTGCTGCCACCCATGGCTGGCAGCCATGGCTCAGGTGCTGTTGCAAGGGTGCAGAGGGCTGCAGACCCAAGTCCCTGACCCTGTAGATCTGGCATCTGGGGGCCCCCCTCTGGCAGGGCTGGAGAGAGCAGGGGGGCTGTGACTTGGGAGTAGGGGCAATGGCATGAGCAAGGCACTGGCATGAGGGCTGCTCAGTGCCACAAAATGGGTGGGAGACAGCCACAGCTGGGCTCACATCTTTGTGAGCAAAGGGGTTAGGGAGAGCTCTGATTTTCCATAATACCCCAAAATCAAATGCCAAAATTTATAGGTATGTAGAATGTATTTTATTTGGGGAATGTGTGTGCATGGGGGGGGGCAGGTTATGCTGGAGGGTGTATACATGGGGGTTGTGGGGGCAGAGTGTGGGGGTGTCAGGTTTGTGGGGTAAGGACCCCCACACACTGCCCCCCAGGGCGCAGTGCCTACCAGCATCAGTACTAGCAACAGCAGGCGGTGGACACTCAGGGCACTTATGGCCCACACACGCACTGCTACCGGCCAGCGTATGACTGTGGTCAGCACATGTGGTGGCAAGGAGCGCAGCCAGGCTGATCAACCTCTATCACACGGGGCTCCCAGTGGCACACATATAGCTCCCAGCTCTTGTGCACCACCAAGGGAAGCCCCACCCAATGGATCCAGCGGTCTTCACTGCTCCCTGCCATGTAGGTCCCAGGACTCCACCAGAAGTGGAGGGGAGCCCTGCCCCTGCTTCCTGGCAGAGTCCTGGGACCTGCACAGCAGGGAGCAGGAGCAGGAAAGGCAGCTGGCTCCACTGCACAGGGCCTTTCCTGCTGGTGGACAAGTGCCAGAAGCTGCACTTGTGCTGCTGGGAGCCCCTTTCGATAAAGGTGGGGACGCCTGGCTGTGCTCCTTGCCCTCAAGTGAAGCGCTGGCCTGAGTTGTGCGCTGCTGGGTAGCAGCTCCTATCCAGGCCACAGGCACTCCAAGCATCTGCTGCTACTGCCAACAGCAGGGGCAGTGTACCATGCGGGTAGGAAGAAGTGTGTGTGTGGGGAGCTCTGTGCTCCCACTGCTCCAGTGAGTATGGGGCTCTGCTCTCCTGCCAGCCCCAGCCCCACATTCCCACACAGCTGCAGCTCTCTCTCCCCCCACAACCACCACTTCCCTATCTGCTGCCCAGTGTGAGTGCTGCAGCAGATAGACAAGGACCTGCTGGATGCCAGGGGAAGCTGGGCAAATCCCCCAGCAGCTGCAGCAGTGGAAGAAGCAACCCTACCCAGAAGCTGCACACTGGCTGGGCCAGGCACTTCTATGCACAACGGTAAGGTATGCAGGCTGGGGTACAATTAATTGGTGAGCACCTGTGGGCCAGATGGAATTGCCTGGTGAGCCAGATTTGGCTTGCAGGACATATTTTTGCCCATCCATGCCTTAGATCTTCCTTCCTCTCAAAGTAATATTGAAGGTAAACATATATTTATAGTGGTCATTTAAGTATACACATGGACAATGTGCCTCTCTCAGAGAAGAACCTGAAGTCTTGAATGCTTTCATATAAAATGGTATGCCTTTAATATAACAGCTTGATTTATATGTCCCTATGCTTTTCACAGGTATGTATTTGGATTGGTTTTGTCATTGTTATTTGGCTTCTTTCAAGCAGACAGATGTTCAATCAATTGGGAAAGAAAAATGTTATTTTAGCAATTTAAAATCTATAGTCTCTTCTCTGTAATTTGCAGTATTGGTATAGAACGAGAACTGCTAACACAAATGAAAAAGATCTCTTTTTAAATATTTAAACCATTGTTGTTTTCACACTAAAAGAAGCCCAAATGGCTACCACTTTTAAAATGTATTTCTGAATACTACAGTGTTCAGAATTATACATTTAGAGCTTGTTAAAGCTCTGCAACACTGCTTTTTCTTGTAAAGAGGAACCTAACTGTCAATCATTCTCTCTCTTGCAACACAAATATGCTTTGCTGCTTTCACTTGTCACTCCCATTATATGTAATGTAGGCAGCTTAGCACTAAATCAATTTAAGGAACTGCAGAAGTTAAATACATACATTATGATGATGATGACAGAAAAGGCAATGAATGTCTTGAGGCTCCATTTGCTTTCTTTGTTAAGGAAGAAAAAGCTAATTATCTGCAGCTGTCAACCATGAAGACCTATCCCTATTTAAGTCAACATTAGCCTTGGACAAGCTAAAACATTTTTCATATTTTCTCCTGATTGTTTCTTCCTTCTGGAAAACAATTTCATTTAAAAATATTTAACATCCTTCAGAACAGAGAAACAGAATTACATGAAACAAATGCATAATATTTATGTCTCATCTTCCATAAATACTTAATTTTTATCTTTTAAAGATGTGGTCACCAAAAAAACTGATAATATTCATTTTCTGATTCACACATGCAGAATTTAGACAGAAGTAGACCTGTCAACATAATAGACAAAATGTAATCTAAGATCAGATAATGCTGTTTGCAAGATGATCAGAGAAAATGTTTTTGTTCAGTTATTAAAGAATAGTTATGTTATGATATATACAAAGTACACTAAAAATTCTCACTCAACAGTGAACCATGGAGATAAAAACAATTTCTTAAACTTCAAAATGCATGCTGAATACCTTTAATTTATGAAGCTATGGGAATATTCAAAGAAATACATTTTTACTTTACCTCCTTAAAACTTTTTTCCATTCTATGAAACCTCACAACAACTCTTTGTTTATTAAACCTAAATAGGAATATATATAATCCCATGATAGCACTTACACTATTCATCTGCTACCCAATGGAGAAAAACCAAATGATTTCCAACAGGAGTAAACTTATTTATAGCCTAAATGTTTTTGCTTAGTAAGGAGGTTCAACATAATCAAGACTTTATGGCCATTTTAAGTTTATATTCACAGGTCATATTTAAATTTCACTCAGCATTAGATTTTGCAAAAATATTTCAATTAAAATTAAGGATGGAATTTCAGCTTTAGATATAAATTCGTTTCCAAAGTAAGACAAATAAAAAAGCAAAATATTCATCAGTGAATCAATGCCAGTAGATGCAGATGCCAAGAGATGTAGACTGACATTCCTGGCAGATGCTTGGTAGATATCTTTTATCACAGAATTTCTCCCACCCTACAGTGGGATTAGAAAACCAAGGCCACTCTAGATTGGTTATCATAAATAACCAAATAAATATCACTGCCCACCTTGCCTAGCCCAAGCGCAGCCTTAGGAAGTGGATGGAGCAGCTCTGGTTCTGAGCACACCACAGGAGCCTGCCCTCTCCCCCACACACAGATCCAGGGACACATGCCCCCCCATGGAGGTGTGCACAGTGCTGGGAGCCACCCCTCTGCACCCCCTGGACGAGCCACTGGCTCTGTTCTGTGCTGCACCCCACCCCACCCCACCTGGGCAGCACCTGCTCCTGCCCCAGCTCCATTCCCTCCCTCACCACAAGAGCTTCAACCTACCCCAGCATGCCTCTTCCCTCCCCGATGCCCCTTCTCCCCAACTGACTTACCAGCCAGACACTGCTCTCCAAGTTGCCAGGCTGCACTCCTGGCCGTGTGCATGCTGCAGCTGTGCGCATACAAGCAGCATTTAATCAGCAACATTACTGGCCATAGCAGCCAAAAAAAAGTCAACTGCCAATAATGTCAGTTTTCCTTTTATCAATGCCAATACAATATGGACTGATGTATCGGTGCACCTGTACTGATCAACAAATAATTCCTTTTAGCAACATCAGTCTCTATTGTACAAAATGACCTGAGTCTCCTAGAAGGCTGATATTTCATGTCTTTCCTTATTTATAGAGGTAAAATTGCTGTAAAAGTGTTCATGTGCTATCATATGTATGCTTCTGGAAAGCTATCAAAGCCACCTTGTCCATTCTTACTTTCATAACATTGAAGCTGTTCAATTTTTTTGACTCAATCCTGAAATAAGATAGGTGAAGATGTATACTGGTGAAATTTCACCTCCTGAAATAAAAACAATTCAGTTGATCTAAGAAAAGATATCACATCTCAACACATGCATCTACCCTCAAAAGAGCACTATGAAACAGCATCTGAAGAATTATCAGCCTATTTTGACACCTATCAATTTTTTTCACTCTCTCAATTACATGTTTCAACAGAACAGACCCAACGCCTACTCATATGAATAAGAAATAGTGTAGATTTTGGTAGGCCTAAGGCTGTTTGATAACATCAGATTAAAATGGGATCTGTTTGTATATTCTTCATGAAACAAGTCAAAGAAAGCACCATCCAAAAGAATGGGCGCAGGTGTGGAAATGTTATGGGTGAGAAGACTTTAAAAATATTCACAAAAGATTGGCTAAGCTAAGCTAGGTAGATTACTTCAGTGGTTTTATACATTAGATTCAGTTTTACCACGTTGCGGCTTATAGCAAATAAAAATATGTATTTTTGTCACCAACAGCAAATAATGTACATTTGATTGCCACATAAGAATTGTATTCTAATATTATAAAAGTCTTCAGCATGTTTGCCCAACATGGGCCATGCTCAGTGTTCGCAACATGTAATCAATTTCATAGTCCATTTCCATTACTGAACACATGTTGCTTTTGGCAGTTTAATGATGGACAATGTTTTTAATGAGGTTTCTCTGTATGTGATAATAAAATGGGGGCAGTTCCCCCATGTCAATTGCTGGAACAGACCTCATCTTGGATTCAAGTAAATATGGTTGTTTCATCACAATGGATTACATATCAGGCCCATATTTATATATACTAGCCTTCTTTGAAATACCTTTATTTAGCAAGCATTTTAATCTTTGGAAAGTAACTAAAGATAAAAACCTAGGTTTATCCTGAAACTTTTCCTCTGCAGCCTTGAACACCTGTTCCTACCAAACTGCCCATCTGCAGGTGAACCAGGATCACTGCTTCCAGGCTAATCTTTCAAACCTAGGTAAGAAGTTATTTTTCCTGACAGGCCAGCCACCTCTCCTTAGTGATTTAAAAACTTTTGGACTTGGTAAATTTAAGATTTTTTTTCTTTTGAGGTAATCATGATTCTTTTATTTCTTTAGATTAATGGACATTTCGTTGCATCTGGTCACTGGTTTGATATGTTTTACATGTATTATCATCTGTATTTCATTGTTAAAGCTGCTATTAAAACCAAATACTCAGAGTGTGTTACTTTTTTTTTTTTTTTTTTTTTTTACTGGGATAGGCTTCTCAAACCTTCCTTGGCCCCCAGAACACCCCTGGGGTCAACATAAGGAAAGGTCTTACATTCGAATATAGATTGCTCACATTCAGAAAGTTCTCAACCCACATAATTAGCAATATGTAGCAGAGCTGAGAATAAGCCATGCAGCTCTTTAGATTTAGTTTGCTTCCAAAGGTGTCTCCCCCCCGGCCACTCAGTTTGAGCACACTCTGCATAGCTGTTTAGCTATAGCTGTATATCCAATTCTTTTACAAACCTTTATTTTTGCAGGGGCTAAAGACTCTAACCCTATAGCTTATCCAGGTTTTACAGTATTATATAGAGATAAATTTGACTTCACTGGGGGGCAAGGAAGGTGGCAGGGGAATTAAACAGTAACACTGATGCATTATTCTAAGTTCTGATGGCTGCAAGACGTTTTCATTAATCAAATTTTGACCTTCATTCTTATGTCTGAAATCTCTCTAGTGAAGCTTGTTTACCTGATTCAAAGGCTGCACCACTTTCTTTTTACAAGGAGGACCCCAGGAGCATACACAATGGGAGATTAAATAAACACCTCACAAATCATTAGTATAAACTGTAATTAAACTCTTTTGTTTCTGAATTGTCACCTGCACATCAGTAAGAAACAAAGATGAAGCTATTACCAGCTATTCTCAGTTTTTTTATGAATATCAGAACAGACTCAATGAGTCAGTGGTAACATCAATTATTGCCTACAAAGCTTTAAGTGACTGGTTTGCTGCTAATGCTACCGTAGTACTTAAAATACCTGCAGTGATTTCACTTTAGTCCAGACTTGAAAATAAAAGTAAGCACACAATAAAAATGGCATTTTTTTTGCAGAACACACCAAAAAAGAACACCTAAAAAGAGAAATACAAAGTAGTTACCTTCTATAAAAGTAGGAACCAGTTATGGATTTAAAACATTAGCCCACAAGGTGGCAGAGAAGAGACAGCAGAAAAGAACACAAATACACTAAGAAACCACCAACCAAATATTGAGTCGCATTCATAGGTGACAGCCAGTTTTGTAACACTTTACCCAGCCATGTGATAGAAGATGGTTGGATATACGACTAAAAGAAAGTATGGATATCTTGCAATTTCAGTGTTTCTAAGGTATTCCCTATAAATGTAATGGTTTTAACAGATAACCAAAACCTCTGTGTATACTAGAGTTTATTTGTATATTTATTCTAATTTATGTTTATAATAAAAACTACTACCTTAACTCTAGCTGTCATACAAATGTATAAATACTACGAGGAGTAAAACTATTATTTTCATTAAAATCTAACAGCACAATTCATATTGTGGTCTCAGTGTGCCAGAAACAGTAAAAAACAGAAAGTATGAAACAGTGTCTACTAAGAAGCACTTAAAAATGAAACAGGCAGGACAGGTAAGTATCAGACACGCAATCTTCACTTTAATATTTAAAAGGTTCAAAACTGTTTTTTGGTTTTCTTTAACTGCACTATGGCTCCCTACCCACTAGACTGGTATTCTACTCTACAGGTAATAAAAAGTTAACTGGAAAAATAGTATCACAATCTCTTCTAGGAAAAGCCACTCCTCCAACACTTTCTTTCACAGGAGTTTGAGCAATATTGGATTATGCAGCAGATACGTGCTATTTCAGTGTAAAGGAAGTAGGTGAGCATATTCCTGAATCAAGCGTTCGTCACAAAAGATTTCTTGCTAGCAGTTCCTTTCTTCTAAACTGTAGGAGATCCAAATCTAGCACCTGAAAAGATCACATCTTATTTTATGTTCTCACTTTTATGCTAAAGTGTTGCAAGGGTGGTAATAGCACATTGTGAGAAAAGCTGTTAAGCAATAAACCTTATAGGCGTGTCTAGACGAACATGCACGTGCCTCTTGCCTGATCTTAAACCCTTTTGAGGTGGGGCAAAGAGCATGTGCAGGAACAAAAAAAAAAATGTTATCCAGGGGTCTAAATAAATCATTCTGCAAGACAGTGGAGCAAGGCATGGTCCCAGACCGTGCCACGGAGTCAGCCAGACCATCTTTGGTTCTCCTGCTGCATCCGGCCCCAGGAGCTGTCCAAGGTAAAATGGGGATGGTGGCAGGGGAATGGAGGGGGATTTGGGAAGTGGCAGGGGGGACATCCCCAGGACTGCAGGGGGTGAGAACCAGGCCCAGCCCCATGTGGCTTGCTAGTCCGGCTTTGCACCGCAGCAGGCACGCACAGGCCGTGCCTCCCAGAACCATGTGACCTGCTCCAGTGCAAAGCTGAACTAGTGAGCCATACAGGGCTGCCTGAGGTCTTGCTGTGCACCATCCCTCTGCAAACACAGCAGGGCAGAGGCGGTCTACATGCCATGCCAGATCTAGGTCCTGCTGGTCCTGGGGCCTCTGCCACCTGGCTGGGCTGACCCATGGTAACAGGATCTGGCATGGCACACAGGGACTGTGTGCTGGGCCCAGCTGCCCTTGGGGCCCCTCTGTGTTCCCATGGTGGCAGGACCTAACGTAGCATGCGGGGGCTGTGCGCCATGCCTGCCAGGTCCTGGAGCCCCTGGGGATGCTCCTGCTGCCCATCTTGGCTGGCTGAGCATCAGGAGTATCCCCAGGACTGCCAGGACCCTTCTGGGTGCAGTGTGCGACCCCCTCATGCACCGCACCAGGTCCTGCCAGCATGGGCCTGGCCCGGCCAGGTGGCAGACAGGCTACACTGGGCAGGGTGGGGGGCTGTGGCCCTCCAGGGGGAGATGGGACCCTGGGCAGGGAAGGGGCTGGGGCCCTGGGGGGAGTGGGGGGACTGCACCTTGTGGGGACCAGGGGATCCACCCCTCCTGAGCAGCCCCCCCAGCAATCGCTTCAAACCTATCAACACACTAAACCACATCCCTCCACACACACCCGCCTTCCCCCAGACCTCTTCCCACCCCCTTCCTGCAAACACTACATCCCCCACCACACACCCATCATGTGCAAAAAAAACCCAAAAGCACACAACACATATAGGTATTTAGAAAGTATTTTATCATGATGATGATGATGAT
>JAGPOW010003395.1:14662160-14673797 GCA_030014935.1 Caiman crocodilus
CACCCCCATAATTTGACATAAGCAGTAGCAGTCTTCACACAGCACATTTTTACATCCGTATTCTGTATTAGCTTCAAGGTTCACCTCTTGCCCAGGAAAGCCTTTCAGAACCTTGTTCTTGCCTCCCTCACTGACTTGTTGAGAGAATTAATGAATACCAGTAAAGTGTTATAAAGATGATACACCTCAGGTTACAGGGATGTATATCCTAATAAATATCATTTCAGTGGCCTGGGGCATGGCACGTTTTAGTAGCAGAAGACCCCACATGTCAGTTTATCTCATACTTTCCCTCTCAAACCTAGTCATAATACTTTTCTTAGATGTTGCCACCATATGCCACTTTAAAAAATATCACTGCCTAGTGAATTGCTGCACTAATTTTCTATCCCAGATGCTGCGTCTGTGTTGCAACTGTAGCAGATAAAAGGAATCTACAGCTGAGAACCTAAGACCATGACTAGTAGGTCTGTGCAAAGCAGGAAGTATTCGCTTCAAATTTGGATTTGGCCGATTTGGAGGGACAGTGATTCAATTTGGTGATTCGAATCACTGTCTCAATTTGATTTGGCCAGTTCAGATTCGGAGATTCAGCGCCGATTTGGAGATCTGTCCATAGACTATAATGGGGAAATCACTAAAATACCTATAACTTTGTGTCACAGAGCACTGAGGTGCCCTGCTCCCAAAGAGGGAAAAACTGCTGGGGAGGAAGCCCTAGCAGGAAATAAGGAGCCCAGCTGTGGGTTGCCAGGGCAACCAAGGAAGGTCAGCTGACCAGAAGGGACAGGGCCTGGCTCCCTTATAAACCCTACGGGCTGGGGCTAGAGGCAGTTCCCTGCCAGCTGCCAAAGAGGAAGGCGATCTCTGCCCTGAGAAAGGGGAAACCTGATACAGCAGCTATAGCCAACACTGCTGAGAGTTCAAGGGTCGCTGGTAGGACCGAATGTTGTTTGGGCCGGTTGGCTCCTGTTTATATTGTAGCCGAAGGGCTTGCATTTATGTTGTTGTTTGTGACCAGTGGTTTGGGAGAGGCTATTAGGGGTTGAAAAAGGCCTCATAGGGAACTCACAGAGGAGTGTGAGGACCCCGGTGCCCATGAGGGCGCAGTGTTTGGGGTGCACAGACCCCAGCCCTAGAGAAAGGCAGCTGAGAATCCCCAGAGAAGGGGCATTACTGAGAAGCCCCAGTGAGGGCCTGGTGAGCCCCAGAGAGGGGGCGGCCTTATCGAGAAGCCCAGTGCGGGCATGTTGAGCCCAGAGAGGGCCCCGAGAGAGGGCGGCCTGACAGAGAGGCCCCCAAGAGAGGGCAGCAGTATTGAGGAGTGCCCGAAGAGGGGGCAAAAGCCCCAGGAAAGGGAGCAGTTACTGAGAAGTCCCAGGGCAAGCATGGTGAGCCCCGGAGAGGGGGCAGCGTAACTGAGGAGGCTCAAAGAGGACAAAAAGGGCGTAATTAGAAACATCTATTCCATCAGTGAGGTGTGGACTGCAGTGTAGGGGAGGAAACTGAGCCGCAGATAGCGCCCCCTGGCAGCGGGGCAGTACAAGGGCAGCCTTCCGCTAATTAATACTAATTAATTAATTAACAGCAAGGCGTGGCAGGTGAGTAGGTGGGCGGTTGCCCCCCAGAAACAGGTGTGTGGGCCATGTTTAGGTCAGCTCGGATCGTGTACCTGTCACTTGGTCATTTTTTTTGTGGATTCAGATGAAAACAGCAGGGATGGTAGCCCCTTCTGAGGGCATAAAGCCTGCCAAGTTTCAAGGAGATAGGTGCAGGGGTTTCTGTGAAACTGCCCCTCAAACTGTTGAAAGCAAAACTCATATCATTTGTGTGTGTTAAGGCAGAGCAGGATGAAAACAGCAGGGATGGTAGCCCCTCATGCAGGCATGAGGCCTGCTACGTTTCAGGCAGAGTGGTGCCGGGGTATCTGTGAAAGTGGACTTCAAGGTTCTGAGAGCAAATAATAAAAGCAAATAGGTGAGAAGGTGGCACTCGCTCCATCTGTACGTGGAGCTTGGGGAACCCCAACAGCGGGAGGTTCACCGTCAGGAAAATCCGCTGCTCCACCAAACCAGGATCCAAGGAGGTGTGGTGGGGTGTCACTACATCCCCAGCAATGCTGAACACCCTCTCGCTTGGTCCACTAGTCAGTGGACAGGACAGGATCCCCCACTGCCACATCCCTCTGCCTCTGCTCTCCTGCCTCCCTGACTCTGTTCACCAGCAACTGTCCAGTGATTGAGGGTTTTACTGCTGCAGATGCTCCCCTTCAGGTCATACATGCTCGTCAGCATGTGAACCATACTGGACTGCACTGGTCCAGCTGTTTTTGATGCCCTCCTTCAGCTGCTTCACCAGTGCCTGCACCTCTGGTCAAAGCAGCTTGCCCCAGCCAGGAACATCAATCCCCTGGAACTTCTCCATTTCATTCTCAAGCTCCTTCACTACAGGAATCACCTGGCTAAGGAAGGCACTGCCAGCACTGAGGCTCTTGGTGGCCTCGAGGAATGGCTTGAGGACCACCAAGATCTGGGAGATGGTATCCCACTCAGTTTTAAGGGGGATGCTGATCCCAATCTCACTGACCAAAGCCATCTCATGGATGGCCATCTGTTGCTCCACCAGCTTTTCAAACATCAGGTATATGGAGTTCCATCAAATCTCCACATCCTGCATGATTTTGTGCTGCAAGATGCTCAGCTCTGCCTGTTTGTCCCACAGTATCTTGCCTCCTTGGATGCTGCAGTAGAAGTAGCCTGCCACCTTCCTGCATTTTAAAATCAGCTGGGTGGTAGTGACATCAGCAGCAGCTCTGTCCCCCTGCAAGGCATCCCTGACTATGAAGTGGAACTTGTGTGCCGCACAGCAGATGCCAACAAAGTTGGAATCACGCATCACCTTGACCCCATTGTCAGTGACCATGAATCCGCAGATGAGCTCACCCTGCCCCATGAGCCACCCCTGCACCATGAGGTTCATGGCAACCATGATCTCCCTTGCCATGTGGGACTCATCCATCACTTCCATTTGAAGGAGAGCCCACCAACACCTTGACTGATAATACCAGTGCGCTTGGTACAATGGAACCACAAGCGCTTTGAGCCACCTGAACCCTGGACACTCAACAAAGGAGAAGGGCTGGCCATCCAGAGCAAGCATCTCCCCAATGATCTGGGTGACCTTGCTCACCTTCGGAATGAGCCCCCCTTTGTCTCTGCCTTCCCCCACTTGTCCAGGGTGGCCTACCTCCGCTTCTTGGGGACGGGGGCTTTCAAGCGAGAGGGGGATTTCTTTTTGGGCACACTCCCACTGGTGCCAGGATGAGAAGGAACAAGGACCTGACTGAGGAAGAACAAGAGGTGCTGCCTCGTGAGATGTAGCAGCATCACCACAGTGGCAAAATGTTTCACATTCTTGTCCCGGCTACTCTGCCATCAGCAGTGCTGGCAGGTAGCATACCTGGGATCATCTGCCACCTCAAAATGATCCCACACTACACTACCCACCTGCTTCTGGATTGAGGGTGGGGATCCTGCCTTATCCCCCTCCTCACTGGGCAGAGGCACAACAACAGAAGGAGCTGAGCCACCTGCCTCCAGAACCTCCTCTGAAGTGCCTTCCAGAGAATGAGATCTGCCTCTAGGGGAACTTTGAGGGGTGTGGAGCACAAACTCAGATTCCTCCTCTTTCCCCAGAATTCACTTTGCTATGGCTTTCAACTCCTCTGCTTCCAGATCCAGCTGTTCCTCTGGCACTGGAGGGCTCATGCTGGGAACTGAAATTGGGATGGAGAAGGTCAGGCTGCTGCTGGTTAATGGCGTTAGTGGTGGTTTAGGTACACGCACTGCTACCACCTCCTTGCTCCCACTAACAGCAGAAGACTCACTGCCACCAGAAAAGAGGGTGTGTCTGTGTTTGGGGCGGGGAGAACTTGCAGCTCTCCCTCTGCTCCCTCGCCCTCTCCTGCCAGAAGACCTGCCTTTCCAGCATGTTTCATAATGTTTGGTGTGCTGCAAAATGAGTGCATGTGTGCGCGCGCGCGTGCGCATCCTGCACAGTGATGACAGACTTTCATGGAAAACACGGATTTCTTTTGGTCAGGGGAAAGAATCAAGACAGACTAATTAGATCAAATAAGAGGATTTGGGGGGAAGAGTAAGTTGAAAGGAATGGATAGGGATAATGATAGGGAATGTAGGCAAGGGTAGGTAGGAAAGGATTGGATACAATTTACAAGAAGAGAGACTAGCTACAAGAGAATAAGGCTTTCAGATGCTGCTGCTCCAAGAAAGACAGCTCACAAAAGGCACAGATCACTTCAGACACAGCTTTATATATTGTTTCTACGTCCCTTTCTCAGAACACTGTGATTGGAAAGGAACAGAAAAAGACCACAGACACTGGCCAGCTACAGATGTTCATATCAGAGCAGTCCTTCCCCCGCTCTCAGCCTTTTCCATATATGGAAGATCACCCCCATCCCCATCCCTCTTCTCAGTTTCTGTTCGCTGCAACCCTTCCGAATCTCCCAGAAAATCTCTGAATCAGTTTGGAGGCTTCTGATTCAATTTGCACCTTTTAATGGGTCTTCCAATTCGATTTGGATTTGGAGATCTGGCTGCCAAATTGGGCCAAATCTCCTCTGAAACAAATCATCTACTGAAGTTTTGCAAGGCCCTAATGACTAGAGCAAAACAAGTTACTTTGCTGTTTTGAACATAGCTCAGTGCCATCAGAATTTTCCTGTCTTTGAGCTCAAAACACATTACCAAATAATTTTACAAATGAAGACAACTGTGACAGCAATCTATACCAACCTGTGCAAATCTTCTTCCACAGCATCCATAAAATTAACAGTGTACTTCACTGTCCGTGCCATCAAAATTCTGATGTCAAAAGTGTCCTGAGGAAAAAAGTCAAAAGTGCAATCATTCTGTCTTGCCAACTTGTAAACTAGTCATCTGTCATCCAGAGTCTCCATTTAATATTTTATTTATTTTCTGTAAAAGCTTTTCAAACATTCTAGTAGACTTTGCATTACTCAGAATGAGTACATTTGATAGTTCCCACACGTTACAAATCTATTTTATAGGGGGGAAAAAGACACTACTAAACCATAAATTAATGGGTTTATTTAAAAAAGAAGCAGCTACATTTTCTCTGTCTTTCCCTCATACGCAAAATTTAACCTGCCCTTCACTGCTAGACAGTGTTTCCCTAATTAAGCATTCTGGAAATATGTTGATGAGTTAAATATAAACATATGCAAAAACAAAACCGTTTATGCAGAATGCCCTATAATAGTGTAGTTAGGAACAGTCAGCAAAGAAGTAAATCAAAGCATCTTTTCCCCATATAATTATTTTGTACATCCACTAATCCAGACTCTTCACTGATCACAAGCTTCCTATCAATGCAAAAAACCCCATAAACTTTTTTTAAGATAAAAACTGCTGATGCCCAAAAGGGACTCTGGACTGCCTACAGGACTAAGAGGCAAATCCCAAGATATTTTTTTTTCTTTTTAACTTCTGTATTTGGGGATTCAATAATACATGCCTTTTTATCTTAAAAGGACAGGCATAAACTAAGAAAACAAAAGATTACTGAAAAAGGCTCAGTTTATAATACAATAAGCTTCATCTTTACTGTTTGGCTCAACTCACTAATAGTGGAATAACAGCAGTGGTCTATAGCAGTGATTTTCAGTTAGGGTGTCGAGATCCCCTTAAGTGTACCACAACACAGTATAAGGTGTGCAAACATGTGTATGTGATTCACAGGATAAACCCAGAGATTTCAAATGGGAATCCACTGTGCCCAAAACATTCTGACTTGTTGCAGTCTTTCTGCTCAGATCCAGATGCACAGGCACATGTGGTTTGTGATGCCACACACCTCATTGCTATGCCACAAACTGCATGTGTTGCATGTTAAACTGTAGCCCCTGCTGCTAATTTGTAGTGCTGGGGCAAAATTTGCTACTGCAATTTCCCAGTAGCAAAAAAACCCTAAAGAAAAAGCAGTGCAAACCATTTCAAAATACAGTGTGTCACAACAAATGTCCCTGCATGCCATAAAGCTCCCCCCCCACCCGTAGCACATGAAGCAGCAGGAAAATGTGTATATCTGAAAATCTTTTGAGCAAGGGTGTGCAGTGCAGTATAAAGTAGTGGCACAAATTTGTGCTGCTACTGCCTGCGCTGCTGCAAACGCATGCCCGTACTCATGTGGACACCGCCTCCTTCTTTAAGAAGCAAGGAGTAAACAGTCAAATACTGAACATCTGGGGATGCTGGATCTCTATTTGGGTACTTAAATATATTGAACTGATGATACTGATGCTACAAGTTTCAAATGTATCATACCAAGCTATGTGTAGGACTCTGAGCCTATAACAGTGGCATGAGCATAAGTGTTGACCCATTGGAAAACAGTTTCCTACAATTTAAAAGCCAAATGTGAACATTAGAGATTTCCCAGATAGATGCCTGTGAAACTCTGTGGAGCAGATGAGGTAGGAGAGAAAGAAAATTACTTACAACAATAGGTTGTCTGAAGTATTCATCCACAGCTGCGCTGCGGAGACTGGACAGATTGACCCCATAAAAACACTGTTGGTACCTAGAAATAATAACATGTCAAAGTATTTAGTGGAAGAAGTCTTCCTGGGCTCCCTCTGACACCCACAGAATTTACGAACAATTATATCTTTAGAGGAAATGACCAAGCACTTCCTTCCTTTTATGAAATTTGCAGAAGACTCGAATCACCTCCCTCTCCACTCCCTTTTCATGTTACACCATGCACAAATTGTGGGTCATCGCCTATGGCATCAGGAAAGTCCACTGCTTGTTAGATTATCTCATAACAATCTTCCTGAGGAGTAATTCAGTGCCCTCAACTACAGGGGAAAAGACTTAGTATTAATTTGTTACCATTTCAATGGCTTAGCAACCTCTGACTACAAACCAAACTAGGAACGTTCCTAATAGGGATACGATCAGGGTCTTAAGTGTACTACAGGTTCTCAAGATCGGAGGAGAATGTGTAAAATCTTACATTTCACTTTTTTACATCAAATATTTAGAATATTGTTTCATTTCTCAAAACAAAATGATTAGCTTAAACCAGGCTGACAGTGCTTCTTTAAGATTCATTACTTTTGCTTTAAAGAGATAGGCTGCAAATATTTAGGCTATAAAAGGAGAAGGTCTTTCTGACCAGGTCCATGAGGAAGATACTAAAAGGAAGGACTTCAGTTGTTTCTGGAACAGTAAGCACAACAAGAGAGATCATCTAACACCACCAACCACAGGAAGTCGCTTACCATTGTCAGGGTGTTAACTACTGCATAGATAGATACCCTCTAACTTGTCACTGAGAAAAGAAACAGATTTTTATCATGGTCTTGTATGACTGAACATATTTAGACAGGACTCTGGGCAATGGAAAGAGAAATGTATTTTGTAAATTACAAAAGAATCACTGTCTTGGAATGCAAGATCAGGAATACTGATCCAACTCAAGTTAATTTGCATTAAGGTAAACTAATCTTTAAGCCTGAAAAAGCAAAGTCTTACAGGCTTATGATTATGATTGCTTTGGATTTGTATTGTAATAAACCCAGACTTGGGCTAACTAGTTCACCCTTCTTTTCCTCACTTAATAAATTAACTGTTCAAGATTTTGTGATCAGTTCTTGGAGCCATAGCTCAGACTTTGTATTTTCACCATGACCAACTTAACTTGTATCTTCAGCCATTTCTTTTGCCTTTCTGCTATGATACTGTTGGAATTAAAGTAATGGCTCTGCACATGAAAAAGATCTTCCTCTCATGTTATGCAGTATTATCTTCCTGGACACTATTAGTCATATGGAACAAATTACCACATACACAGATTTTTAAATTGGTAACCCAGGAGTTTAAATTAACATATTATTTAAGAGATGAAAATCTAGGTTTTATAGAAATGGTAGCAGCCATAACTTAATTAAACAACAGAGGAATAAGAACACTCTACCTATGACACCTTCCCCAATTCTGTGACATTCAGGGGTAGGCCTGGTTGTCTAGCTCTTCTAGTATAAAAGGAACAGGGTTAAGTGGGCAATGGTGAAAACATTACACTTTCATTGCCAGAGACCATTTTTTGGCTCAAAAGTACAAGTAGAATTAATTTGTTCACCCTTCACTTATTGCCCCAAACTATAAAATACTCAAGACACTCTAGAAACTGCTCACGATTAAGCCATCAGTCTGCTGTAAACATCCATTACCAATAAAAACACTGTCAGAGTTAGGATAACCTAATAAGATGCACACATTTTTTGCTAGAGGGTTACCAGGACCAGAATAAACTCAGTGTGGCAGGTACCTGTGTTGCTTTGTCTAAGTCTAAAACTCAGGCAAAAGCCTGAGTGGATTTATCCGTTCTAATTGCATTTTTACTTTCATGACAAATGTATATGAAACTTATTTACCAAAATTAAGAAAAAGTGTGCTGAAGAAAGCCATCAGAGCACTGGGCAGAGAATCCTGTTACAAAGCTCGTAGATTTGGGTTTAGAGAATGGCTTAATTTATTTCATGGCCTACTACTGTAATAACAAGCTAATGATGAGGATGATGATAAAATTCTTGGCTGGGCAGAGGGGAAGTGAATTCTGGTTTCAGATTCTGTTATCTGGAAAGTGACTTCTATAATCAAAATGTTTTTTCCCCATGTGTACATAAATAATATTTTGATTCTAGAAGCACCTTCCAGTTAACAGGATCTGAAACCAGAATTCACTTCCCCTCTGCCCAACCAAAAATTTTATCATCATCATCATCACAGTAGTGCCTCACAGCATTAGAAGTTTGATGGAGTCATCATAAGGCCAGTCTAATCATTGGCCCGCCCACCTACCTCGCCTGCCATGCCTTTGATATAACCAACTAGCAGTTGTTTGTAAAGTGGGAGGCTGCCCATGTTACTGCCCAATGCCAAGGGCATAATACACGGCTCCATACCATCCTTACACTGTGTCCCATACCTCACAAATAGCATCACTATATGGCTCCAGCCCCACAATGGACCTTCTTCCACGCCCACCTGACATTAGGACTCTCCTAGATCCTTCCTTCTCCAACCTTCATTCTGGGCTGCCAAGCTCCCTAAACCCTTCTCCCTTTTGGCAGTGATCCCCTCCAAGACCTTTGGCCACACAGGCTCTGGGAGTCTTTCATGGCGAGTGCTCTGGCCTTTCAACCATTCTGGTCCTGGGCCCAGCATTGACCAGTTGAGGTTACTCCAGTTAAGTTTATGAGCTGCTTGTCCTCACTCTCCCATATGGGTCCAACTTCTTGGGCCCCTCCAAACCTAGTTCATTCAATTACCACAGCCAGCCTATGTGCAGTCCTTCAGGCCCGCCTACTCGACACATCTTTCTGACTTGATTGTTCTACTGCTTTCTCACATACACTCACTGGGCCCACTACTCCCCCCCCACCGAGGCTCTCAGACTTATGCCCCTTGGCTCTCAGGCATGATGACATTTCTGGACCCTTTGCCTGTCCCCTCTATAGGGTAACCCACTGAGTCATGGGGGCTGAGGCTATATGGTGCTCCATACTAGCCTTTCACTATGGAGGCAGTGGTATGGCATTTTCTGGGGACCACCCCACCACAGGCAGCCCCACTACACCATCCAACCTTAGCAAAGTGTAGTTTTAGCTTATGCCCCAGGACCAGGAACCTCCTCCATCCCCATATAGTTCCTACCCTTTCCTCCAGGTTTTCTGGGAGCAGCAGCTCTGGCTGGTGATGTTATCCCTCTGGCTCCCTGCAGCAACTTCCCACTTAGCTCTGAGGGCTTGGTTTTATACTGAGGCTGCCCAGCCCCATCCTCCAATCCAGGAGCCCTCTTGTAGCCATGTGACCACCTCATTAAGCCACACCACACCTACCAGCTGTTCCTCAGCCTGTTCAAGCCTCTTAAAGTAGCAGGCACCAAAGGCACCCTGCCACAGAAGTTATATGAAATAAATGAAGCTACTCTCTACCCCCAAATCTACAAGTTTTGTAACAGAACGTTCTTTCCAGTACTTTGATAACTGTCTTCACCACATTTTTACTTAATTTTGGTACATACATTTCATATGCAAATACATATATATATATATATACACACATACACACACACACACATACACACACACGCACACACACACACGCACACACCCATACATATACACACACCCCCATACATGTATACACACACACACACACATATATACATACACACGCATGCATACACACACACAATGCAGTGTCATGTATTTTTATGGGTGAATTTTTTAGAACCAACCCTTACAGGGCTGTAGAATTAATTAAATATATTTTATATCTGTCAAAGAGAGAGGGATCTCTCTCTCTTCCCCCTTCTCCCCCCCCCCTATAATTGTACAGCCCAGTAAGGGTTGGTTCTAAAAATTCCGCCCCAAAAATACATGACACTGCATAATATTTTAAGACAAAACATATCCATTAGCTCTAGATCGAGTTTTTTAATGGCTCTTAAAAGCAGCTTATACATTTATATTAATAAAATGTATGTAGATAATATTATAAGAATATAAGCAGCTGAAATCTTGAAGTATTTACTAATGACTGGAACAGTTGATTTTTCCACCACCAATACAGTTACTATAAACATGCAAGGTATACACAGCTAGATGTGGACAGAATGTGTATGTGCATCACAGACACTACTGTAAGCCATCAAATAAAGTTTTTGCATTCCCTACTAATGGAGATGAAGCATCACAAGTGACTTGAAAATGGAATACTCTGATGCTCCCAGTAACAGTCCTGTAGAGACCTGCTATGTTTCTGCTTCAGACTGCTAATTAGACATCTATTTCTCTCATGAAGCTCTAACAATCCCTGATGTTCCATTATAACTTTCCAAGGAAAGTGTCACCTGGCCCAGCAAAAAACAGGCCCCATTTCATCCCATTTGTATTTATTATATTTTGAGTAAAAATGACAAGAACAGTAGTGGTAGATTAACAAGGAACTGAAGCAATTGATGGATCACCTGAGGCTGCTTCTATTTTTTCTGATTTCTAGGCACAAACATATTCCTGTTTTTTCAACTAATATTACTAAGAAAAGAGCCTATCCCAATATTTCCAACTAATGTTAAGTATGTTGCTCATAAAGCATCAACCTGCTACACTACAAGAGTCACATATAGAAGGAACTTGAAGACATTCCCTCCTTAGGACTTGGGCACTTAGCAGAAGTAAGAAGTGTCCTGAAAGTCCAATGGAAGGCAGGAAAAGTGAGACAGCTGAAGCCTAGCTGAAACTATGCTGTCTTTTAGGGGTGTGTGAAATAGGCTGTATTCTATTCATATTTGGCTCGAACTGGGGACAATATGATCTGTTGATTCAGATCACTGTCCCCGATTCAATTCAGCCAAATCCAAATCTGAAGATTCAATGCCAATTCAGACAATCAGCGATTCAGCTGTAGACACAGTTAAATGTTTTTTCTACATACCTCAAGGTACCAGGCGTGACTTGTGAACACTGCAATGCTGGGGCAGATGGAATGTCCCATAGGAGCATGCCAGACCACCCCCCCC
>JAGPOW010003395.1:14678702-14697319 GCA_030014935.1 Caiman crocodilus
CTCCCTACCCCTGGAGAAACAGGACTTTGTTTACTAATAAGGTCAGATATTCATGACATGATAGTATACATGGAAGGACAGCACTGCTGATATTGATACAGCTTTATACACCACACTGGAATTTTTTTTCCTAGGTATTTCAAAGCAATTTACAATATGTTAATAAAACAAGCTTTACCACATAAGTATCTTTTCTACTAAATGGAGACATTTAGGCCACTGACAGGAGTAAAAAACAAAACAAAACAAAACAAAATCGTGTTTTATGGAAAGAGGAAGTGCATTAGTTTGACCTGGCGCTCCACACCTGTATAGATTGGGTGCTTCAGCAGGGCTTTTTTTACTGCTTTTATCTAGCAGCTGATTGAATTAGTATTTAGACAAAAGTGCCAAAAAGCCCCACTGAGGAGTTTCGGGATTCTGGAACATGGCATGCTGCTCTGGGGACAACCTATCAGCAATCCAGTGGAATCCACCAGGCAATCATCAAGAAAAGCAACTATACAAATACAATCAATGACCAAAGATAGATCCTTAGAGCCTGCCAGCAAGAGATGCACTAACTAGTGAAGACCTAAAGGTCTAGCAGACAGGACAGAGAGGCCATCTAGGTGCTTTGCATCCTATTTTATCAAAGGATTCCTTTGCCTCAATCCTTCCAAAGCCCATTCACAGATATTTTGTGCGTGAGACCATGCACTCTGCAGTATAGCGTAGCTCATGGTAAAATGGCCCTGGCAGGGAAAAAGACATTTTCCATTTAAAGGCATAGGGGTACTTGAAAGAACAGTTGCTTAAAAGGGACAGATATCCCAATCTTTCAGTTCAGGTCAGATGTTTGTAGGAAAGATTTTCACTCTTATTTCCACATCTTTCTGTTAGAGTAGGGGTTTTTTTCCCATTTATTATAGTAAAGCATGGCAATACATTGTGTGACCTTGAGCTGCAATTGACCAGAACACGAAAGAAGGCAGAGGCAATATGCATCTCAGTCAGAACAGATATGTTTTTGCCTTTTGTCTGACAAACATCCATTAAGCTGGCCCAGGAAAGAAGATCATTTCATTTCTGACACTAGATTATGTCTCTAGTGGGTTATGGAATAGAGAAAATCCCACACAACGTACTGATTCGTTTGATGCACTGGCTGGGGGAGTAGTTAGTTGACTGCACAATTTCATAATGATTGCACACTTAATTCATACAACAGAATTTTATTTTAAAATTCTTTGCTACGCATATAACACTGCTTAGCTTTAAGAAATACCACAAACATTAAGAACACAATAACTACGTATATCAGAAACAATGCTCCAAATGCACTTCCTTCTCAAACACTGTTATAAGAATTAGTATTACAAAAACAACTACAATTACAACTAAAAGTTAAATTTAAATCAATACTATTATTCTTCATAATACACTTACAATCCTAGAATTCTGAGAAGCCAAACACTTAAATATGCTTTCATTCCCCAGTAGTACAATTTAATGGGTTGGCCTCAGTAGTACAGTTCAATGGGCTGGCCTCAATACTGATGGGACTAAATCCCCTTCTTTCAGTCCCTTTTGGGCACTCTGCAGCTTCAGCAGGAACTAAGAGATTCGTGTTCAGAGAGGGTGGTTCAGCTGATCAGTCTGATCCGGCCCACACTTGTGATTCTTCCTTCGATGTTCTGCAAGTGAGGTTACCTCCAAATTGGGACAGTAGGTTACAGTTTTTATCGAGTGAGTTGCCGTCTTGGGCCACTCCTACCCAAACCTGTCACTACTCCCAAATTTGGGCTCAGATCTTTCTTACCAGATTTTTGCTGGGTTCAGTTTCTTTTGTTGATCATTTTAATTATTTGGGGGAATTTCCTTTCTTTCCAATCTTTTCAAAGGCTTGTTAAAGGCCTCTAAAGATAAAATTCAAGAGTTAAGACTTTGAGCAAAGTCAGGACCTTCCGCACGTAGACCAAAACAATGGCCTAGATAAGAAGATGAATCTTGTCTTCTTCCTAAACTGGCTAATGGGCAACTATTATAAGCATTCAACTCTTACATTCAATATGACAAATTATAAGCACATTTCTTCATATTTTCTCTATACTTGTGTCTTGTTCCTTTTTATTTTTGTGCTTGCTTGTACACTTTGGAATAGTGCTCATGTGTCATTCAAATATTTGACCAGGATTGCCCATGTTGTCAACTGTTCAATGGTTAAGGTTGTCAAAACGTAATACAAATGGGACCAAAATATTTTATACAGGCAAAGCAGAATGTTACAGAATTAGGTGGTATCCAAAACTAGCAGAAATTGAAAATATCTAAGAAAGTTACTTTAATTAAAAGCTCCTTAATTCATAAGTGAAGAATTAATTCATCTAATTATATCTGCAACCTCCCCAGACTTAGAATGTTTCTCATATGGAGTCAAAAGTATGTATAATTGTCTCCTAGAAAGATAAGGGAGTTTTAGAGAATTATATTAAGTGACATCTTACTTTTGCAGTAGTCTTTTTCAGTCTGAAGGATACCGAAGCTTTTCATGATGTATATTCTATACCTGGGAATCACTTTCATTCACAGTTCTGGGATGAAATATAGTAGCTGTTTCATAGTGCAGAGCAAACTACATATTAGTTTAGAAGGAACCAAAAAAAAAGTGCAGGGGAAATCAATACGCAAAACTAAGGGTAGAAACAGACGTTGCTTGATGTCTCATCTGTGCCACTATAAAACTTATGGTGACACAAATGGTGGGCAAATAGATGTTGCTACCCTTTGTTGCACCACATCAGAGGAAAATCATTGGCCTGACAAAAGGTAGTAAATAGAGTCTGCCTCTTTATTGCATCAGGTGTCTATAAGATCTGTGGCAAAAAGTTACAGGCAGCCTGAGCTGCTCATGCTCTCCAGTCACCTTGGGCCCCCTCGAGACCTGGGAGCACCTACTTAGGTTTCCCCCTGTTTACAGAGAGGCAGCTTGAGGTACTTTTCTTTAAATGGGGAACTTGAGATTCCCTACTTACAAAAACTTGCCCCAATCTCCAAGGATTGTGTCTGTAGGCAGGAAAAGCCCATGAAAGTCCCAGCATGGAGGGAAAGGGCCCAGGGAATGCCAGCGTCCCAAGCATCCACTTCCCTAGACCCACTCGTGGAATCTCCAGGGACTTGCCCCAAAGATCTCCGTTTACTCAGACACACTGCTCAATCTCCAGGGGTGGGTCTGGGTAAGCGAGGAAACCCAGACCTTCCCTGTTTACCCAGACCCACCCCCAGGATCTGCAGGGATGAATCCAGGGGCAATGCATAGGGGGTGCATGGGGGTGCACATTCACCCCTGTCAGGCTACACTCTGTTTAGCCGGCGGGTAGGGGGGCAGGCGGAAGCACCAGTGCCCCACCTGGAAGTGCTGGCTGGGGAGTGGGGTCACCAGCAAAAGTGGATGCGGGAGTCCCGAAAGTGGCGTGGTTGCTTTTACGGTGAGTGAGATCAGCCATGGGGAACCACCCCCACCCCCCGGACAGCAGCATCAGCCACCAGGGGACTCTCCTGGTTGCTGACTGGTGTCGTAGGGGGCATGTGCCCCACCCCGGACTCAAGAAGCACCAGACACCCATGGATGAATCTGAGTAAGAGGGGAAAGCTGGGCAGGTGCTCTCAGGGCTTGGGGAACCCAATACTGCCCAGGAAATCCCAGAGCACACAGGACCAGGACCCTTAATCTCTGGGGGAACACACTGCCCCTTGTCCTGCACCATCAAGGGGTAGGGCAAGTGGTAACATGTTTCACTCAATGAAGCAGATCAGCTGTGTGGTGACATCACAGCACAGCTTATCCACTTCTATCAGTGGCATTTATGGCCAGCCTTAGCTATGCTTACTGTCGGCATCTGAGCAAAAAAATTAAATACAGCACCTAAATGCTCATGACTTGCTATCATGATTGCTGCTACTTGATTTTCTCTCTCCCTGTGACCTCAGATAAGATTTGTGACATCATATACAAACAAAAAACCCTTCTAATAATATTCTCTAAAATCAATACAAAATCTACTGGCAAAAGGCAATTCATGTTCCATTCTAGCGGTTGGTCCAAATGGAGGATGATGGAGTATAACTATCGATGCCAATTATACCATTAGCACAAGTGTTAAATGTGCTGTGCATCTAAACCAGCAGTTCTCAAATAGGATACCACACAATATTAGTACTGTTAGGTATGCAAACTCCTACATGATTCACAAGACAAAGCCAGAGATTTCAAATAGTAACGTAGAGTCCACAACATCCTGACCTGTAGTGGCCTTGCTGAGTCTTTGAAACAGAAGAAATGATGTACTCTTTTTCCACAGTCAACAAATGAGTGAGCTAAGAGCTAGTATTCTCTGATGGGTGCTTCAAGTCTAAAAAATCAGAACTACTGATCTAAGCCCACATCTGAATCTTCTTTGTGAACTAAGTTAAGAGTCGACATGTTTCTACGTGCCAGAATTGCAGGTGGAGGAAGGAGTTTGGTTTGCTTTAAGACTGGGGCTTCTGGGAAATATAGTAACAATTATAAATTAGACAATTACATCTAAAAACTAGATTAAAAAAATAAAAGTTATAAACTGAAGTGCTCAAAAGTTAAAAAGGAATAGGCTCAAAGTTGCTTGTACAACTTGAACTAGCTCCTTATGTGCATATGCATTACAATAATCTTTAGCATGTGATCACTAAGTCCTTTTCCTTGGCTCTGTTAGAGAAAAGCAAATGCCAAATCAAGCCCAGATACTATACATGCTTGCAGATTGTTAAATGAACGATATTTTTTCCACCACTTTTATCTGTGATAAAATCGTCTGTCACAACAGTGGCCAAATACAAGACTGCTACATATTGTAAAGGCAACATAAAGGTCACCTTTGTAAGGATTTCTTATCTGCTCAGAATCTGACTAATTTAAAAATGTTACATCATGTGTGGAAAGCAGGACAGAGGAAGTTAATGATCTCAGCCCTAAACAGGTAATGTAAACTTGAAGCATTTGCAAATACAGCTGTGGAACTAAGAGATGCTGTAGGACTAAATGCTGAGCGATGCGATATACAGTCTTTTATTGACAGATTCTAAAGGAGAAAGGTTCACTTTTTTACCCAAGTTTTTCAAACTAGAAATGAAGCCTACAGATGCATTATGTGATTCCATTTTGAAAACAAGATCACCACTGTGCTGACAAGTGAATTCTTTAACTATAAAGTTATGTTTAGGTAAAGCAAGTTATAGCTCAGTAGCAGCATGGGCATACAAGGGCAGAAAACCTAAATCATTTTCAAACCTTCACCAGCTATGATGGATAGCTCCTATATTTGGCTAGAGGGCAGTAGAATATTGCATTATCTTTATTATGTTAAGAAAAGATACATAAATTATGAACGGCTTTACTTTTACTTGAGATAGCCATGTGGGGACAAGCAGAGGAGATAATTAGATCAACCTTACTATTAGTGTATCTTTATTATATGCAGCCTTATTTTTGTAATCAAATTAATGCCTTTTTAAGATTCAACAAAATGTGTAATACTGTAAAAAGTACCAGTAAATAATAACACTTAACAAAAGATTAACTTCCTGTAGAAACATGATGTTTCAGTCACGTCATAGATAAATTCAGTCACGTCATAAATAATTACCGCATCTTTAGCTGGTGGCCGGTAGCACAGCTCAATTGAAGGGAACAGAATTATATCCCCTGAGTCTACTTCATTAGAAGGAGAGCAAAGACTAAGGAGAAAGAACATTTACTCCTGTTTTCAGTTTACTAAAGATTGACATCATGCAATTTAATAAAAATGCAGGTTTAGGTTTTGTCAAAGGTGTTGGATTGACAGCCCAGGAGACTGAAGTCCTCTAGTTATTCATGCAGCAGGTACAATACAGGCAGTGGCAAGGACAGCTTCTCCACACTGCCCTTCCAGTATGCTCTGATCATGATCTGGAGGATCATGGTACCTCTGTACCAGTTCAAACATTAGTTTATCTACTGAGAGTGTCAACCAGGGAGACAATTAGTGCCAATTTAGGCAGGGATTTTTATACACCTGACTGTTAGAAACTGCAAGACCCTTGCAGTAATTTTGCATGGGCTACAGAACAGCCATCAGGTGACTTTTACTTTTTGTTGCCACTAACATAGGTTGGATTTGAACTGCTACCAAGGTGAAACTTTTCTGAAGTCACAAAAAACATAATTTTGAACTGTGTGAAAATTCTAACTTTCAAATTTGGGGGTTTGTTGTTTTGCTTTCTTTTACCTTCAAATTGACCTTCTAAGTGTATTATATTAATAAACATATAATGTTAATAGCACTGGCTGAATAAAAATTAGGGCAAAGTAGACCCATGTTGAGTAGGTTGAATAACTAACAACAAAAACAATACACGTGAAGAGCAATCGGTTCAAGCCAAACTGGCATAGCCAAGATGGACATATGATCTATAATAGGAACTTCAGATTTCTTCACTTTCTAATATATCAGTCACATGAAGTCAAGGACTTCTTAACACTTCTAATGCCAAACAACATAATTATATTGATCAGGTAGGGACAGGAATGATCTTAATCATTTTTTTTAAAAGAGCGTCTTGGACCTATAATCCTCAAGCCTTACTTCCAGATTCACAGGTCCACGCTCTAAACCTGAGTCTTCATTTGCTCTTCCTGGTCTTCTGCTAGACTAGGGATACATACTTAAAAATGTACAGTTTCTTTATATTGAAATAACTTTTATTTCACTTACAAGTGCACTGTTAGTAGTTAAGAGTCAGAATAAGGCAAGTTCCATAACGAGTATTCTGTAATCCATAGCAAAAACTGGAGCCTTACTAACAGGTGAAAATGGGAGCCATTAAAAACATGATACAAAATAACCCTAGATGCATACGTGTGTTGACACTGTCCTGGCTTTCCACACAGCATTTCACAGATTTCTGCAATAACCAACCCCTGCCCATAACTAAAACATACATGGTTTTGTTGTGCATAACCATACATGGATTTAAACAAAGGAACAAGGCACAAGGTAGCTGCAACAACTCAAAGGTCAATGAAGAAAAAGTTTAAGAAAACAAGAAAACAGAACATTCCTTTCCTGCCTTTACTTCTCACCCCTATTCTGATTTTTCAAAGAACGGAAAGGTATGTGTTGTTTTTAATGGCATCCACTTAATGCCCCTGAGTTTAAAAAGTGTGAGAGCAGGACTTGATGACATCAATGGAAAGATAACAATGTACACATTCTTATTCTTTAGAAACTAAACTAGCTAAATTAATTGCTGACGTATATCCATTTACTTCAAAAACAGTTGCATCAACATGAAGGCATTTTACTGTTTTGGTTATTTTTTTCTTCTATCTTTATGTTTCCATCATGATAGTTAAAACTCTCAGAAGTCCTCTTCAAAGAGGTGGAGATTTGTTTGATCAGTTATAGATCTTGATGGAACCACCTGCAGGTAACAACAGAGTTGTTCATAGACCTTCCTTTGTCCAGGGCCCTAACCAAATCCCAATGAAGCCTAAATTCCCAAGGACCGAAATGGAAACACAATCAAAGCCCAAGTTCAACAGGGTCCATGGGGTTTGGAAAACAAGTTGTATACATCTCAAGCTACGAATATTCATGCATCTTTCATTTGGCCTTTACCAACAGAAGTACTCTCTCTCTCTCCCTCAGATTTTGATGATCTATTTCCTTTGGCTTATCTTGCAACCTTCCAGACTAAGGAAGGAAAAGAAAATAGTTTACTTCTAAGAACATAAAACTTCACTATCCTGCATCTCCCAAAGACATGACAAGTAATATAACAAATCTTAAATATAATTCAACATATTAGGCTGTTCAGAGACTGCCATGTATCTCTGCCAAAAGGGAAAGACATGACAGCAGCCTTAGCAAATAAAATATAAATAGTCAGAGAGCTTCTTGCTTAACAATCTGATAGCTAGAAATGTTTGCTGGTCATCCTAGGGACTGTGCAGCTACAAATACCACTCTAGTTAAATGATTTAACATAGGAAGTGTTAACACACCATCACAGAGAATGCAGCACTGACCCCCTTGGCATATCCACACTTCAGATGAGAACTTGGGGTGGGAGGGATGTGTTTTCTAAGTTTTGTATCTCCTAGAAGAGGGTCCAGTCTGCCAATGCTTATTCACATAAGTGGCACTTACTCCTGTGAGACATCTTACAGATTTTCTACAGCACTATTAATATAAAGATTGTCTGATTAAGAGTTTGCAGGACCAAATCCTTATAGAAAATCATTTCAAGTTGTGTACAAATTCATTTTGAAAAACGTCCCCACCATCAGCCAGGAAACTTTTGCGTTTTAAAGGAATAACTGTCAATGTCACACCTGTCCCCAAGCCATTCTAAGCTTTTTTGTAATTTAAGCGTGACACTTTTTTTCCCCAAACACACAAGGTCTGTCCTTCCTCTGGCTGCATAAAAGACCCAATCCACTCCCCCACAAAATAGAACTATACAGAAAAGCACTGAAACTGGACATAGAATTACTAATCAAGATCATGAACTAAAATAGAACAAAAAAAATGCAATTTCAATCATTTACTTAAAATTTCAGTCCCTCTTGTAAAAAAAAAAATTGGACTGAAGTGAGATTTTTACACTGACACTATAATACCCCATCAAAATGTTAATTAAACTCTAAGACCTCAACAGATGTTCACTGATGTTGCAGTGACTTAACCCTATTGTGTTTCTTTAACCTCCTCAAATCAAAAATGGAAAAAAATCAACTATTCTTTCCCACTTCTATTTTAAATAGTGAAGGCATATGGGACTACAATAAAATCTTTGTTATACAGCATCCCCGGTGTAAGGAGATCGCTGGTTATGTAAAAAACTTGGTCATCTGAAATAACTTGGCAGGGTTTTTCAGATAACATGGAGCTGGGGGTGGGGCACATGCAGTGTGGGGGGCAGGGGTGGAGGCAGCTGCACGTGGAGCCGCAGCAGTGGAGGGTGATGGATGGCAGCAGCGTCAGCCACACGCAAGCTCTCCCTCCCCTTGGCGTTTGGCCAGCTGGCCCGAAATTCCAGTTAACAGAATTTCTGGTTATTTAAATGTCAGATAACAAAGATTTTACTACTACTTAAACAATGTGGAAAATGAATTCTTCATCCAATGCTGATGAAATTAAATAAAAATATTTCACTCAAACTTTTTAAAACAGGTTGGGGGGAAAGAAATTTCATATTCAGGCAAATACTCAACATACACAATTTCAGTTGAAAAGGTAAATTTTTCTGAAAAGCTTGGGAAATGTAAAAAAATCTCTCATAAAAGCTGGTTTGAACTATACTGCTAGGTTCATCCTTGTATTACATAAACCCAAAAAAGAGAATAAATTAGTTTATTTTTATGAAGAGTTGTGTTTGGTTTGGTTGTTGTTGGGGGTTTTCTGTTGGGGGGGGAGGGAAAGAGAGGGGTTAAACCAAAAGAAGTGTTGCAGGGAGGGAAGGAAGAGAGAGAGAGAGAGAGCGCACGCAAGAAAGATTTTTTAAATTTAAGACATAGTTCTGAAGCAAAACATTCCCAATCGTAACTTCAGAACTTTTATAGAAGTTCAGATCCAGAGTCTGAATCCATATTTTCCTGCTGCTTGCTCTATAACCGTCTAAGCCAGCTATCTATCACATACAAATATAAAAATATTTTCAAACTAATGCATGCAGTCTTCTATTTCGAGAGGTTGCCATATGTCCAGAGAACCTCAGATTCTGGTAGTGTCTAGAGCTAAATTCTGCATCTCAGAACTCTCAAATATTACCAACAAATGCAAAAGGATATACATCCTGATTCAGAGATGGACTTTAGCACATTCCTCACTTTAAGCCTATGGGAATTGCAGTGTTCTCAATGGACCTCCTAGTGATCAAGTTTGGCATATGCATATATTCCTTGCTGAGCTGAGGCTACATATGGCATTATTGCTAGTTTCGACTTTTGGACAGGTGGAGAAGGTCCCAGTAGTCATAAGGTGCTGAAAATATGAAACTGAAGACAAGAAGGTTAAAACTATATTCCCTTGTGTAGTACTTAAAAAGGTACTAGAAGCAGGTTATTTATCTGGCATAAATACTTTGTGTATTTCTAAAGGGTACACAGCAAAGCTGCCAGATGGGTCATCCAGCCTTCAAGCCAAAATACCATGTTGCCCTTTTCTTTCCTGCCTTTTCTAATGTTATGTATTATGCAGTTAGAGTGAGGGCCAAATTCAGAAGCAACTCCACCATGGTGTTTCACACACCTGTATGATCAACTACAATGGCCCAAAGCATACTGGTCTCTTTTGATCTCCCAAATGAGTAAGAATCAACAATAACTTTACTTATCACTTGAATAGCACTGAATCTGAGGCTGATTTGAGATCACTATAGGGTCTGATATTTTCACATCTTTTGAACGTGAATGTTCAGGAAATGGTATTCATAGATTTACAACCAGCTTGAAACAAGATGTATCTTTTCCAACCTCTCAATCTACTTACAGTATATTGGTCCCAACACCTTGGTTTCCATCACAATTCATTTAAAGAGTAAGGTTGACTTCTGACAAACAAGCAAATTGGTTATAATTATTTAATAAGTAAATTATTAAATAATTGTTAAAAAGTTGACAAAACATAAAAATGTCTATTATCTATTTTTGGGATTACACCTAGAGCAGCTCCCCTCTTCTTTCCATACAATTAATTGCAAAAATTACTGATTGTGTGTCAAGAGAGTTTTATATTCCATTAACCATTAGATTTCAGTCTTTTATTACTTGATTCGTAACATATCCAAAACAAGTACTGGGAATGTCTTACCTAAATACTTTAAATAAATTACAAAAGATCAAAGCATAAAGGTCTGGACTAGATTTTATTGAAATGTTTAGGATGTTTCATACACAGAGACATTTTCAGTCAGAAAGTGCTTTTACTAGAAAATAGGCAGACAAGTTTATTTGGGTAAATACGGTATCTTTTATAAGACAGAGCTAAAATAGTTGGAAAAATTCTTCTTTGCAAGCTTTCAGGCACAAACACTCTTTTGTCAGGCTGAGGAAGCATTTGCAGTTTGACTCCACTCTGCCGAGATGGAATATAAAAGAAGTCACAAGCCGGTATGCATGCAAGAAAGCCAGTCAGTGAAAATGCAAATTGAGGCAGTCAGTGGATAAGAGGGGGAGGGGAATGTAAACCTGGCGATAAGAATACAGCTGGTAAATAGTAGAGAGGTTACCTGTTAGGCAGACGTTATAATGTGTCATACGTCCAATATCTATATTTAGTTCATTTTTTTTTGTATCAAGAAGGCTGGATGAAATGAAGTTCATAGGCTCGTCTGTGAAAAGTGTTTTGTAAATTCCCTTTGAGGATTAGAACTGAGAGACTGGAGAGAGAATGGTTTTCTTGTGAGAAGTATCCCCAGTAGAAAGTTGGGTATTCTTGTCTTTGATAGATTTGGGGGGTGGGGTTGAGCGCGTATGTGTATGCACATCCCACTCCCTCCTGGTAGGAAAGTCTGTGGGGGAAAAGAATGGAGCTAGAACTGGGCAGGGATTGGGAGGGAGCTGAGCCAAGCCAGGAGTGGGATAGGGGCCAGGGCCCACTGTGCCCGCCCCTTTCCCCCTGCCCTGGGTTATTGCCCAGTGCCAGCACCCTCTGCACCAAATCTGCCACCCCACAGCCCTGCATTGGCCCCTGCCCTGCACCACCCGGCAGGGCCTGGATCTGGGGGCTGGAGCAGGGCCAGCCTTGGCTGAGCCACCAGGCTGAAGGGGATGGAGCCCCAGGCACCCCTACATGGGGTAGGTGTGGAACGAAGCTGCAGCTCATCCTGGGGAACATGGGGAAGGGGTGGAGATTCCCACTACTGCATACATTCCAGAAGGCACAAGGAACATGTGCTCCCAGATCTACATGGCACAAGGTGAGCTGCCGCTGTGGGCTGGGCCAGCAGTAGGCTGGGAGGCAGTGGCACTGGGGGGTTGGAAGGGCTATGGCATATTTTGAGGTGGCTGCACCCCACCCCTACAGCCCCCTCCCAGCACTGCTGCCGCAGCCCCAACTCAAGCCTGTAGCAGCAACCTGTCCTTCCCTACACAGATCTGGGGCCACACACCACCCATACCTCCCAGGCTGTAGCAGCAGGAGCTGTACCCCTAGACGAGCTGCTCATGGCTCAGTCCCCCCGGGCAGTGCCTGCCCCTCTCCTAGCCCCAACCCCACTCCCCCCAACCCTTGCTGCAGCCAACAGAAGCCCTCAGCTGGACTGCCTTGAAGTCCTACCTCTAGCCCATGTTTGGGGGGGGAATAAGCCCCGTTACTCCTCCCTACTTCTACCGCCTATGTATATAACATTTTTGGAGATGCAGGTGCAAGATACAGGAATGTTGACGGCTCTGTTGTGGGTTGTAAGTAATTATGTAGGTGGTGGAGCTATATTGGCAAGTTTTAAATTTCTTGTCAAGGCATGGTCTGGATCCATTTAGTGTGTTTTGGGCTGTAGGAAGTTTGCTTCTGATGATGAGTTTGGTGAGGTTCAGTGCTTGTTTAAAGGCTAGGATGAGTGGTCCTTGGAAGATCTCTTTAAGAATTGGATCTTCTTCTAGTATGGTGTGACAGGGGACCATCTCAAGGCTAATCGCAGTGTTGGCCTGCCCACCTGCCTTGACTTTGATAAAACTAATCAGAAGCTGTTAATAGGGTGGTAGGCTGCCCATTTACTGCCCAATGCCAAGGGCATTACACATAGCTCCAGACCTTCCCTTATAGCATATCCCATGCCTCACAGATGGCATCCAAATCAACTAGGCCACTGGCCCAAACTACTCACATTTATTTCCCCGGCTCCTCTGCTGAGCCATACCACTTGGCCTCTGGGCCAAACTTGACCTCAGACATCCAGAGACTTACCTTGGTCTCTTGCCCCCTCACTGGGGCTTGTGTTCTTGAACTATTGGGGCCAGCCCATTCACAGTCCTTCACGCCACACAGACTTTACAGCCCCTGTGCAGCCCTTCAGACCCACCTATGCAAACCCTACTCTTCACCCTTATGTGCAGCCCTTCAGGCTGCCTCTGCAAAGCTTATCCTGTGCCGCCTACTACACACTTTACACCCCCTCTCTGGGACCACAATTCCGCCCTACTGTGGGGCCATTTTGGTGCTCATAGCTGGAGAAAGTATTTTGTTCAACTATTTTAGTTGGTTTAATAGAAGAGATCAGAAAAAAAACAGTGCAGCACACAAGACTGGGGGGAGGGAGGGTTGGCACACAGCTAGACAAAGAGTGGTGGGGAGGAGGGTGGTGCAGTGCTTGAATCACTGGCTGGAGCCACAACCCCAGCTGCTGCTGCTACAGATGGACAGACAGACAGACAGGGGGTGCGGCGGCTCCCCAAAATTCTCCGGTACACTTGCTCATGCCTGATGGCACACCAGTTGGGAAATGCTGCTTTAGACCAACATGGCTACAACCTATACCCCTTTACTAAAAAATTGCTTTTACTAGAGACCATTAAACAAAATCTTGAAGACAGCACACAGTATAGATGTCTTCTGCACTGGGTAAGATAAAATGAGTACCGGCTTCTGCATTTAGTAAAGACTGTAAAGGCATAGTAAACGGTGGCAAAATAGACACACCTATCTAAAGACATTACAACACCTCATCTCATATGCCCCAATGTTACAAGCATATATATATTTAACTTTACATAGACAGTTCTAGCAAACACAGTGGAAGAAGTACTATATTGACTGGATCAGACGAAATTGTGAAAGGAAACAGTATCAACTGCATGCTGAAACACTGTAATCTACAGCTCTTCAACAATATTTTCTACAGATCCTAGTATGATGGGAGGGTAGGGGACAAGACAAATCTGACCAAAGCCTGAACGAAAGCTCAGGAAGCAAAAAGTGCCATGATTAAAAAACTACCATTTACCAGCATTCCAAGAGAGAAAAATGCAGTCATGGGAGGGCAGTGTTGACAGTGGTCATTACCATTAACAGTTGGATTGACAAGTGAGTCAACACTTCCTGACTATTGTATATCTTATCATTGCACCTTGAAGCTACAGTCACAGACCAGGGCCCACTGTGCCAGGCACTGTATAAATACAGAACCAAAAATTGTCTCCATCCTGAAGTGCATACAATACAAGAATTTAAAATTTTGCCAGTATAGCTTTGTCATCAACTTAAAAAAGACACACACCTATTTGACAAAACTATGCTAGAACAACTTGAGAACGCATAAAGCTTTTTACCTCCCTGAAAGGAATCCTTATCAGGTAACTGAAGAAGCTTTCTGGCTCCTTTCTCTTGACAAAACAGGGCCAGCAATCTCTCCTGGGAGAACTGTTGGTCAGAGTCTCAGCCCAAAGTGGTGTTTTTTTGAGCAATAGCCACAGAGCAACTTTTTCAGCAGAAGCCATCAACTTACCCTTCCTCAGGGAGGACTTGATGCACTGTGAAGTCTTGACTCAATGGCCCTTTGTGCTACATAGTTCCTTCAGCACCTTTCTTTTCAGTGCTTGCGACCAGCGTTCCAGATCCAATCACTAGTCCCATTTCCACAATACTACCAGATATTAACACAGCATGGCAGATGAGATAGCAAACAGTTTATCATGTAAATATATACAGTTAAGACATTAATCTGAATATTCAAAAAAGTCCTCTCAAGACTAACCTTTCTAAAGTAGATTTATACACTCATCATTGGTGACAGAAGCAGCTAAATAACAGATCCAAGCATAATTAGTTTAGGCAGATCTCTTCTTACTTTTGTCACAATTAAAATTAGCGACTATATATACGCAGAGGTCCCCAAAGGGTTTTTCCTTAATCCATACCTTACAATGAACACACCCTCATTCCATAAAGGTAATTTTTTATTTCTAATGATCCCATCACTAGCTAACCTCCCCATTATAGTCAATTTTTCCTCATTCATAGTAGCCCTCTTTCCTGTTTATTCAAGCACTCTACATACAGCCTAGTAACACTGCTTCCCCCTTGGTCTTGTATAAGCTGCTTAGAATCACATTTTATGTTTACACAAAGCTAATATGAAAGCCAGTTACCCAATCTTGTCATCCTGATTTTTCTCATAATGGATTTACTATTGCAGCAAATTTAGCAAATTGAGATTATGTATTCATTTCATGTTCCATTCATGCACCACTGAGGAGTACTGGACAGGATTCACCCTGTATAATTTCCACCTGCAAAAATCTCTCTGTTTTGTTGGGCAAAGCCTATTTCAATTTTTTCCCTCCCTCAGGCTGATGGATTGTGTGTTGCATGAGCCAGCTGTGAGCAATGGCATATCCAAGGCGTTGTCATGGAACAGGAGAAAAAAGCTGGAATGCTGGACCAGAGAGCTGGACACAAAAAGGGTTTTCTGTACTGTATAAAATCTTCTGAAGCTCAGACAATCTGGTTGGTAGATTGAGTAATGGTGGAAGGACCTCTCTTTTATAGTTGGGTAATGTCAGTTCATGTATGATTTTCCACTTTGCACCCAAAGTTAACTGAGAAGTGCAGCACAGGATGACAACTATAATCAAAATTCCTTTGAATCTCATTATTTTAAACATCATGCATTGTCACAGCAAGGGGGGAAACACAGAAGATAATACTTCTTTGACTATAATAGTGAGTTAACATTTATATATATTTGTTAAATTCTTGCTGTGATTTTATTGGCCAAATTCTACTCTCATTTATACTAGCATAGAACCAGAGTAATTCTGTTAATTTCTCTGGATTTATGCCAGACAAACACTGGTTTACCTCAGCACTGAATCTATCCCTTTATCTTTTCTGCAGTTTAGTGAAGCCACTGGGAAAAATGGAAATGCAAGCACATTATAAATTGCTAAACATGGAAAAGGTCACAGAAGCACTGCATGCTACATAGAGATACAGACAGACTTAAACAATGCTCTAAGAATTCTGCAAAAGGAAATGTTTGAAACAACCTGATGATGACTGAGCTATCATCAGCATTTCACCTTATGTGGTACCCACGATACCTTTCCTATCAATTGCTCTACTTGGAAATCCTTTGCAATTATGGCATATCCATATCCTAAACCTCAATCTTGTTTTAGCACAAGATGCTCAAGTGATTATATTAATGATATATATAATTATGAGGAATGTATAATTATGAGGATATATTTGATTTTACACAACTTTTTCAACAGAAGTCTTTAATAGCAAAAAGATCTATGGTAAAACCAAGAACATTTGAAGACTAAAATACTATTGCATTTCTCTGAATGATGCATACAATGAAAAAGATTCCAATGCAGTAAGCAGGTCATTCAGATTCATTCAGTCATATAGCTCAAGTTAAAGTAGAAAGAGCATAAAGTCACAGAAACTTAAGGTTGGAAGAAACCTCTGGAGGTAATCTAGTCCAATCCCCCACTCAAAGCATAAAATAAACTTAATTTGTTAATTTCACATTCAAAAGTTTACATTATTGAAATCTGAAATGGATAGCAAACACAACAATAAAAATTATGTCTGTAACCAGGAAGCAAAAAATGGAAATTAACTCATTCTTGTAATAATCCGGATGTTATATAGCAGGGCTGTACAAAACAGCTATGTTTTGATTTTGTTTCGGATTCAGCCATTTGAGGGACAGCAATTCTTTTTGGTGTTTTGGATCACTGTCCTGTTTCTATTTGGCCAAATCTGTTTCGGAGTTTCGACACTGTTTTGGTGATTTGGCTATAGGCTACAAGGGGGAATAACAAAAACACCTATAACTTTGTCATTTCTTGCCTGATTCAGATGAAAATTGTGGGGACGGCAGCCCCTTCTGAGGGCACGAAGCCTACAAAGTTTCAAGGAGATAGGTGTAGGGGTTTCTGTGAAACTACCTCAGATTGTTCAAAGCAAAACTCGCATCACTTACTGGCAGTGGCAGCATGCTATCATCCCGCGCACAGATCCGGAGGCCCACACCGCCTGGGAAGGCTACAGGGCTGTGCCAGACTCCTCCTGAGGGGCATGGGCCCCCAGATCTGTGCCTGGGATGACAGTAGGCTGCCCTCCCTCCCTTAGAGCACTAGGATTGGAAGGGACCTCAGGGACAAATCACAGACTGGCCAGCTACAGATGTCAATATTAGTGCAGTCCTTCCCCTTTCTCTTCTTAGTTTCTGTTTCTCTGCAAGCCCAGCTCCAAAACGCCGACATTTTCCAAAATGTTTTGGATGATTTTGTTTCATTTCAGAGATATTTTGGAGCCTTCCATTTCATTTAGGATTTGGTGTTTCAGGTGCCAAAACAGGCTGAAATACCTCCTAAATGAAACGGCTGCTGAAGTTTCACAGAGCCGTATTATACAGTAGAAAATTACTAGTTTATAATGAAGACTCGTTGTGGAATACTGAAGGTGGCAACTAATATGAGCACACACTGTAATGCAACATTAAGGCTGCTGAATCACTCAACTGTACTTTGCTAAATTAACTGCATTTGTTAAAATAAATTACAGTGCTTCATAGTATATCAGTTAACCTCTTTCCATATGCCTTGAGAGTAATGAAGTCTTAGTCACTATGGCAATCTCTTATTAAAGCTTTTCTGGAAAGTAGGACTAAACTGCCATTTTGGGAGGGATAAATATTAAACCTGTGAATTAACACAGTGAGGATTTGGGTAACTGCTTTCTTCTCACTTACTATTCCCCCTGCTACATACCTCACCCTATTATAATTAAGGTGTTCTTTAATTCTTATCCTAGGCTATTTGCAGCATTTCACTCACTCTCAAAGTGGCTGCTGTTCAAAACGATCTTGTCTTCTTTTTTTTTTTGTTAATTTCATGTGTTTGAAAGATGTTGGTTGACACTCCCTAGCATGGAGAAGAAGGTTATACTAAACCAATGATGATGGATGTCAGGAAGGCTAACGAACCCAGTATAGATCACTCCAAATATATCCAATTCAGTGCTCTCTCCCTAAAACATCCATTCCCACCACTGTTGAAAACAGGGTACCGTTCTAGGTGGATCATTGATCTATCCCATCCCACTATGGCACGTCTTATGCTATGTTCAGGTTAAGTACTATGTTAACACAGCTGTACATCTGGTACTTGTCCTAGCTAGTCCAGGTATCCCTGCATAAAACTGCTGTAAAGCCATGTAGTTATATCCCAAAACTTTCTATTTGCTTCCACTTTTTATGCCGGATAAAGACAATGCTAGCGGAAACTGCTCTACCATGTACTCCACCACCTTGAAGAAACTCTAGCTGTAAGAATGAAAAGCAATTCAGTTTCCAAACCCAATATTTTTCTCTGTCAGGAGGCTGTCAAAAAGTTTCATGAGACTTGTATTGCATCATAAATGAATATAGTATTTTATATACCATAGCTGTGGTATATACCCTTTCACAGCTGATGTGTCTCTATGTGTGTTTATTTATGTAATTAGAGCTGTCCACATGCTATCAGCTCCTTTCATGTCAGATGCTGAACAAGCTACAAAGAACAATAATTTCTGAATACCTGTGATCAGGATTAGATTTAAATG
>JAGPOW010003395.1:14712132-14728990 GCA_030014935.1 Caiman crocodilus
AGCCAGTATGTGTGCTGGGGGTTGCCTCTCCCCAGATGCATCACCCTGCACTTGTCCACGTTAAATCCCATCCTGTTGCTGTCCGCCCACTCGTGCAGTCAGCCCAGATCCTGCTGCAACCTCTCCCTCTCCTCTGGTGTCCCCACCTCAGCCCACAGTTTGGTGTCATCAGCAAACTTGGACAACTTGCTTTCCACCCCCGCGTCCAAGTCAGCGACAAAGATGTTAAAGATTCCAAAGAAACTGCAATTATAAAGGTTTTTTTTCCTGTTTAAATCACCACTGTAACCAAGTTTTCATCTAGGCTTAATACAAAACCAAACAAAATAACCATGCATTTTTTTTAACCATATTAATAGATTGGTAGAGAGGCCCCATCTAAAACCAAAATTCAGGATTACTGTTAGTTCAAAGTTGTGGTAAATAAAAGGTGACTGAACGCCAGCAAGCTGTGCTCGCGGTGTGGAGGAGCAGCGGGTGCAGCCCAATAGCCATGCGAAGAATGCATGCAGCAAAATCCCTGGCTCATGCAACTTGTTCAGCGCGGGGAAAAAAGATCCAATCTCATTGGTTATTAGCGCAGTATAAAAGCAAAGCCCACAGAAAATGGGACCCACACAACATCGGAGAGGCTTGATCACTCTCACCGAAGGCCCTGTGTCCACGGCTCCCTTTCCCCCCCGGACGCTCCTATCAGGGCTAATTGCATCACTTGGATGCATGAAGAGCTCTCAAGTTCCCTACGGTTTTTCGTTTCAGAATTATTGTAAGGGGAACTGCTGGCGCGGAAGTGCAAACAAAGTATTTATGTGCTTCACGGTATAACTTTACAGAGCATGCCTACACTGTGTGCATCAACGCAAGTCTCTGTACTGCAGTTTGTAAGTAAAGCGTTTACTTGTTATATTGCCTTCGGATTCTTTTTAAACGGGAAAACTAGAGAAAAGGGGAAACAAGGCTCCATAACCCTTTCGTCCCCGGCCTGTTCGTATCTGAGGGTTAATTACCACTCCACTTCCACCCCCCCACCGTTTCTTACCACAAAACTAACTAGCAAAACTGTAGGGCAGGGGGAACCACAGGCTGCCGTGAAAAGGAGGGCTGGCATAAAGAGGAGGGAAAGCACCTTTTCTCTCTTGCTACAGAGATGAGGACATGGACTAATGGCTTGAAGTTGCAGCAAAGTAAATTTAGACTGAGAATCTGGAAAAACTTCTTCACTGTTAGAATAAAGAAGCAATGGAATATACTGCCCAGTGACTCTCCATTACTGGAGATGTTCAAAAGCGGTTGGACAGCCACTGGTCACAGATGATGTAGGCATATATATGCCTATTTTCTACTATGGGTATTTTCCATACTTCTGGGCTTTGCTGATTGCTCCCACCCCACCCCTATGCATTTTCTGCTAGGTGTGTCAGGGTGTTTTTAAGCCTCCTAGAGGCACTGGGTGTTGACTACAGCTAAGGCTGGAGGCTTCAACTGGGTTGTGCTGATTCTGCTGTTAGGAACCTCCAAAGCCAGAGGTTCCTGCCTAGAAAATATTACCTCTCCACTCAGGATCAGACCGACTGTCATGTTTAGGGTCAGGAAGGAATTCTACTCCATGATCAGATTGGTATAGACTATAGGGCTTTTTGCCTTCTTCTGTACCAGGGCATGGCCCTCTGTCTGGGACCTCTTAAGCATATACTGACAACATTTTATAGAAGCAGCACAGTGGCTCCCATAGTTTTCCTGCTTTACCAGTGGTAAGTCAGGGTGTCAGGTCTATATTGTGTCAGGGTTGAGTGTAGTCTTATGCAGACTTTAGACTGTGGTTGTATGGGATGGTTTAGACAGGGATGATACTGCTTCATGCAGCAGGTTGGACTAGATACCCTCTGGAGGTCCTTTCCATCCCTACTTCTCTATGTTCTGCTTAGGCTAAAATGTGATCAAACTATTCTTCATGAAAATACTGATTCTCCTCTATATACACAGTGAAATTCTTGTGATGGCACTGATTTGGAAAATGAGATGTATATATCTGGATGTCAGCAACATATAATTGATTGTAGAGCTTATGCTCTATCACTTTTTTCCCCAAATGATATATATAGCTGATGCTAACAGTCACTGATCACGCTTTCATGATTTGGGGTGGAATAGCATACCAACAATAAAACTTTAAAAATATCTTTATATTTACTTTCAAACATGATTCTTAATTAATATTATAATCCAGTAATAACCCCTTGGATCCACTGCAATTTTTAGCATGCAGGCATTTTTCTGCAAGGAACAGGCTCATGGTTGCAAGATAATTAACAGTATAGCCTTCTACTGTACCAAAAGCATAACTCCCTCCCACCCTCTACCCCTGCCCAATCCTTAAGCTCCACTGGCATTATAAAGCTGTATTTCTGAGCACAAGATGCAAAAGAGATGCATATAATTGTGTCTTCACCTATCTTTACACAGAGCACACTTTCAAAAAGCATACATTCTGCCCAGTCCTCAAGGTTGAGATGCACTCTGCCAGATTCCCTTCCTGAACATGCTTTTATTAACTTATTATTAAGTGAATTTTTTAAATAGTTTTTAGTTATTAAGATGAATTTCCAAAGCATTCAGGAGTCTGTATACACTTCAGGCATCCCTACAAGGGTCTGAGTCACATATAGGTTATATTATTCCTTTTGCCGTGCTTCCCGTTCCTTTTATCATCATATTATTCAGGAACATGTATGAATCAACACTTCATTTGCCATTTGCAATGGTCATTAACATGAAGTTAATTTCATCCAATCTGGATGAAGAAAAGGCTTAGGAGTTTTATGTTGTACCCATTGTATTAGTGCATCTTCCTCCCAGAGATACTGACATATTCAGAGATAATCTCTACTCATAAATATAAAATGCAAAAATAGTATTTTCCTATCTGATTAAATGTAATGCAGGGAGGGGTTAATGTAGCCCCGTTACATTGGACCCTTAGTATTTAATTAAGCATATAGACAGTTCATTTATGTTCTTCATTCTTACTGGAAGATCATTTTACCATATATACAGAACATGAACCCAGAGTGAATATTGTACATTTTCATTTAAGGTGAATATCATACATGCTTTAGTAACATTTAAATAACAGCTGAGCCCCAGAAAATTAATTCTGGTTTGTATTCACCTAAAGGACAACAATATTCCTCATAATAAATGTGGTTTTTTTACTTGGCAATATTTAGTATTTTAATATTTTTTTAAAATATAGCAATACAGTCACTTTATAAACATCCGTTGATTTACTTAGCTTTTTCACTAACATCAATTTAATGGAATTAAAATCACTTATGTTATTTCTTGCTATAGTCAACAGAATAATCAAATTTGAAGTCATAACATCAAAAAAAAAGATTTAAAAAGGTAAGCATGCATTAGGAAAGCAAATGAATTGTTTTTCAGAACAGATGAATAAGAAGAATGTTCATCTAGACATTTCTACCCATGCTAATTTGAATGAAATCAAACAATGAATAATTGCCTGAGGTAAGTGCGTCTCTGGAAACACTTTTACACAAAACAGAAAAATATGAAAGTAACTTTGACACCCACAACCAATATGACTGTGCAAAGCTTCTGTCCAATTCGATTTGGCCTGATTTGGTGTCCAAATCGAATCAGAGGACCCTTTAATCTCTCCAAATCAAAATTGGAACCCTACGAATCGATTCGGAAAGATACCGACATAGAGACAGCTTTAAATGTTTTTTCTGCATACCTCTAGGTAGCAGGGGCTTGTGAGTGTTGTGATGCTGGGGCACACGGAGTGTCTCACAAAAGCAGGGGTGGGCGGCTCCCCAGCGCACTTGGCAGCAGACCCAGAAAAGGACCAGAAGCACTTCTGGTCCACATCCAGGTCTGTGGGGGAGTGTGCTGGGGGGCTCCCCTGCGGCCAATCACTGAGCTGGGGAGGCACAGGGGGGAAGGGGCCAGCATGCTCCCCAACAGACCCAGAAGTGGACCAGAAGTACTTCCAGTACACTTCTGGGTTTGCCCCAAAGCACGTGGAGGCCCCCCCCCGCACTCCTGTGGGACGCTTCATGCACCTCAGCATGGCAGCGATCATGAGCTGCGCCTGCTACATCAAGGTATATAGAAAAAACTTTTAAAGTTGTGTCTATGTCCGAATTGCTGATTCTCCAAATCTTCAGATTCAGATTCGGCTGAATCAAATCGGGGACAGTAATCCAAATCAACAAATTGAATCACTGTCCTTAATTAGGGCCAAATCCAAATCAAATAGGACCCACTTTGCACAACCCTACAAACCAATACTTCAAAAACAAGAATGATTTTGATAAATACCTGCAACATCATAACACATTACACCTCATGATTTCAGTCTTATTCGTCACTAGTGTTTTCTATAGTTACATTATCCTCCACACTTCTCTAGCCTTCCCCTTCCCTCACTGTTTCCAAGTATATGAAAATGGCACTTTCAAAACTTATCTTACTTGCTACTATTTTTTTTAAGTAATGCTTATATTTTATTTACATTCTATTTTACATTTAGCTTATTGTCCTCTCAAACAACTATGCTTTTTCCTTTATTTCCCCTCCAAAAACAAAATATGTTTTAGATATGGATGATGCTCTTTCAGATGCAATCATTTCATTTCCTCTCTGCTGATAATATCTCAATAGTAAAAGTGGTAGTACTTATTCTCCGATACGGTCACATCTGACATCGTGCAGTACTGCTACCCACATTCTGTTCTCCTTCATGTTCACAGACAGGTGAGGAAAATCACATACATTTTCATACCAAATATCCCGCTTCATCCCAATAACTTACAGAATCAACACATCTGGACTTATCTAAATTTTAATTTTAACTCTACAGTTTACTATTTCATAAAGGTTAAACTATTCAGTAGTTTAATTGTTTGATTTCTATGCCACCCCCTCCCAAAAAGGTTCAGGGCAGCTTATAATAACTAAGTCATGAAAACAGGAAAGCTCAAGCCTGCCAGTTAAAAGTCTTCCCAAATAAAAAGGTCTTCCACTGTTTCCAAAAGATGGCCAGGCTGGACGGAGCTTGATTCCACTTCTACAACAATGAGAATTAAAAGTTACTCTATCATCAAGGTCAGTGAACCAAAACAAGTATTAAATGAGATTAGATTCAGACTCTTTATTTGAATGTTCCTTGTTTAGATTTATTTTAAAGTGTTTTTTAGAAAAAATTTAAGGCAGAAGCTTCAGCTAAACACTGCACTGTGATGCAAGTAGTCTTTAAGCAATTTAGAAAATTATCATATTTATTTGAATAGATTACCCTGTTTAAAAGATGATCCTCCGAATAATTAGTTTCTACATATGCAAAATTTATAAATCTTATAGTTTTCCAGGTGTAGAATCTAATAATTGGAGATTTGCCTTTAATTTGTCCCCTTTCCACCGATACAGTAGAGAAAAATAAATCTAGGGGGTCAAAAAGTCACTTTGCTCTGTGCTTACCTGAAACTTTTTCCCCTGACAGCCCCTTCTCCCTCTCTTTACTGTCAGACCCTGCTCCTCACTTCTGTGTGCTTGGGGAAAGTAAATTTGAAAATAATAATCTGGATATTAAACAAAGCTATAGCAATTTGCATGTGCTACCCATATACTTAATTCACCTAGAATTGATGCATGTTACCTTTTTTTAAAAAAGCTTCGGGTTTTAGTACAGCTACCCCATAAACACGCTCTCGTGCAGCACTTTGATATCCAGTTATGTATGGTACAACCTACTTTTGCTTAAAGCCAAATTAATTCTGAGTTCCAAAATCGACTGAGCGAAGCTAAATTATTCAAGTCTGTTTCGTATTACTCCCAGGCAAATCCCCTCCAGTCCAAACCCATCAGTCTGGGACTTCAGATACTACCCAAACCCATGGCAGGCTTCCTGCATGTAGGACCCAAGCCCAAAGGCATTCAGATGACTCCTAGTCATGCCTACTCCTACCCAAAATCCAAATGAACAAGGCAGGGGAAAGTGCAGACAGTCCCCCTTTACCACCTAATTGTGCAGTCAAATTATCTACATTTGGGAAACTCACAGGGGTCAGTCTGCCCAGAGTGCAATGGATGCACCTCATCCTGGGAAAACTTGTTGATCATGGTAGCTCCCCTGCCAGATATGTATAAACTATTCATGATATTAGTCTAAAGCCAAAAATTCATGATTTGCCATATAGTTATTTGGGCTGGGCCGCACCAGACGCAGATGAGGCACAAGGCAACCTGGTCTGGCTCCCCCTCATGGAGGGTGGGGCCACACTAGTCACACACACCAAGCTGAGTGTGGAGGCAACAAGAAAAGGGTTCTGGCTGAACTGTTTGGGGCCATATTTGGTGATGCTTGCCAGACATTTAAGGCTGGTGAAGAAACAGGAATCATTGGAAATAGAAAGAAAGATGCAGTTCAGCTGTGGGAGTGAAGAGGAAGTCTAAATGTATTCAGTGTGGTGGCTCACCATGACTTGGAAAAGAGTCAGTGGTGAAAGGGACTGTGCTTGATGGGCATTACCGTGCATCTCATTCAGATGGGCAGCACTAACCTGTAAGTGTGGTAGGTTCCCATCAGCATGGTTGCCCAATGTGAACCATGCATTTTACAGGCATGTAAAACATGCTGAAAAAAAGTTTTACAGTCATGCTCAATGATGGCTACATTTAATCAACTTTACAGTTGGTTTCCATTACTGAGCACATGCTGTTTTGCCAGCTATTTAATGACAGACTATGTATTTAGTGATATGTCCTTATATGCAATTATATGACCAGATGCTTTTGCCCCCATGCCAGTTGGGGGAAAAATCTTGTATTCGAGTAAATACGGTACACTGCCATGAACGCTATTACCTTCTGGGAGAAATGCATGTTGTAATGCATGATTTCTTGAGTCTGTTTTCCTGATACAGCAAAAGTAGTCTCTATATGAGATAACACCATGCGGTATTTAGCTTTATCATTGTTTCTGCATTACCTGTCGTATTTGATATCAGTGCAATTTTGATATATCTTTATACAGTAAAATCTGTGTTATCCAGCATGAGTGGGAAATGTTGGGTGCCGATGATGTAAAAATGACAGTTATCTAAAAATACCAGATCTGGAAGGGGGGCTTGCACATGGTTAAGGTAGTGAGTGGCAGCAGTAGTGTGGGGTGGGGGGGGGCGCAGTGGCAGCGTTGGGTGGTTGCACACAGCGGCATTTCAGAATGGTGGATAGAGGTGGTGTGGCCACATGGTGGCAGTCAATAGAGTATGCTGGCTAGCAGAATGCCGGAAAACAGAGTTTTTACTGTATTTTAGCTAAGACTGTTTATTGTGGCAGCAATTAACTTAAATGTTCCTCTCCTATACACACTTGGAAGGGGTTATCGCTGACAAATTTCTTGACTCATTACCCTTATGGACGTACTCTGCGGCACATGGACCTGGCCTTCCTACACATTAACAAATGCACTTTTTAAATAAATAAATAAAAGAGGACCCCCTGGCACCTAACTGTTGGGGGGGGGGAAATACATTTCTTATGGTGGAGAAATTAAGTGCGAGACAGTATGTTTAGGATACTAGATTAGTAATCACCCTGTCTGAAAGAATGCATATAGTTTCATCTTAAATAGATCAGAAGAGATTTTTAATTTCATAAATGTGTATCTTTGAGGAGGGAGGAAGTTATATGCATAGTGCAAGCTCCCCAAAAATCCAGTATGCAACTGGCCAGACAAGACACCATACTTAAGCTTTGCTTGGAGAGCAAGTCTTTGTCTAAAGGTTTATGGGCATAAGGTGTTTTTGGTTCCTCAGCTAGCAGGCTAAGAAGAAACTGCTTTCTTGGGTTTAAGACTAGATTGCAGGGTCAAATCAGATTGTTTTTCTAATATTTTATTTTGTTTATTTATTCTTGTATATCCACTTATATCTCAACATATAGTTACTGGGTTTATTTGGATATTTTTTATATTAACATGGTTACTGTTTGTTATAATAAACCTTTCTGTTGTATTTTCAACATTTACTTGGCAATAAGTAGGTTACAAGTATGATTTCAGACATCCAGGTCTGCTCCGTAAGCACGAATCTATATTTTCTGAGTGTATGATTGGACAAGGGTATAACATTTTTCTAGCTGGGAAAATTCCTTCTCATAAGGGCTGGCAAGACATGGGTGAAATAGGTGAGGCTGAGGCAACACAAGCCAAGGAGTCAGTCCCATTTTAACCGGTTCTCAGTGGTTAAGAAGCAAACAGCAGAGAGGGGCTGGGAGCAGAAAAGCATCCCAAATGTGCAAGAACACGTTGGGTGTGAATCTCAAAGGTGACCATAACTATATCCAGGGTTAGGTCATGTGACTTACCTCACTGGTTATATTGAAGCACTGTTTCTTACATGATAGAAGTCTTTGATAGCTACTTGAGAACACCAGTTATGGTATAGAAAATCATGAATTTAAACGTGTGCAAAAATATCAATTGACCCCACCACCCAGGCCCAAAATGTCATACTTACTTCAGTAAGTACTTTATTCTACAAGCAATTCCACTGACTCCAGCAAAACTCCTTGTAGTATAAGGTACTATCCAACAAAAATAAAGGTACCTTACAGACTAGCACAAAACAAAGGTCCTACTGGAATACAAACTAAGGATTCAGTTCTACGTTAAGCTGTGACCAAGCCAACTCCTCTGGCAGAGGAAGTAATCTGCAGGATCAGTTTACATTTAACCTTCTCACCCTTTTTTGATTCTAGGCACACCTTCTTAGACCTGAGCCAGCCCATGTTAGGCTCAAGGCACACTTTGGAAAATTTCAGCTCTTAATTTTCACGTGTTCGTCCACTAAAGAAAATTAACATAGGCATTCTTCTGTTGCAAAGAACAAGACAGACCCAGTAGACCAGAATGTTTTTAACTATGTGGACTTTTATTTAAAATATCCGTGAATCACATCTGCACACCTAACAGTACAAACCTTGTATAGTATCCCATGACATCCTTGAAAGAAGCTCAGGTCATCCCAGGGTGACAATTACCCCCTGCTAAGAATCACTGATTTGAATTAACTGAAACATCCCAAGTCAAGAGTCTTTTTAAATTATTTATATTTCTTAACCATATCTGTGTACCATACTATGACGTTAATGAAGTGGTTGCCTTTACCATTAACCAACCTTAGGTACTTTATATTATGTTAGGACAGCTATAAGTAACTCGGAGCAAACAGAGTCATTTTATTGAAATATAAAGGGTCACAGATACCCAACTTCTGCTTTTTACTATAGGTGCTGGTTTTCACTGGAACTATCCTTTCCCAAATGCTGATGCAAAAGCTAAACAAACCAAGGGTGCTAGCATTAGTATATTTACATCTTGCCATGGTCAAAATCTTCAGTTCAATTCTCAACTCAAATCAGCCAGGTCAAAAATATTAATTATGTACAGGTATATTCAAGTTTCTGTATGTTATTATTTGTAGAAGGATTCTTCTCCCTCGCCTTAACTCCTCACCATCCGCCTGCCTGCCCACACATCTACCTCTCACACACATAAGATTTGACAAGAGAAAAATACTGACACACTGATATGACACTGAAATAAATTTGTCCAGCAGCCATTCGCAGTTTTATTCACCACCCTGCCTACAATGTCTTCACAACATGTAGTTCATAAACTTAAAAAAAAACCTGCAACAGCTCTAGGGATTTGAATTATCAGATTTCTTTGTGTTTAACAAATAAAAAAATATTTTTAAGAAAGTCCAATTAAAAGTTGAACAAGCATAATCCTAAAAAGAAACGCAACTGAACTGTTGCAGAATTCAAACTACCTGAACCAAAGAAAAAGAGCTGAAAGAAAGGCAAAAAACCCACTGACTATACAAAAAAGCAAGAAATTATGGATTAAATCAGACCAGTACACATCTTGTCTCCATGTGCCTCAGAAGTCAGAATAGGAAACCCTACATTTGGCAGTTATGGAACAACCTCCTTCAAAAAAAAAAAAAAAAAAAAAAAAAGCCTCTTCCTAAATCTATTAAGTTAACAGATTGGCTTATGCCCTGAAGCAGAAAGGTTTCTATCCTTTCCCAAATCTTTGTTTATTTACTTGTTTAGCCTAGGATCTTATAAAATCCTAGCGCAGACCAATTAAAAAAAGAAAGTTGCAATTTACAAACATCTTTAAGTAGGTATTAAACATCCTCCTTACTTGATAATCCATTTAATGTCTTTGTTTTCTGTTCTGCCTACTACACTTTTTAAAGACGCAATAATCACTCATTCTAAGCAGCTTTGTTAGTGTTTTGGTACCAAAACTATTAAGTATCCTCAGTTTTACAAGGGTTTTGCCTTTTTTTTTGAAAGACAAAAGCTCCCTAAATTCAGACTAGTTTATTATGAAAAGAAAACCATGACAACTGTTTGTACTCCTGCTTTATTATTGCATCCGGCATGGTCACTCTTGGAAATTCAATCTATTATCGTTGCTAGGAGTCTGTTGCTGTGCAACCTAAAAGAGTATGCGGCGCTTTCAGGCTAAGAAGCGTTAATAAACCTGTAGGCCTCCTTCTACAGTTCTGAACAGTTTCTTTAAAGAGCTTAAAACTCTTCTCTAATAGTCAGCACACAATTCAAGACATATCCTATTTAAAAAAATCCCCAACAAGTAGCAATGACAGATTTTAACAAAACAACTAAATATTAAAAAAGGAAAGCTTTCCAAAAGCTGTCCATATTAACCCTGCAGTGTACTAACAGAATACATAAAACAAACAGAATGAGCCTGCTAGTCTAATATAGTGTTAAAGATGGGCAGGTAAAAATCTCAAATGGTAAGAAATGTCAGAGTTAAAGTGTCAGCATCAAAGTTAACCCAGGTGCACAGCACACCCTCCATTCTGCATGATATGCCTATATTTAACACAAAGATAATGAGAATGGAAAATTCTACATACATGCAAAGCAGCTGAGTTAATATTGTTATTGGAACCATAAGATTATCTACCCAAAAAAGTAACTGAAAAGGGAATCATGTGTTTTCCTGTTTACTATTCTCCAGTGATTTTCTTATCAAGTGTGTCTGACAGCCCTGCAAATACAGCCAAGGATTTGGTTGTCAAACTGAATTCTTTTCTTTGTGCATTATTATAAGTAATAAAGGTTCTGCAGGCCAAATTAGACCTACAGTCCAGCAACTATAAAAACACAATGCCTTTAGCGGAATTTCAAGATTATAAAGGAAGAGAAGCAGCAGCATGGAAGAGAGGTGAATGATATAGCCTCTCTCACTATCCATAACAATTCAGTGTAATTTTCAACAAAAGTATATACATAACCCTTCAAAAGGTAAGAGAAAGGTTAAAAGTAGGCATGCTGTTGATCAGCCTATCAGATATCTGTAACAGCCATGGCTTGGAAATAAACTGCACATTAAGCAAAAGGAATGAAATGAAAGGGAATGTGCTGCTAGCTAGGTTGAGAATTTACATCCAGCAGAAGTGATCTAGAGATAAGGAACTCTGAAATACAAATTAGCAAATGCTGTTCCAGCAGAGATGGTGGTAGATCCACAAGATATAGTACATATTTCTGCAGTAAGTAATTTTTTCTTCTCCTAAACGGAAGACTTAAAGAGTATTTTTGTTTGTTGTTAAGGTGAAAAAAAATTCACCTTAAGCAGGACAGCATCAAATGTGCAAGCCTAAGACCCAGTCAAGAGAGTTATGATGTCACCCTGCAAGCTGCTATACCTACTGCAGTGAGAGTTGAAGACTCTCTATTTAAAGAAGCTGCCTAAGCCCCTTAATTTGCATAGAAGACCATCAGCACATCTAGTGCAGCCACATCAGGAAGAATATATCTCACACTGGAAACCTTGACAAAGGCCAGACATTCAGTTTCTCCTGGGAGAGTCACTCCTGTCCTGTCTCAGGAGAAGACATGAGTATACAGACATTCAGGCTTTCATGCAGGGTAAAAAAGTACACTGTAGCAGAAAAATAAGCTGGGAACAATTAGGGTTAAATCACTCCCCCACGTTTTTCCTGGGGCAGCGAACGTCTCTACATGCCATGGCTTCTCTCAGAAGAAAACCCAGTCTTCCAGCTTCTTCCATTCTCCCCAGCCCGTGGAACAGCATGTTGGTCACTGGAATCTGCTTTTCTGGAACAGTGTTTCTCAACCCATGGGTTACAAGAATATATGAAAAGGTCACAAACAAACCTTATAAATTGAAAAACATGGGAAACCATGGCATTTCCCTTGCAGGCTGGCAGAGTTTCAACCTGCCAGGGGCTGCTTGGGCCCCTGCTGCGCATGGGGGGCAGACAAGAGGGGGCAGCAGGTCACGTCTGGCCACTGATGCTTACAAATCGATCCTGGTACAAAAAAGTTTGAGACTCACTGTTCTACAGTGCTCCCCCTTTGCACTCCCCACATTATGCTATAGGGCAGGGGTCCCCCGGCACCCATGCCAATTTTGCTCAGTACACCACCACCAGCCCAGGTTCTAAGCAGCTGCTGACAACCATGAAGCTCAGCCTGCTCCCAACAGGCGGCTGGGAGGTTGCAAGCCCTGCTGCAAACAGATCGGGGTGCATGGGCCAGCTGTAGCCAGGAGGCTGCAAACAGTTCCTCCGGGCTCCGGCATGTCAGCACTCCAGCACCTTCCAAGGTAGACATTGTGGGTTTTTTGGCACTCTGGCCAAAAAACATTGTCTACCCCTGCTATAGGGAAATACAGGCTGACCACTGGCAGTTTGGCAGCCAATTAGGGATGTCCTATGCACTGCTGCAATCTGTCACCAGATAGACGAAAAAAGCCTGCAGAGCACACAGATGTGTACACAGGCCCCCTGCCCTTCCCCACCCCTCTCCCCCCAAAGAACTGCTACAGTGTCAACATTGCCAGCTCGCCACTCCATACACACAGCTTTGGGTAATGTTTCTCTACCCAAAGAACAAGCCTGGGAGAATTCTCCCAAGTTACTTGAATGTGTGTACACAGCCCATCTCAACTTTGCAGTTAGTTCAGTGAAACAATCATCCACAAAAACTGCACACAATCACACATCAATGCAGTTACCTCCTTTCCCATCAGCTTATGAAAGCAAAAAATAAGCAAATACAAATGTGTAAATAATACATTCTGCATTGCACATTATCTTGTTTCTAGAGAACTGCACTGAAAACATTAACCGGAATGCTAACTATACTATTTTAAAACTTTTTAAAACACACACACACACAGCCTTTAAACATTAAATGTTGTTTGTGTTTCAGTTGTTGGCTATGGCTACTTTTGCATCTTTGCAACTCAAAACTGGCTGCAATTTAAAAAATGAAATTCAGCTTAGTAATCCAAAATAGTTATACCAAGGTAGATATGTTAGAAAGTTAAACCAGGCCCAAAGTATGTCTATGTTGAGGACCAGGCAAGAGATAACTTCTTCCTGCAAATGAAGGAAATTCCTTTAAGAATGAGACAGGCCTAAGAGATACTGTATGGATGACACTTTCTACCTACACTATTTCCTTCTCCTGCAGACTTCCTCAGCACCCACCAACAGGTGTTCAAGACAAGCATACTAGAATGGCTCTAAATACACAACATAGTTTAGTCTGATGTTACAGTAGGTCTACTGCTTCTAGCCATGTCAAAAAGCATGTGCTGTCTATCAAATAAATGGATCTTAAAATGACAAATGCATACTTGCAGCCCAATCTAGCAAGCCCACCATGAACAGAACTCTCATTATTTCAGTGTGGGCACTGATGTAAAGCTTATAAGGCTAGATCTTTAATCTGTCAGATGTATATGATTTTTAAATAGATAATGACTTCAGATACAGATTCATAAATCATTCATTTGAAAAGGCACATCAGTACATAACGAATTATATGAAAAGATACTATATCCTTTTCACATGCCCTACCACAGAAAAATGGCTTCAAAACCTGGAAATTTTATATTCCATAATGGATAAGTGGCAATGATAGTTAATTATCTAATACTACAGTAAAACTGAAAATACAGTTTTGACATTAGAACAATGAAAATTCAATTCTAAAAATATCAGCATAACAATCTATTTGTCAAAATAGCGAATCTTAAACAACTTACCTTCATATAGACTTAGACTTATTTATCTAAATAAACTTTCCACATGCCTTCTTTCTGTGAGCAGATATCCAAAATACAAAAATACACCCTAATATTTCATTATAGATAGGAACTTAAATGCTGAGAATTAAGACACTGGAAATTTACAGCCACACGCTCATACACAATACTGGGCTTCAAAACACATATCACTTTTCACTTTGCAGTCATAAAAGGGACTAAGATTTATAGGGGACTAACCAGTATAAACAGTTCCAACTATGAAATTCTGCCTCTTCTAAAGTAAGTAGGAACAAAGCAGTAAAAATAAAATAAAAATTAAAAAAAAAAATCTCTCTTCATAACAGCCTTGCATAATGCAAATGCTGTTGAAGGAATCCTACTCAAACTTCAAACAAAACATCCACAAAAAATTTAACCAGAATCCATATCTGGAAGAAGACCAAACATAGAAATGGCAACTGAAAAGAATTATTTTTCATCATGTTAGAATCTCATGATAAGGGAGTTACATCAACATCAGATACTACTAGACACTTACCATACTATGTGTACCATTAACAAGTCATTGTTTATATAAGGATGTTAAATACTGTACACACAATCCTTGGCTTAATTGTTAAGGCTCTGGGACTGCAGAGAATTAAGTAAATGCTTAACTTTAAGCACCCAAGTTGTCCTGGGACTTGTGTTGATAGGTTATTCAGATGAACGGGCCTGGGGAAAGGCCAGTTTACACTTTAGCTCTTACTATTATTCAAAAGAAAAAAATAAAAGGGTTGATTAACAGGATGCTAACACTAAATGTAGGCACCAGAAAAAGGAAAAGAAAGGGAAATGAATCCCACATATTTAACTTAAGTGAACAGCTGCATTGACTCAAGTGCGACTTACTTGAAAAAGCATTCCTTGTATAACATTTTTCAGCAGTGGGTCTCTACTCTGCATCTTTGAGAGGACTATGCTATATTTTTCAAAGGTGCATTTTGACAGTCTCTCTACTACAAGCTGTCACAGCAGCAGCCACTAGGTCTGTCAGGCCAAGAATGGAAGCTTTGCATTGCAGTGTCACAAAGGGGGCAGGCTTCATTAAGCTCTGTTAAAGCCTTAGCAGATAGCAACAGAGCATAATTATAATTCCTCAGTCATTTATAAAACTTTTCTAAATGCTAAAATCTCCCTAATCCCTCAAACCAGGAAAAAGGCAAGGAACTATTTACATACAATGATTGGAAGGATTTTCCTCATTCAACCTTTGGTCTATCGCTAAGAAGTCATATATGTTCAAATGCCAAACAAATATTTCTTTTCTTTACTCCAATGATTTAAAATTGGCTGAAGAAATGTTTAAAAAAAAAAAAAAAAAAAATCAATTGTGTAAACTCAGACAAAGCCAGGAAAGTTTCCCCCTTAAAAAGAGCCAGAAAGCTGCTAAAAAGGAGGTAGAGTGGCTGCTGGCAAAGGCTGCACCATAGCAGCCACTAGAAGCTGAGAAAAGTAGCTGAAGGCTATTCCTGCAGCCCAGATGAATAGACGTTAGGGTTGCCAGATGCATGCTACTTAGCAACCCCACCACACCTCACTGTTTCAGGTAAACTGTGAAATATTAAACCACATCACAGTAAGACAGCTAAATGTATACAAACAGGAATGGGGTAGCTGCAAAAATAGACAAAAAAAGGCCTCAAAACTGAGGGGTTATGGAAGATCAAAGCTGGACTCCAAAAAACATCAAACAAAAAATTAGATTTTCAAAAGGAGAATGAAAATATAGTGTTACTGGAAGTGATAACAGAATATGAAACCAAAGTAAGATTGAACTGTAAACTCTGGAACTGACAACAGGCCAACAAGAATAGGTGTGCAGCTTTGTTATCTGGGTCCAAATAGTAATCAGACTCCTTAATTCACTACATTAAGAACATATTCTATCATCAATTTTTTTCCTTTTTATGGCCAACAAAAAAATTAATCCAAATTTAGGGTATTTTAAAGAAGCATCTGTAAAAAGTTACCTTACATTTAAGTCTCATTTGACGTGTCTTTTACCTCCTCCCCTTCGCTGATTTCCAAATATTCTTTTAAAATTTAGTATTTCTTCTCTCATTTGATTTCATGGGCTAGTAGCCATATAAATTCAGAAGTATAGCGATTCCAAAAGGAAATAATTACATTCCCAATAAGAAAGTATTCTACAATTAGTTCAAAGTGAAATCAGTGTATTTCATTCTTGGAAAGTTGGTTTAGCTCAAAAAGAGAAGCACTATTAAAACACAAAAAATTGGAGCCACGGACAGATTAAGATAGGCAACAGAAAATAAGGAACTTCTTAGTAAAGGTGCAAGAAGTAACTGACATTTCATCATGCCATTGTTTATCTTACTCCCTTTTTTAATATTCAAGGTACAGGCAAATCCAACGGGAATAGTTTTATAAGAAAGATAAATCCATAAGGGATTTAACTTGTTAAGATCAAGTGACAAAAACACTCTCACAGGAAGAGTTTTATTAAAAACGCCTCATTTCAAAATCACTAACAAATTAGACCACCACATTATCAACTACTATTTAATCCATTACAGTATATTATTCCTTTATTAAATGACTGTTTCAATTAAACAAGCTTCTGAATGGGTACACTTATTCTCTAAATACTTTTATTCCCAGTTATGTTACAGAAAACTGTTTAAAAAAAAAAAAAAA
>JAGPOW010003395.1:14735099-14748233 GCA_030014935.1 Caiman crocodilus
GGAGATTATATTTCTCCCCCTCCCCAATAGGGATTTAATGTTTCTGTTGCATTTCAGCACACAACTTGATAGAACCTACTTAAGGAGGCCAGGGAAGACCCCCCTCCCCATCTGTAATGCACCTTGTTGCTTTTGACCTTTAAGATGCTTATTCCTGAGTGAAAGCAAAGGAATGTGCTTCCCCTGCCCTACTTTTCATTGTGTTAAAGGATTACATTATGCCAGCTGTCACAAAACATGTTTTTCTAGCATATGTCACTTAATTTCAGCTCCTTGGAAAAAGACTTAAAGCCAATGGATGAGACGAGAACACTGACTCCACCACTGTTCTCCTTACACATTAAAAGCGTTCCCTTGAAATGATCTGCCTTGCCTAGAGGTGCTGACTGTTGGAATTCAGATGAGTGCATAAATCTAATAAAAAAGGCTCTTAAAAGGAAACCAACATGTATGCACAAGTCAATACAACATGATGCAACTTGCACTAGCAAAATGAAGGCCCAGAAGACTACAGGCTCATAGAAAACTTGGTTTCATGTTTCACATGGTTAGTTTGTTTCTCAGCAAAATGGAATCTGAAGAGCAAGTGTTTAACAGGGAAGTAGTTAACCTCAGAAAAAGGAGCAAAAATGTGATGTTTCAATAGGAAAATTGCATCCACTTGCTCTGAACACATCCGCCTAAATACTGACAAAGGTGGCTCTAAGAGAGGTCTTGTCACAAATAGTCCAACCCATGAGCCAGGCAAGTGTTAAGCTAATATGCCACTTTTTCATATTCACCATTTGGGAAGAAAGATGTTGTTAGCACATTTCAGGGTCTTAGAGAGATGGGAACCACAGCAAAAGAGTTGGAGGAAGGTAGCACTCTGACTTGATGAAAGCTCCCCTTGTCTCCATTAGTTTCCTCTCGCTGCTAAATCTCTTGAGCAGATTGACCATAAATTTGTAGAAGTAGGAGTTCATGGTGGGTGTGGAAGGAGAACATTCCATGCCTTTATTACCAGAGGTGCTCAGCTGTAATCTATTACACAGTGATTCACACTATGAACTTCTGCTAAGGTCCTCTACGCAACTTACAAATTGAAGGACAAGCGTCAGCAACCTAGAAGCAACTAGTATTAAAACACTTTAATTAAAGAAAACAGTAATGGTTGTAGCTAGATAAATACATTTTAGCCAATATGAAAATAGATGTCTTATTTCTGATACTCTTTGCCATTTCTTCTTTTCGACATTACCAAAGTTATGCTTTGTGGAAATGCTTATACTTTGTTACATAATACTGTGTTCTTTAAAGCAAGCCCAATTACTTTGTGCTTATTGTAGGCTTATTGCTTTCTACTCTATCAGTTAAATCTTACAAAAACATATAGTAGAAAAATGCAGACAGCTTCTGATACAGTGCAAGAGGTATACAATGACTAGTCCATGTAGAACAAACATACTCTTCAAATTAAAAGGCAGATCTTAACTTATCAGAGTAGAATGTTGGGAAATAGAAATCATAGCTATAAATTTAAGTTACAATGAGCTTGCCTAGTCTATGGGGTTGACCCAGCTGATTAAATTGGGGGTTTTATATATAATCACCTAATCCATCAACCTCCTTTATTATCCATACAATTGTGCCTTCAAGCCTACATTAAAAGGAGTTCTGAACGCGGCTGTTTCTGTCCTTTGCCAACTATGTCACCTGCTGACATCTTTACTGATGAACAAGGTACTATGTCATGCAACATTGGGATATTACAAATACTTTATCTCCTCAGATCACAATCAGCTTTTGTGCACTCATCATTCCATGACAGGCAACTGCAAAAGCAACCTCCCAGCTTTTCCCTTCCCCGTGGCAATATTATGAACAATATACCATGTTACACATTTTTTAAAAAGGTTATAATAATCATATTGAAACACCAATACCAATTTTGACTTAAACTTCCTAAAATAAGCCACTCACTGCATGCAAGTGATGAACTAATGTTGCATTCTTTTTCACGGGCAATGAAGTTACTACACTCTTTCAAAAGCAAAAAAAGTGCTCATAGAAATGGCAAAACAAATGGAAGTTAATCCTACAAGATGTTTGGCACCTTCATTTCTCAATGAAGTCAACAAAAATGGTACTAATTAATTTGTGCAAACCAAACTATAATGGACGAATGATGCAGTACCTAAAGATTGTATGTCTCTTAGTTTGAACCCTCAGAACTGCTGTCCATAACTATTAAGCCAGACTTCAACTACAACATCTCTTCTCTTACCTACCCACTCTAAATCCTACAGATTCACAGAGGACTAACAGGGGGAAGATTAAATCTTTTAGCTAACTAGTTGGTTGATCTAAAACAATGAACTTGTCTACAGCACTAAAAAGACATGTCAAGTGGTACAGCTGAACCAGTGCTGAACATAGCTGAGATGAAAATACAAAAGAAGCTGTATACAATACTGTTTCAGAAACCACAAATCAGAAGAACTGCTTACTTGATAAGGTACCTTCTGGAACTTTAATATATTTACTGACATAGACATGAGTGATTTGGAGCATGGAGAAAAAAAATGATACAGGGTCAGGGAGTGGAACAAACCAGGTAACCTCCACTTCAGCAGCCACAAAAGCCATTTGGTACCTACATTTTTTGACAGCTATGCTTTAGTCCTAAAAATTCCCTGTGAGACTAAATTTAGGCTCTCAAGCATGTATAACTAGTCCTAGTCTAAACAGTTATGGCACAGCTCCCCTCTTAAGCTCTACCACAGGGTGGGCAAAATGCGGCCTATGGGCTGGATATGGCCCACCAGGTCATTCTATCTGGCCCACAGAGCCCCTAAAAAAAGTTTAGAAAAGTAATATTTAGCTATCCCTGGCAGCCTGTCATGCAGCCTTCAACGGCTTGCCAAAACTCAGTAAGTGACACTCCGTCCAAAATAATTGCCTGCCCCTGCTGTACCATGACCCTCCATCCCCTGCCAAAACACAGCAGCACCCAAGCTTTCCAAGGGACCCAATATTGTAAGTAAATAACATTTTCATCTTATTTTGGTTCCAAATCGCTAGAAATGCAAGACATGAGATGGAGAAGTAGGAACCCAGATGAAACTTGTAAACAACAAAATGAATCCCCCCTTTTACTAATCTTCATCTTATCTGAAATTTTCTGATAGGAGTGAAATCTAGAAGCTCAGATTTACAATTCCGTTTGTCATTCCAGATGCAAATAAAAAAATCTTCAAATGGTCACTGAGTATTTAATGCCAACACCAAGTAAGAAGAAAAAGGAAAAAAAAAATTAATAAAAACTTCTTCCATTCAACCAAAAAAGTCAGGTAAATATTATTTAAAAATTAGCACAGATCCAAAGGAATATACCAATGCATAAACTGAAGGTTTAACTGGTGATCAGGGATCTGGGTTTTCCATTTCCCACAGAAAAACAGAGTAAACCACAGATTTTATCTTTTACCAGAGGCAAACATGAATTTCTCATTTTACTTGAGAAACCCACGGATTTTGTAGTTTTGCAATGAACTCCCTGGAGGCTGGCAGAGTTTCAGCTTGTAGGGGAGGCAGGGAGGGCACAGAAGGAGGGTGGACAGGCTCCGGGCACCATATGCATATATATGCATCTAGTCCCAAGCAGCCTAAAGAGCAGCTCCTGCAGGTAGGCTGGGGGAGCAGGAGGAGTGGGGAGGGTGGGGGGCAGATTGAGGCCCCCCACAGAGGGAAGGGAATAGGGCAAGACTGGGGATGCTGCCCGGCTGGGCAGTGCCTGGGGCTTGGGGCCCAGGGTTGCAATGCATGGCCACATGGCCCTGGTAGGGAGCAGGACAGGGCCACGGGAGGTTCATCTAAGGGATGGGGCCAGCTCCCCACAGCTGCATGCACTCCCAGGGGCAAGGGAGACCTGCGACCCCCAGATCTGTGCATGGAGCTGGGGCTGCCCACTTCAGGCTCTGCTCCCTGCCCTGCTGCCCTCCCCCATGGCCTCTGCAGCCCAGCAGGTATGACTCATAACTGCAAAGATCAGCAGAGCTACACAGAAAGCTGCCTGCCACTGCAAGCTCCACACTGCCCATGTCCCCTGAGCACAAACCCACATCATCACCCATTACAGCTGCGCAGACAAGGGACGTCTCACCAAGACAGCACAGAGGTTGCAGCAGCAGGCAGCTTCCTGCATAGTTCCACTGTTCCCAGCAGCATCCAGCCGCACACACCAGGCTGCGGAGGCAGTGGGCAGCAGGAGCCTATAGTGAGCAGCACACAGCCCCTGCCCTGTGTACAGATGTAGGGGGCACAGGACACCCCTGCCACCGCAACAGGGAGCAGCCACCACCCCCCGCCTAAGCCCAAAGCAGAGGGGAGCCAGGCTCTGCTGCACTGCAGCAGCCATCATCTTGTGCCAGTGGCAGGGGGCTATAGACATGGGTCCCTGGCCCTATAGCTCTGGCAGCTGGGAGCCCCCTCTGGCAGGGCTGGGGGAGCAGATGCTGTGGGTAGGAGGCAAGAACAGGGCTAGAGGGTTGTGAGGTGGGGAGTAAGGGGTACTAGCAGGATGTGGGGGTGGTAAGTGAGGGGAGCCAGCAGGACTAGAATGGGCTTTCATTTTAATAACTAATTCAGGGGGTTTAATCAGAGAAATTACAATTTTTTTATTAGAGAAAACCAAGATCCCTGTTGATGATGCAAACCACTCCATTCAAACTAAGACATGACTTTAAAAAAAGCATAACTGTAGAGAAATGATAAATGTCCATATACCAGTCTACGAATATTAATTCTAAAAAGATTTTTTTAAATGTAATTAAAAAATAATCATTAAATCCCCCACTAAAAAAGGTAGCACCAAAAAACTGTATTTATTAAATTATATTAAAAAAAATCAAATCAGTCATCAGCTAATAGTGGGTCATCAAACCGAAATATAGTGAACTAGTCAAATATTTCCAGGGAGGAGACCCAATAGCACCAGTTGTAGTATTGCTAATTTGTACTCTGCATTTTACACTGTTGCATCAATGATTTTAAGAGAATCCCCTCAGTGCAGCAAGTAAAAGGTAAATGCAGCTAGTTTTCCTAAAATGAAGCAACAAAACAGAAGAGGGAAGCAACTTGCTTGGTAGATAAACAGTAAGTAAGCGCTAATGTTATTATTTATTATTCGTACTGTAATAGTACCAAAAGTCCAGTCAAGATCAAAGCCTGAGAAACTGGACACATGATATTTAACCACTGTAACCAACCTTTATATTGATATTAATATAGAACATACAGGCAAACAAACAATAAACTACTACACCAGGGTATTGCCCAATCTAGTGTAGGATTTCCTCTGAATGAATCATGAAATTTAATTTTATCCATGAAAAATGTACACTGATGTAGGCATAATGGGTCCACAGATTACACAGGGACAGCCATCTGCTCAACAGAAAAGGGCTTATACAAACACCTCTACCACCTTGTGTCATAGTGCAGTAATAGCAGGCTATAGTCTGATAATCTAGAATAAACTGATCCATGGTCAAAACTAAAATAAACTATGCAGGTATAAATGTGTCACATATCCAAGCCCTTACTGCATTCGATACTGTAAGCACAAAGATGCAGTCCCTGTCCTGAAAAGCTTTCAATCTGAGACAAGACACAAATGAAAGTAATGTAAATAACAATGAGAGGAAGAAGAAAACCAAGGAAACAGTAAAGGTCACACATTCATATATGCGAGCTGTGCATGTAATTTGTTGTTTGCACTGTATGCACAGTCAAGCAAAGGAACCAAAGTATCACCCACAATATTTTGGGTTCTTAAATTATAATGACAAAAATGTAAAAGACCTGCCAGAGGTTTTGTTTCAATTACTAAGTACTTGAGTTAGAAGTTACCAACCTGTAAAAAAAAGTTAGGTCAAACTTAAAAGTTAATCTAAAACCCTGATTCTAAAGCAGGGCCATAAGACCCTTTTAAGGGTGCCATGCAATATCAGCACTGCTATCACACATACTAAACTAGATAAAACCACAGATTTCAAATAAAAATCTGAGCATAAAAAACACACTGACCACTGCTGTGGTCTTCCTGAGTTCTTTACAAAAGAATTGCTCTCTCATTTTTCCATAGCCAAAAATGAGTGAATGCAAAGAACTAGCACTTTTTGAAGGTGACTTGAGTCTAAACAGGCTGAGAACCACTGGTGTGGAATGATGCTTAGTTTAGCAACAAATGCCATGTGAGAGATCACATAAACAAGATTAGAAATATATTAGCATTAAATTTGATCATTCCTAGAGAAAGCCTAAATTGATACAGTTTATATTTGCTAGCTCTCTCAATGGGCTTGTTACATAAGCAGAAACTCCGTTACCAGCATGCGGCTCACCAACACACCTTAGAGATCAGTGCTGAACTTCGCTCAGTAGGTATGAGCATGAGGGAACCTAGCAGAGTAATTTTTACACTGAGAACTAACAAGAGAGACACTTTTTAGAAGGAGTGTGTAAGAACCTGGGCCAAATTAGACTAACCTAATCTAATTTACATCTTTTATAGTCCTCCATAAACAAGTTACACCGATATGGATACCTTACTAATCCAAACATCACTGAACAAGTGAAAGTTAATCTAATGTAAACCAAGTTACACCACTTTACAAATGAAATCAGTAGATCTTGGCATGTTATAAAAGCTCTGAATTCATTAGATTATTAGAAAAAATGACTAGAAAAGCCAAACATTTGTTTTAAACTGCAAAAGAAACTGTATCACACCAATGCTGTCAATTAAATGAATATCAAAGATGTTTTGAAATGTATTTTGCCAAAACTGTATACCTAATCTGAATAATACAAACCTCTATGTTTTGATATCAAACCAGTTAAAAAGAAGACATCCTAATTTTTAAGTTATGCATTTACATCAATTATTTATAATGGAGGGTGGGTGCTATCTGAAATATGTAAATGCTACGGCCTATCATTCCTTTTAGTTCCAATAATAAAGGGAAAGTTGTGGATCACTCTTCCAGTTCTACAAAACTTTGTGCAACCTTTCCTAGAAATAGATTTTGAACAGCTAGCTTCTGCCAGCAAGAGTTGCCACAAGGAACAAAAGACTGAGATAATATGTTCCAAAAACAAATCCAACAGTACACATTTAATAGTTAAAAATCAAATGGTAGTATAATGTATCCATTAAACTACACTACAAAATGGGCGAATTAACACAAAACACAAAATAAATTAAGCTATTGTCATAAGCAGCAATTATCTAAATAAAAGTAAATAAAATAAAGGCAATATAATGAAGGGTAAAGACTATACAAACACAGTTAACATATTTACTCAATATACAACTGCAATCTAACTAAAAGACAATACATAAGAGCGTGTGTGAGAGTGAGACAGACAGACAGAACAGGTATTCTAATATCTTTAGCATAACACTATATAAAGGGATAACAACTTGCTATCTGAAGAGTCACAGAACACAGAAGCATGGCCTTTCCAAAAGGTATTTTAAAAATCTATGTTATATAGATAGCCTATATATTATGAATAAATCAGTGATTTTCCTTTTTTTTTTTTTTTTTTTTTTTACCGTGTTTCAAATAGCACAGCACCCTCTGGTGCATCTAGTGGAAGAAATGTAACAGACTAAGAATGGGCACCAGTCATTGTTCTCTACACTAATAAAGAAAATAAGAGATGGAGGGCATAAAACCCGAAAAGATGCAGTTCTCATATTCCAACTTTTTGTTTTCCAAACTTTTAAAGGTTAAACAAATGTACTGTAAAACAACACTAAAAATAAGGATGTTCAGAAGATCAAGAGACACTCAAAGGGGGGGAAAAAGATGCTTTGAATTAATTTACCGTTCCATTTAGTAGGGATTTTTGTAATGACTTTTTTTTTTTTTTTTTTTTTAATAAGAAGTCAGGTTTAGTAAAAACTAGAAGTCAGTTACTTAGCAAGCTGTTACTTCAAAGTTCCAATTTTCTTCTTTGGCTTACATGGAAACAAGTTGTTATTATTTCTACCTACACATATTCATAAGCGGCTAAATTATATTCCTGAATAATGCTTTCCCCTCTTTAAAGTTTGATAAAGGGGATTATCAAAAAATGTAATATGTAAATGTGCTATGAGTTTAAGACTTTGATAATATATAGTACTTATTAAAATACACCCAGTCACTGGAAAAATAGTTTCTTATAAAAGTACATTTTGTTAATGACAAAAGAGGAGGATGCCACCTGCTTTAGATAGCCCTTTTGTGAGCCACTGGAAGTCTCAACACAAAGCACCAGAAATGAAAGTGACACCTGTTTAAAGCAGCCATCTGTCCCTAACAAGATAGATTTAGTCAAATCAGTCTATCCACTTAATCTTAAATTTCCAAAATATGGGCATACATTGCACCTGTGACCAAAGAGAAAATTATAACTTCCTCTCACAACCACCTTTAAAACAGAAATGCATAAATAATGGGAAACATATAGCTGGTGGGAAAATGTGTCCTTTAAAAAAAAAAAAACATGCAAATTTAAAAGCCTCATTAATTTTTCAGACTCATTCTTAGTAAAAATAAATAGTTTCATTCATAATTTAAAAACATACTTCTTTGGTATTCTAATTAGTCTATATTCATCTGATGCAGAGCTTGATTTAAGAATAGCACTCCAGCTCTCTATCATAACTTTGAAGTTTCCTTTTATTCCCTGTATATTTGTGATGTATTGACAACCTTTAATTTCAACTGTAAAGTGTATATGCACACTTTAAAAACAGAATGTGCCCTGTATGTTTTAAAGAGTTGGGTTTTTTTTAATATTTCACATATGAATGTCTGGTGCTGGTGACTGGCCGTTGGGGTCTGCAGGTGAAAGCACCACAATAGTTTTAAATATTAAAAGGAAGAAAATTCATAAGAAAAAAGAAAAACTGAAGATATGGAACACTAGAACACAAAGCAAACAGTATGATAAGAGATTGCCACATTTTACACACTTTACAGAAAGCTGGGTTTTTCTTCAGGTACAGAAAGAAAAAAAATTAATCACACTTCCCATTCAGTGTGTAAACATTAATTTTTTTTTTTAAATGTAACACTTATTTCTGGGGATTTTTTTTTTCTTATTACTAGTAAATTGTTCTATTTGGGGAACAAAGAACGTGTACAGTAGTAACCAAACAAGGCCTAACAACTCCAACAGATGAAAAACATCTATTTTAAACTACATAAAAGCAGGTTATGATTCCCATTTTATTTTGAATATGTCACTAAAAGGTACATCTACTCTAATACAAGTTAGTTCACTAAAAAAAACACCAGAGTATTATGAAACACAAAGGCTCAATGAAGCTATCTGTAGGTTCATTAAATTGCACATTTAATCATGCTTGTTCAACTACATTTTCTAAAGCCACAAACACAAATAAAAATCATAAACCATTTTAGTGTCAAAAAACTATTTAGCATCATAAACATCTGCTATTCTGAAACAGGAGGGCAATGGGGAATTGAAATGCTTAAAACATATAAGAAACATTAAACTGTAAGGTGGGAACAAATAGTTAAAGATAATTTTCTCAGTAAAAGTCTGTGATGCTTACAGATGCAACATAGTAACATTTTCAGTTTCCTAATACAATAAATACAACTGAATAATACTAACAACTTCCTGTGGCACAACATACCTTTTTTAAATTACCAGCTTTTAAAAACCCATTTGTTCCCTCCCCCACCATCAAAAATAAGAGTTCAGAGTTCAAAGCCAGTTCCCTGTCCTTTGCTGATTTGGGCCTTAATTCTGAAATACGCTTTGCAAAGGAGGACTTCTGGACTGATGCAGTACTCCATCAACTAAACTCTGCTGATCTAGAGGTCCACCCATGCAGAGCAGCTTGCAGAAGTAGTCTTACCTGGCAGAACACGTTAGATGCAGAAAACTCTTTCACAAACAGTGAATCAAAGATGACTCCTTGAAAGAAAACTAATAATCACTGATTGGAAATGTATATGCAACAGCTCTACTATAATAAATCGAATGAATATTAATGACTTTTCATGTCACTCTTTAAAAAAGTATTTTGAACTTCTCTCAACACAGCATAAGTATCACCATTATTTGAGGTTTTTATTCTATATAAGAACAAAAAATGAGAATTCAGTCATTCACTGAAATCTATCATCTCAGTTGCATAATGTATATATGAAAACGTATCTGGAAAGGAATAGAACTAATATATAATACTGCAATAGAACTAATAAGCCTTAGTTAAAAAATAATATTAGTACCACTAACACATTAATTATCTAACCTGCCCTGCACTTGACAATCCCTGGAATAATTGACACTACCACATTCTTCAGAGGTTGCAATGTCAAATAAATCAATAGCTTTCTGTTGGTGTTGTTATAAGGAAGAAGACTGCATTTGATGCAGCGCTTACAAACGTAAAGGTGGAGAAAAATATGTTCACAATTAAAATAGCAGGTTTTAAATAAAAATCAACATAAATACCTGTCTGAAAAAGCATTACCTTCTTCCTGTCAATTGTATTCAGTGAAACAAGGAAACAACTCTTTAAATCATCTGTAATTTTTTTTTTTTTAATAAAAATCTGTTAACTGTGGAAACCAACCTTATTTGTGGCAACTGATTTAACATCATGTCCAGAAGGGGGAAATTTAGATGTCAAAGTGTTTTAAATAAAAATTGCCATGATAAGATACCAAAAATTTACATTGTGTCAAAAAAGGTAAATAAATTAGCAGTATAAACTGAGGCATACAAATGAAATACACAAGCATTTTAGGTTCAAAAGGTATATACTTCCTTAACCTTCCTTAAAGGAGTATAACTTCCCTAACAACATAATTTCTATTTCAGCTCCCTGGGGAAAAAGGAAAGCCACCAAAAAACACCCTTTTGAAGTAGAGTAGCTGTGGTAAATAAGATTGCCAAGCAAGTTTTCCTAGTGTCCTCTTCTCTCTTTCCTTTCTCTGTTGCTTTAACACACAATGTCTTACTACCACAATGAAAGTGATTAGGACTCCCTTCACTGTGGGGAGCTTAAGGAAATAGAAATGGATGCTCTAGCTCAGCCATCTGCACACGGAGGATAATTTACTGTGGATAAACTACAAAAATACATGGACTCTATCCGGATTAAAATTACGTGGATGAAAACTTAAAAAGAAACCACCAAAGAATCTAATAGCCTTTCCCAGCAAAGCAAAATAGTATGTGAGCGTGAGCAAACGTAAGTGTGTGAACAGGAGTGTCTGTGTGAGCATGAGCATGTACGAGTATGCACACGCATGTGTGAGTGCCTGTGCATAAGCGTGTGTGCACATGCATGGGACTGAGCATGTGTGAGTGAGTGTGAGAGCAAGCATATAAGCATGCATGTGTGCAAGTAAATGTGTGTGCATGCATGAGTGAACATGCATGCATAAGCGTGCAAGTGAGTATGCGCATGACCATGTGCGTGCGACTGAGTGAGAATGTAAGTGTGTACCAATGTGAGTGTGTGTAAGAGTAAGTACCATAGTGGATGGGGTCACTGCTTGAACAGAGAAAAAAACAGGTTCCAGTACAAAAGAAAGCCCTAGCAGGTCTGAAAACAAGCAGGGAACCTGAACGGCACAGGCAGAAGGAAAGCACCTGGTCAGTAACAAAGCGCAGAACAAGTGCAGGGCTGGCGGGGCCATCCTGAGACATCCCAAGTTCACAAACCTGGGAGGTGGAAAAGACCCCCACTTCCCCGGCCGGTAAGAGGGCACCAGGCTCCCCCAGCCCTATCCCACCTAAGCCCCCACACCACGGGAGGCAAAACCCGTTCCCGGGCAGCTCATTTTTGTGTTTTGAAGTCGGGCCCGACCTCCCCCCGCAGCATCAACCCCCTGGAAACAGGGAGGCACCGTCCCCAAGGGCCCTGGGCACAGCCGTGTTCCCCGCACACACAACACAACACAACACCCTCCCTCCCCCCATAAAGTGTCCCCTGCGGGGCGGGCACCAGCAGCCGAACAGGGAGGGAGGGGGCCGTGTCCCCCAACCCCAGCCCGAGGGGAAGCCCCGGCCCCGGCCCGACCCGCGCGAGGGAGGGAGGGAGGCAAGGAGGGAGGCGTCATATCCACCTGGGCTGCGGAGGGCTGCGGCGTTGTCCCCGCTGCTGCTGCCGGTGCCGGTGCCGGTGGCGGGGGATGCTGAGGCAGGGGGCGAGGCCGGGGGTGAGGAGCGGCAGGAGGAGGAGGAGGAGGAGGAGAGGAGCGGCTGTTGTTGATGGGTAACAGTCGCCAGGACTACGGTGACTATGGCGCTCGATTCACAAGGCAACGGTTGCTATAACTCACAAAAGGGAGAGAGAGCGAGCGAGCGAAGGGAGGAGGCGGCGGCCCAGGCGGAGAGGCCCGGAAGAGGCGGGGCCGCGCGTGACGGACACCTCCCCCGCCCGCCCGCGGGGCGCGCTCGGCTGGCGGGGGCGGGGCTAGTGACTCTCCCCTCCCTCCCCCCCACGCAGTGTCGGTGCCGAGCCCCGAGGCGGTTAGAAGCGACGGTTAACGGCCGCCGCGTGCACAGGGAGGGGCGTGGCCACAGCCGGCTCCTGCCCGCGAAGCGCTCCCTGCCTAGCTCACCCCCCCCACACACACGCGCGCGCGCGCAGAACGTCATTTCCGGCTGAGGGCCTGCCCGGGCTAAGGGCCCGGATGTGAGGCGATGCTAAGGGGGGAGGGGTTAGAGGCTTTGCCCCTCTTTTTCCTCCAGCCCGCTCTCTAGTCCCAGCGCTTCCCCAGCCCCGCCGCCCAAGCTCGGCGCCCAAGGAAGCAGTCAACGAGCAGCGCGCGGAGGAAGTTCCGCCTCGCGCCAGGAAAATGGCAACGTGCAGTTGCTGCCGCGCCTGGCCCGAGTCGCCGCCATCTTAGAGCAGGGGTTGGGGGCCCCCCTCCCAAAGGAGGCGGCGGTTGCGGCCGTTCTTCTGCACGCACACGCGGATGTGCCCCAAGCACCTACCTCCCGGTCTCGCCCCCCACCCGGCTCCTCTGAGGAGCCCCGGAGCCCACCCAACAGCTGTAGCCCCTGCTCGCCCGCCCCTGTCCCCCACTAGGCGCTTCTTGAAGG
>JAGPOW010003395.1:14757119-14770370 GCA_030014935.1 Caiman crocodilus
GTGGCGGCAAAACCAGAAGCGTGATTTCCGGTTTCCCTCAGAAGGAAGATTTGTATTGACTGATGATGGTTAGTGGAGCCTTCAGGTCAGTAAAGAGCTGAATAAAATGGCTTTTGCTGAATAGCACACTGACTGCTCACCCCACATTCACAGAGCCTGTCATTTTATCATGGACTGTAAGGTGGATAAAAAACTGGCTACATTGTTGGGCTCAGAGGGTAGTAAGGGCTCAATCTTTAGTTGGCAGCCAGTTCCAAATGCAGTGCTTCAGGGGTCAGTTCTGGGGCTGTTTTTGTTCAATCATTTCGTCAATGACCTGGAAGATGGGATACAAGGCACTCTCAGCAAGTTTACAGAAGACACCAAGCTGTAGGGAGTAGTAGATGCGGTGGAGGGTAGGGCTAGGTAAACCTTGACAAATTGGAGGATTGGACCAAAAGAAATCTTGTGAGGTTCAATAAGGCCAAGTACCAAGTCCTGTGTTTAGGATGGAACAATCCCATGCACCAGTACAGGCTGGGGACTGACTGGCTAAGCAGCAGCTCTGCAGAAAAGGACCTGGGAGTTGCAGTGAACAATACGCTGAATATGAACCAATAGCATGCCTCCTTTGTTGTGAAGAAGGGTAATAGCATACTGGGCTGCATTAGTAGAAGCATTGCCAGCAAATCAAGGGAGGTAATTATTCTCTTCTATTCAGCATGGGTGAAGCCACATCTGCAATACTGTGTCCAGTTTTGGCCCCCCACTACAGAAAGGACGTAGACAAATTAGAGGGTCCAACAAAGGCAACAGTTGATTAGGAGGCTAGAGAACATGACATACAGGAAAGGCTGAGGAAACTGGGCTTGTTTAGTTTGAAGAAGAGAAGACTCAGGCAGGATTTAATAGCAACCTTCAAGTACCTGCAGGATGGTTCCAAAGAGGATGGAGCTAGACTGTAATCAGTGGTGGCAGATGACAAAACAAGGAGCAATTGTCTTAAGTTGCAGTAAGGAAAGTTTACGTTAGATATGAGGAAAAACTTCCTCACTGGAAAGCACTGGAACAGGTTACCCAGCGAGGCTGTGGGATCTCTATCCTTGGAGGTCTGTAAGATCCAGCTAGACAAAGCCTTGGCTTGGATGATCTAGTTGGAGATGGTCCTGCTTTGAGCAGAGAGTTGGACTGGATGACCTCCCAAGATCCCTTCTAACCCTAAATTTCTATTATTCTATGATCACAGAAATCAGGTTGGTCCTTTTCCAATCATCTGGGATCTCAGAACTTCATAAGTTCTCAAAGAAAATAGAGGTTCTGAAATTACCTCAGAAAATTTATTTAGTATCCTAGGGTTCACGCCATCTGGCCCTGCTCATTTGAATGCATCTAGCTTTTATAAGTAATCCCTAGTTCTTCTGTTTTTCTACTACTCTAGGTTGTTTGTCTCCTTCCTATCCTTGCTGCCAACTGCACTTGGTAGCTGCTGTTATTTGTGAAGACTGAAGTGAAAGAGATATTAAATACTTTAGCCTTCTCTGCACCATCCATAACTACATTGCCTTCCATGTTCCATAAGGGACCTATGGTTCCTTTGATTTTCCTCTTATTTTTGACATACTTGTAAAATCCCTTTTTATTGCCTTTTGGAATAAACTTAATTTGAAGAAAACAATTCATTCACTTAAATAACTTTCAAATAAACTTAATTTACTCTTTCCGCATAAGTATGTGGGAACTGGGATTCAGTCACAATTTATTTTTTTGGTCCACAGCTGAAGTTGTGCTTCCCTTATTTCAGCTAGATTTCACTGTCACAGCCTAGCCTGGCATGAACAATTACTATTCTAGGAGAGAAGCAAGAAACAGTTTGATAAATGTCATTTGTGAATCCTCCATCTAATCCCCTGCCTGGAAAGTTCAACACCTACTCCCTGGATAAAGTTTTACATTTAAATCAAAATGAAACAATTAATAGGAAAAAAGCTTCTATAATACAATTAACTATCCAGTCTCAACAACAAATACTTACTGGGCACATTTGCATGAGTGGTTTATTGCTAAGTAGACTAAGTATCTCTGCAGTAAATGTCTTGGTGTCTACACATGCAGGGTTATGAGGCTGGATTAAACTAATAAACTCTGCAGCAAGGTAGCACTTGTAAATATAAGTACTAGCCTGCTGCGGATTTTTGTACTCGGCAGCAGTGCATGTATAAACACTAACCCAGATGGCTAGGGCATGATGATGCTTCAGTGTGGGGGCTGCCTGTCAGCTAGCTCCCGCACTGAAGCACCCATATGCCCAGTCAGCCCCTCCACAGCATATTAAGCCAGGTTGGAGCAGCTCTGGTCAGAGCAGGCTGACCCCCCTGGAACCATTGCCAGCCAAGGCTGCTCAGACCAGGCTCAACATGCTGCAGTCTTGGGTGCACATCTAAACGGTGCCTGGGAGCAATAAACTCCAGTGTTTTAAGCACTGGAGTTTATCGCATTGCATTCATATGCACGTGCAGACATGCTCACTGACACTTATGCAGACTCACAAAGTAAGCATATACACTTTTTAAACCAAATTATGTATCTGCTTTTTGATGCATAGCTCTTTCATTGAAATCCTGACTTCATGCACTTTTTGATAGGGTCGGCTTTTCCAAATGCAGTGAGTTTATGGTTATTCTACTCTGAATGTATAGTCAGTTAGCCAAACATGAATAATGTTGGACAAAAAAATTCCCAGTAGGAATTGCATGTATTCAGGGGCAGAATTTGGCTATTAGAAAGAAAATCTTTAATAGAGTTTATAGAACGGGTTTTTTTTCCCTTTCCTGTAATAGCTTTTTACTCTTAATGTGTGACTAACACTATACTTTGCTTTATGTATGTTCTTGTGTAATTTGCTACATTGATATTTGTCTTTCTATAGATCCTTTACACTTGTATGGAACTGAGATAAAACATCTGTTCAAGCTGCTAGTGTATTTTTAAATCCTGTTCTTAGCTTTTAAACTAAAATCTGTCAAACTGAACACCTGTGTATTGTATACAACAGGCCAAAACGGTTGCTAAAATATTTAATATTGAACATTTTTGAGTAGCCTCTAATCTCTCAGTTGTGCAAAGAGACCTGCCAGTGTGGTTTTCTGACATCCAGTTTTTCTTGAATTCTGCAAGGTTTTAAGGGGAAATCCAGATTCGTGCCTTAGACCCCTCTAGTTTAGGCATCATTATGCCTGAAAATTAGGTATCTGGATTCAGGCATGTATTCAAAGAACCTTAGTTTCATATAGAATCAGTCAAGGAGAGTTAGTGTCCCCCAAAATTTGCTGAGGCCAAACAAGCTTCTTGGAGGCCAAACAAAGAGTGCAGGATGGAGCCCCAAATTACTTAAGACAACAACCCAAAATTACTTAAAGCATTTAAGAGATTTTGTGGTTACTGGAGCAGGGTACTCTGAGTCATTTATTGTGGCATAGGCCATATGTACATTGAAAACATTGTGTACCTGAAGCACGCCACCCTGCTCTGCGCCAGTTACCCCTGAAAGTACATGGGCTAATTGGAGGGAGGGTAATTAGCCCATCCCTAAGATAACTGCTGTGCAAACATACCTATGCTGCTGCCAGATGAAAAGGCCTTTGACATGGAGCAGTTTACCATCCCTTTCAGCAAGGGTACAGTAAGTTTTCTGTGTATACATGGCTTTGGGCACCAACATTCTGTTTCAGTCCTACTCAAAAAACTAGTTTAGCAATCTGGATATGATCCTAAGAGAACACACCCTCGTGGAACTTTTTTCAAGTATTCAGCTTAGTAGACATTTAATTCTACATGCTTGGCCAGTTTGGCCACTGTGAAGTATGAGACAGCAGACAGAGATGATGCTTTCAAATATTAAGACCTTGTATGAGTAATTCTTTCATGCCATTTCTGACAAAAAGTTGTGTAAAATCTGCATTCGGATCTTACATAAACTTGAGTGAGTACATCAGGTTTAGTTTATTCTACTAAATCACTTAAAATATTTTTCTTCTGTACTTTTGCATAATGTAATCTAGACAATGCATGCAAAAAACATTTATGTCCAACTTTTGACTGGAAGTTTGACAGGTCTCCTAAAACAACTGGCTAGATACAATGAGAACATACATTTTAAACATGTAAAGCTTTTTATTATTTTTTATATAAGTCTATTGCAAGATTTTTCTTCTCCCACTGAGGTGGAAGCAATTATCCAAAAATAATTGCACTTCTCTAACATAAAAAAAACCTGTGAACTTTAGATTTCTGATTCATAAAGATCTTAGAGGGGAAAAGGTAATGTAAAAACAGAGGTTTTTTTTTAAAAGATGATCACTTAAGAGCCTTTAAACTCAATACACTGACTGGACCCTAAAATTATGAACTGATGTGTTTAAAGATGAGTTAAAGACATTTGATCTGTGATAGAGATGCCCTATTTGTAGCTGCAGACATGTGACAATAAGTATAGGCTTCTTATTAAAATGTGATATCATTCTTCACCTAGACGAAATAACCTTTAAAGAAAGAATTCTAATTTGAACTGAAGAGTGATGAAAGACAAGTAGTATTAATGCAAATAATAAAGATTATGTATAAAATAGTAGTTCCTGACAAAAGACTTTTAGCAAGGTTAATTATTAAACACATCTGTCTTTTACATGGGAACAAAACATTTCAGCATTTAACTCTTCATAATCTCAGACATAGAATTCACTAAGAAAATTAAAATATTTTACAAAGAATAACATAAAATATCCGCATAAAACATCAAGCCTGTAAGCCACCAGTGATCAACTCATTTATACATGGGCACCTGTTCTTTTGAGTGAGGGAGCTAGACATGATGTTAGTCTTGTGTTCTGCTGGATAAAGAAATTGGTGCACCTGCCCCACACTAGCTTGATGGACTACCTAATGCTTAGGCAGATCTTTTACTTTTTTTCATGAACTCTTAATGAAATTACAAGGGACACTCCAAACACAACTGCTGAATAGACTTTAATCTTAGATGCACGTTGTGTTATGCGGATGCTTTTTTCTTCCAGCTTAGCATTAAACTAAGGCCAAGCATTACATTAAAGAGCACCAGGCTGCTGGAACTGCTGCCTTTGAATGAGATTTAAAATAGTCCAGTGGTCATTTAGAATCCCATCATTCTTTCTTGCAAGAGCAGAAGGTTAACCACAAACAATGGTCAAATTCCAGTTTGGACCATTATAGTACCTAAAAACTTTCTTAGAGTTTCTCAACGTACAATATATAAACATCCCTTGAAGCACAGACTAGAACCCAAATCTCTCCCTTCCAAGGTATGTACTCTAACTACTAGGCTAGACATGCACACTCTTTTTCTCTCTTTCTACCTCTCTCTTTTGTCAAACATAAGGCATTTCCAGTGACTTAGGACAATAAGCAGAACCCACAGCTTTCCCCCTACTAAGATTAAATAGGCCTGCAGTGATAGGAAAAGAAGAAATTCGCTCTCATGAGGCTTCTCTTTGAATGCTTTTATTTAAATAAGACAATTAAACGCACACACCAAATAAAAAGAATTATGTGTGATGAAAAAAAAAGACCCCCAAAACCCCAGAAACGCCAAACTTGTAGGTGGCAGTTGCAACTAGGACTCTGTAAAACAGGGGTTCTCAACATTTTTAGACTCACAGCGCCCCTCAGAAACACCAGCTTTTAGTTTTCACTTTTTTTATTACCGAAAAATAATGTAATTCTTCTTCTGTAAAGAGCGCAGAAAGCCCACAACAGGTCAGAATCATTTTATCACTTCCTATTTGAAATCTCAGGGTTTATATTGTGAATCATGTTTGCATATATAACACTGCTACCATTGTGTGGTACCCAGTGGCACTTCTGAAAGGTCCTCAAGGCATCCCAGGATGGCACCCTGGTTGAGAATCACTGCTGTAAAGCCTGGCTGTGGCCTTCAGAAGGTGAGAAAGGTTGACACCACCTGATGGTACGTGTTCATCAGTGAAAACAAAAGCACCTTTTCAGCTGTGCAATTTCACAGCCATCTAAGACATGCCTTTCACTTCACTGACTGAGATAATTCATAACTGAGAAGATTGCTGCTACTCCTACTGAGATCTTTAGGGAGCTTAGTTTCTTTATAATAACAAACATGATGTCACACGTAGTCCAAGCACAGACTTTACAGGACATCTGGCCTTATTGTCTAATGCTATAATGACGGAGATATGCAATGGTGGATCGATCTGTTATGGACTATTTTAGATTATGCAATAGTGTCCTAGTCCTTGAACTGCAGATGTAGTATCTAATTGAAGAGCTGGAGAAAGGTAATGTAGGGAGCTGATAAAAACAAAAATTTCAGAGTAATTTACAAAACGAGGAATGAAACACATCTTTTAAAACAAATATAACAAACTTGTCTCAAGGCAAAGCGAGCAGGAGCAGACTTTATCACTATTACCCCGTCAGGATAATATGACAGTGAATCTGTAGCAAATGAAATGTTCATATTCCGACAATCTAAAATCTGCTTTTGAACATTTTTTCTTCAAAGAGTAGGATTCAGTCTTTAAGATACAGCTGCTGCTATAAACAGAATCAACAAACTAACCCTTTAGTTAGTGACAAAATGCATTTATATTTGGGTAGAAATAGGTATGTGAAGCAGCTGAAAGTAATAGAATCCGAGGCTGTACTAGAAGAGAATGTTTCCTAGCTATGCTGTACTTGGTTGCACAATTGATCCTTGATGCTATAATTTACTCATGTTCTGGCAAATAGATTTGCTTGACAGTGCTGTCCTTTTAGGAACATAGAAACTATGCCAATTATCTGTTACAAAATGATGTATAGCAGTCCTGAGTCCACTGAAGTCAGTTATAGCAATTGCTCTAGTTAAGGTTGTATAGTAGTTTTTAGTCTAACTCCCCTTTTCAGTCATTCATAATGTCGCAGGGCACCTTGGTGCTCTCCTAGAGAGTGGAAACTACCAGGGAGAGAGCCCTGGCAGGGAATAAGAGCCCACCTGCGGGTTGCCAAGGCAACTGGAGGCAGCGAATAACCCACACCTGACAGTGGTTAGCTGGCTGTAAGGGGCAGGGCTTGGCCCTTATAAAGCCCAGGGCTGAGGCTAGGCTGGCAGTTCCCTGCCAGCAGCCAGAGAGGCAGGAGCTCCCTCAGCTATGATATGAGAAGTAGTGAGAACTGCAGGTACTGCCCAAGCCAGATAACAGAAGGCAGCTCTAAAATGTTGGAGCAACGTGGTTATAGCCAGGTGGCTTATAGTTATGTTGTAGCCTAGAGGCTTGTGTTTTGTTTTGTTTATTACACCAGTGGTTTGGGTGAGGTTATTAGGGGTTGGAGAAGGCCTCATCGGGGACTCACAGTGCAGTGTGAGGGCGCAGCTTATGGGGTGCTTAGACCCCAGCCCCAGAGAGGGGCACTTTGGAGAAGCCCCAGTGTAGGTGTAGCAAGCCCTAGAGAAAGGCAGCATTTGAGAGGCCCAAGTGTGGGTGCAGAGAGCCCCAGAAGGAGGCATTATCGAGAAGCCCAGTGTGGGTGTGGTGAGCCCCAGGAGGGGGCACTATTGAGAAGGCCCAGACAGGGGGTGACAGTGCATGAAAGACCCCAAGAGGGTGAGGAGCCCAGAGGGGGTGACAGTGTATGTAGAAAGGAGATAGACAGACCAATGTCAATTCCATCTGTGAGGCTTGGGGTGTGGTATCAGGGGTGGTTGGAGCCACGCATAGCCCATAAGGCTAGGGTGCTCTGAAGCACCCATTTGCAAGACAAGACCCATGAGGGGCCCAGGAGTCTACAATACCAGAGGGTACATCAGGCCGTGTCCAAGAAGACGTGAGGCAACCTCCCAACCAATTTAGACCATCAAAGACGTGGCAGGCGAGACATAGAGGGTGCCCTTGGGCTAACTTGACACAAAGAGGGGGGCCTTAAGGAGATCACGGCCCTCCTATAGGACCCTGCTATTGTACATAACAATCTGACTCTTCTATTCCAGGTTGAAATTTTCCAGACTTGGTCTCTTCCTGAAATAAATGGTGTCAGTCTGCTGTTTGGTCATGTGAAGAGTGGAAAAATACTTTTCTCTTATTAATATAGTATTTGAACATCCCTCCAGTCAGGATACCGGAGGTTTGAAAGTTTAAGATGGGCAAAAACATAGTCTTCATGATAAGGAAATGAACCAGTTTGCTTTGGACAAATTCAATTCTTGATTTAACGAAGTGTAAAGCATTGCGCTCATGTCAAAGACTAGGTCTATATTGCTTCCCCAGCTCCCTCAAGAAAGAGCGTGCCCCATCCCACACCAGACCCAAGAATGTGTCAGTGAAGTTATTCTGGGGGACCTCCCATACAGTTGCTCTGCACACTGTGTGGGTGAGGACACAAGTAACAACTGAAATATTTCAAATGCCTTTAAAAGCTTCAAAGGGCCAGATGGACATATCTACTGAAATGTTCCCAAAGCCACTGAAGTACTCCAAAATAATACTGGTTGAAATCAGGTGCTATTCTGAAGCATTTTAATTTTTGTTATGTGTGCATGGGGCTACAGCAAAAGCTAGGCTAGGACCAGAACAAGAGTTGAAGCCAGGCTTACCTCCCCTCTTCTCCCTTTCAGAACCCTCCCAACATCCCAGGCCTGCTGACAAAGCCAGGTCTTCTAGCCCCAATCACCTATATCCTTCCCCTCCAAGAGTGAAGGGAGAGGTATAAGGAATTAGGGACTGAATATAAGTGGATTCAGGATTTTTAAGCAGGTATGGGAGCAGCCAAATATTCTTACTGTTGTAGTAGTAGTAGTAGTAATACTATCATTATCATTAATAATAATATAATAATTAAATCTAATATAACAGTCAGTATTAATGATACTATTGTTGTTAATAATGATTATTATTAACTAATATTAACTTATTATTTAACTTGGCCATATTTGGCATTACTACTACTAATAATGCCAAATATGGCCAAGTTAAATACCACTGAAAACCTTAGTTCATACCTGCTCAGTAAAAGTCTGTTAGGATTTGATAACAAGGAACTCTTCCAAAGGTTTTGTCTGTATATAAGTATGCATCATTGCAGGACTTCAGAGGCTGAATGGGAATTTGCTTGAAACTAGTCCTCCTGGCAGTGGACCCAAGAACTGAGACCTTTTTGTGTCTTTCTTGTGCTCTCAGTAGTCTCTCTGCTGGGGCTTAGGCAGCAAACAGGAAGAAAAAGTGATGTGCACACAATGCAAAGATCTGAGGATTGTAGCCTGAGAGTAGACTGAGGTAAGGAATGGGGATGGGGACAAACAGGATCTGGAGTAAGGCAGGGAGGTCAGGAAGGCCAGAGGCAGAAAGATCTATCACCACTAGATACAAACCCCTCTAGCAATTAAAACAGAATTAGGATTCCCAGATGTCACATTTTCTGTGGCATCAGCAAATATCTATGAAACCCCCCTGCAAAATATGTGCATGGTCCTATAACAATTTGGCACACATATAAGGCAAGGCCTACCCACAACAAATCCATGCTGGCTGTCCCTCAGGACCTTGTCATCAGCCAGCTTATCAAGAAGGATCCCTTTGATCATTTTCTCCAGAATCTTACTGGGGATTAAGGTTAAGCTAATTGGCCTGTAATTCCTGGGATCTACTTTCTTCCCTTTCTTGAAGATGGGTACTGCTTTGGCCTTCTTCCAGTCTTCAGGAAGAAAAGTGCCATGAGTTTTCAAATATTTTTGCCAATGGTTGAAGCTATGACACCTGCCAGCTCTTTGAGTACCCTAGGGTGTAATCTGTCAGGACCAGCTGACTTGAAGATGTCCAGCCTCTCAAGGTGTTCCTTTACAAGGTCTACACTGATATGGGTATAAATATGCCTTCACCCTGGCTATCCCACGTCATGCTAGGCAAGGCGGTCTCTTTGGGCTGATGAAAGACGGATGCAAAGTACCCATTAAGCAGGTTGGCTCTTTCCTGGGTGTCAGTTATCAGTTGTCCCACTTGGTTCAGCAGGGGTCCAATGTTACCTTTGCTTTTTTATGACTCCCTACACACCTGAAAAAAGGACTTTTTATTATCCTTGATATGTGAAGCCAGATGGAGTTTGGTTGCAGCTTTGGTTTTCCTGATCTGCTCTCTTCAAGCATGAACCAGTGATGAATACTCCTCCTTGGTGGTGGTTCCATCTTTCCATCCTTTATAAGTCCCTTTTTAGGCAAAGGAGGTCCTCAAGTTCCCTGCTGAGCCAAGGGAGTTGCTGTGCCCTTTTGCTACCCGTCCTTTGAGATGGGATGGCCATCCCTTGTGCTCTCAGGATCATTCCCTTGAGGAGCAAGCACTCCTCTTGGACTCCTCTTCCTGTTGAGTCATGGTCCCTTAGGGCCTCAACAATTAGCCTCCTGAGCTTGACAAAGTCAGCTTTCCTAAAGTCAAGGACTTCTGCATTGCTGACTGACTTGCCAGCTTTGTGATGTATAGTAAAAGTGATCAGCTTGTGGTCACTATTACCCAGCTTTCCATCAATTCTTGGGTCACTGATTAGGTCATCCCCTTTGGCCAGTACCAGATGTCCCAATCGCCTGTGGAAGGTTTGGGATTGAGAGTATGGTCGGGGGTAGAAAGGTAAGAAAGGTTTATTGACTTAACAAAAACACAACTACGCGTAGTAACAAGACAAACAATGACAGACAAGAATAGTTCGTGTTGGCAACTTATCGGCAGCCCCTCTGATGCATGATGTACAACAACTTGCTCTTTCCACAAAGCTCAGCGAAGTCAGGCGTCCCTGATCAGCGCTGTCCGAGAGGTACTGGGAAGAACTGTGGTATTCAGTCCTTGGGCTTCTTGAAATCCATGGGCCCACTATCCAGGTCAACAGCTGACTAATCCTTTTCACAGAGCTGTATCTTTCTTCTGAATGATTCCAGATGTTTTAACCAATTTATAGCTTCTGAGTGGTACTGATAATGTACAGCCACTCAGATTCTTTTTACTTCAACTTTCCTTAAACCAACCAGTAGCAGTACAAGCCTTGCATTCCTTTTGATAAAGTTTATTTTAACTATGCCACAGGGCCTTACTACTTCAAGGCTTTGCTAAATTTACTAGGCCTTACTTTATACAAGGCCTTACTACATCTTAAACTTGAATTAGGCTCTTAGCAACAACATATAGCTTCATATCTAAACAAATACAAAAAAAACCCACTTGGCCTAATCTTCATAGAGCCTTCAGCAAGCACCTTTATCACACAGACATAATTTCAGCTGTCACACCAGGTCCAGCAACGCTTTTTTGTCGTCCCATAGACTTCTTGAGTCAGGTAGAGCTTGTCCACGCACATGAGGAAGTTTGTGACTGATCAGATTCGTCTGAGTGCTCGTCTCATGAGATGTCCAGGTAGTTAAAGTCTTCCATGACAACCATACACCAAGAGCATGCAACCTCAGCCAGTTCCCTGGCAAATTTCTGGTCTAGCTCTTGTTTCTGGTTAGGAGGTCTGTAGTAGACTCCTACCATGAGGTCCCCTATGCCATGTTCCCCATGTATTTTAATCCAGAGAGATTCCAGATGTCCTCCCTGGGTGCCAATGTCAATTTGCAGTGACATGTAGCTTTCCTTCACATAGAGAGCTACACCTCTACTCCTGTTATCTGCAAGATCTCTCCTGTACAGGGTATAGCCATCTATATTTGTGGCCCAGTCATAGGTGAATTCCTACCAGGTTTCCGTTTTGCCTGTGAGATCATAGTTTTTCTTGTTTAGCAGGAAGACCAGTTCCTCCTGTTTGTTCCCCAAGCTCCTGGCACTGGCAAACTCCCACGCTAAACTCGCACACCAGGCCCAGAAGTGTGCTTGTTTGTGTGTCCTGTTCACAAGGCTCTGGTCATGTGGCTCCCTGGGGAGGCTGGGCAAAGTAGGAGTCAGGGCAGGGTGAGACCCTCCTCAGCTCCTCTCATCTGCCTCCCCTCAGCTGAGCTAAGCTAGCCCCTCCCTGCACAGGCCCTGCCTACCCCCAGTTGTTCTGGGAGTTGATGGAGGTGCTCTGCAGCTGTTGGGAGTTTCTGGGGGGATTTGGGGGACCCTGCCCACCAGAGAAGGACTGTTGAGTGCCCTCTCCCCCTCTTTTCTTTCCCTGGGGGGCTGGGCCAAGTAGGAGCCAGGGCAGGGTAAGACCCTCCTCAGCTCCTCTCAACTGCCTCCCCACAGCTGAGCTAAGGTAACCCCTCCTTCCATGGGCTCTGCCTATGTCCAGCTGTGCTGGGGGTCAGCAGGTGTGCTCTGTGGCTGCTGAGGGTTATTGGGGGGCTTTGGGGTACAGGGGCACAACAGGTTTGCACCCATGCATCTTACGCTGCTCCCTAGGCCTGACTTTTACCTGACTTATTCTGGACAACAACACAGGTCACATCTTCCACCTTGTCCTGGATGATATGAGGACCTTCCCAAGCTGCCTGAAGCTTGTCTGACTTTAATGGCAGGAAACCATAACCTTATTTCCCAGCTTAATGGTACACAGGTGAGCCCCATTGTCATACCATACTCTGCTTGTCCAGGGCCTGAGTCAGGGAGCCTAACACCACCTTCATCATGTCAACTACCTTTTGGTGAAAGCTTAGCAAATACTCTACCCCCAGTGTTTTGGAGGAGGAGATCTTCCCTTCCCACTCCTGTTTCACGAGATTGAGAGGGCCCCTGACTTGCCGCTCAGACATCAACTCAAAGGGTGAAAATGTGGTAGTCTCTTGGGATACCTCCCTGTAAGCAACGAGCAGATGTAGAAGCTTCTCATTCCAGTCATTGGGGTGAGAATGTATATGAGCACTCTGCATGCCCTTCAGGGTTCCACTGAACCTCTCTACTAGCCCATTAGTCTGTGGGTAACAGGCTATAGTCTTGAAGTGTTTAACCCACAGCACTTCCACAGGCACTCCATCACCTTTGCCAGGAAGTTCCCACCCTTGTCAGTCAAGATCTCAGAGAGGAAACCCACCTGGACAAATATCTTTGTTAGGGCATCAGTGGCCACGAGGGCATCTATGGAGGCTAGGACAATTGCCTCTGGGTACCACGTTGTGAAATCCACAACTGGGTACCACACTGTGAAATCCACAAGAGTTAAGATAAGAACAGATTGACTTTAATTAGTGAATGTTAAGGATTTTCAAAATCCCAGAAAAAGATGACAAAGCCATGAGGGAAATACAGAGCGCCTGGGCGAGGGACTAACAAGAGAAGG
>JAGPOW010003395.1:14770470-14785639 GCA_030014935.1 Caiman crocodilus
AAAAGAAGTGGTCCGAATGGCAAAGAGTCTCAGTTCATACTCAGTCTATCGCAGGGGTCCTCTTCGGGTGGCGTAGGGTCGTCGTCGTCGTCGTCGTCGATGAATCCTCTTGAAGCCGAGGTCTGTCTGGTGCAGAGGAGGGCGGGTTCTATTACTTCCCGCTCCAAGTCTTATGCCTCAGAGGGCCCACAATATCTATCCCCACTCTTTGGAGGGCCTGATCAATGATAGGGAAAGACTGCAGGGGAGCTTTTATCTTATCCTCACTCTTGCCTATCCACCAGCACATCTCAAAGGATTTTCAATAATCCATCATGAGCTGGGCTAGTTGGGTAATAAAGGTTTGCCAGTAGCTGCTGGTGAGTCTGGCCCATGTCCAGGTGCCTGGCACAGGGTAGATCATGAGCTATGGCAAGCAGTTGCCACCTGAATTTATGTGGCATGATGAGCTGGCAATAAGGCTACCAGGACACGACATGGTTCCTAGGCATCCACAGTCAATAAAGAAGTGTCTTATCCCAGACTACCTGTTCTTTCTTATCCAGGGTGAACTGTGTTTCTTGCTCCTGAGCCATCCATTGGAGTTCTTCCAAGCTGGGGTCCACTAAAACCTCCAGTTTAAACTCCTCCTATCCAGCTATGCAATCAGCAGGGAGCTCTGGTGCTTCCCTAAGGGGTATCCTTTCCTCCACAGGGCTTTTCTCTAACTCCTCCCCATAAGCCTTGGCTTCCTTTGCCACTGACTGACCAGACCCCTCCCTGGGGCCATCTCTTGGCTTGTCCCCGGAGACACTGATTCCCTCAGCAGCCAACAGGCTACCGCAGTTAAGGGTGTTCCCTTCTCTTCTCCCCCTTATCCCCATAGCCAGCTGGGTTACCAGGCTCTGGGAGGCTTCCCTACCTACTATCTCTGCCTTCTTCCTCTAACTGCAAGTCACTGAATTAATGCAGAGGGATTCTATAACATTCCCCCACAGAGCACCCATATGCTTGGGTCTACCTGTAGGCATGCACCCAAATTGCCTTAATGAACCTTAAGTAAAAGTGCATTAAGTTTAGACATGTGTAAATACACATGCAGACACACCTTTTGGTTACTTAATCAACATATATTATTTTCCCCTAGAATACTTGTCTCTTTCAGTATAATCTTGAAGTACCTTTAAAATAGACTTTTTGTACGTAGACTTTTTGAATACTTGAGTTGAGCAGTTAAGGACTTAGAAGTTAGGGGATGGCAACACTCTGTTTCCCTAAACAATAGGCCTGTGCGAAGCAGCTAGTATTTGCTTTGGATTTGGCCAATTTGGGGGACAGTGATTTGATTTGGTGATTCAAATCACTGTCCCAAATCAATTTAGCGAAATCTGATTTGAGGGTTCAGCTGCTGCCAAATCAGCCGAATCTCCGAATCAGTCAGGCCTCATTCCCCGCTTGCTTTTCCAGTCCCATCAGTGGCTGCCTCACCCAGTCTCAAAAAAAAAAAAAATGCCACCATTTACCAGCTCCTGCCAGGCAGGGGGGCCATCCCCACTGCCCCCGCTGCCCCGTGCTGCATGGGGGCTCTGCCACAAGCCTCCAGAAGCCCCAACGGCTGCTGCAGCAGCCAGTGAGTATGGGTTTTTTGGTTTTTTTGGAAAGAACCAGGAGCTGGGGCTGGGTAGGGAAGCTATCAATGGGGTGGGGAGAGCGGGCCAGGGATGGGGGCTCATGGCAGAACCCCCCATTCAGCATGCAGTGGGGGGCATCAGGGATCATCCCCCCACCTGGCAGCAGCTGGTGAGCGCGGAGCTCTTTTTTAAAGTGCCAGGATGCTGGGACCCGGTGGGGCAGCTATTAACGGGGCTGGGAGAGTGGGCAGAGGTTGAGGAGCACTCAGGGGAAATGGGGGAGCAGGCAGGGGATGAAGCCTGATGGGGTCCCCCCATGGTCTCATCCATCCTCCTCCAGCCCCCCACATCCCCTACTTACTGGCACAGAGTCTGGGTCCAGCTCCCTGCCTGAGGCAGCAAGTGGGGATTGCCCGAATCTCTGAAGATCTCTGAATCTTTTCTGAATCAATTCAAAGAACTTCAAATCAACTCAGACCTTCTTATTGGTCTGCCAATTTGATTCAGATTCAGAGATTTCACCGCCGAATTGGGTTGAATCTCCTCCAAATTAAATCATCATCTGAAGCTTTGCCCAGCCCTAATGAACAACTGGGATAACATATAAACATTTAAAAATCTTATTCTAGTGTTTGAGAAAGAGTACGTTCCCATTTAATTATGAAGTGTATCACAAGGGCTATGCAAATTCAGGGCTACCAGCAGCTGCACACCATATGGGCTGCAGACTAGGGGTGTGTGAAGCAGGCTCTATTTGATTCAGATTCAAATTTGGCCTGAATCAGGGACAGTTATTCGATTTGTTGATTCAGATCACTTGCCCTGATTCAATTCAAATGAATCAGAATCTGAAGATTCGATGCTGATTCAACATCAGTGATTTGGACATAGACACAGCTTTAAAAGTTTTTTACGTATCTCGAGGTAGCAGGCCTGGGTCATGATTGCTGCGATGGTGGGGTTCCACGGGAGTGCGGAGGGGCCCTCCACATGCTCTCTGGCAGACCCTGAAGTGGATTAGAAGTACTTCCAGTCCACTTCCGGGTCTGCCAGAGAACAGGCTGGGGAGCCCCCATGTGCCTCACTGGCTCAGTGATCAGCTGCAGGGAGACCCTAGGTGCCCCTCCCAGACCCAGGAGGCACCAGCTGCCAAGCCAGGGACGGAGTGGGCTTCCCACCCCCCCACCCCCACACTCCCCGGCAGACCCAGAAGTGGACCAGAAGTGCTCTGGGTCTGCCAAGCATGCTGGGGAGTCCCCCGTGCTTCTGTGGGACACTCCATGCACCCCAGCGTTGCATCATTCTGAATTTCTCCTAATTGTTTTGGAGGGTTGAATTTGATTCAGAGAGATTAAAGGGTCTTGTTACTCAATTTGGATTCGGACATTTGGCCAGTGGATCGGGCCAAATCTCCACCAAATCAACTCAGGGACCAAAGCTTTGTACAGCCCTACTGCAGACCCAGGGGCCACATGATACATGAGCCATTCATCATGCAGGCAATCTCCACCCTTGCCATGTAGTCAGCTCAGTACCCCCTTGCCCCCCACTCCCCTGTCGCACACGGGGGGGCAGATGTCCCCACACACCGCACTCACAGTCTTACCCTTATTCCTCCTCCCCTCCAACCCTTTCTCCAGGGAGCCTGGAGACCTGAGTCTCTGCAGCAGGTAGAGTGGGAGGAGTGCCAGTTGGGCAGGAGTCTGTAAGCCAAATGCTAACCCCTTCCAGGCTGCATGCGATCTGTGGGCTACCAGTTGGACAGTCCCTTGTTAGCTTGCTGGGGTAGGGGCAAGGCTACTCACTCAACTTGGCATTTCTGGAATTCTAAGTGTATCGCTCTAAGATTTAATGCTGTATTAACATTAAGATTTTTATGCACTTTTAGAAGGCTTTAGATCCACTTCTTCTGTTATTTCCATTTGTGTTGCCCTTTGACTTCAATCTGGATTATATACATTAATTTCTCCAAAAATGCAGCATCAAGAAACAAAGGAAATTGTTTCCAGAAATTTTTTTTACACATATATGTATTTACTTGGTAATAAAAAAGCAAGTATTAATAATGAGACTACAGCTCATAGAACTGAAAAAATGTATATTAGTCTTTTTTGCTTTTTAATAAATGCAATGTATTCTATTTTCAGTAATAAAGTTGCAAAGGATTCTTTAAATTCTTTTTTCCTTGTACAAAATTCCCACACAATAGTAGTTCCTCACGAGTTACAAATATTGTACTGCCAACATAGTATTTGATTTATTTTTGGTTTTCCCTTTTTACTGTTTCCTTCTCTGCTTCCTTAGGTAAACTATGGAAATATCAGTAATACTGTTTTCATTTTTACCCAATAATAATTCAGAGAAAAATAAACATTTTATGTTTTATGCCTCTCTATCTTAATATATGACACAAAATCAATATTATCCTATTTAGATTTTTTTCTTGCAGTGGCTATTGCAATTTCTTATGACAGGGTTCAAATAAAACTTAATCAAAATGTAAGAAGTCATATAGCTGACATTGGCTTTTTTGATTAAGTCGACAGGATTCATTCTTAGAAAATCTACCCAGTTATTAGTTTACTTAGAACCCAAGTTAATTTTGAAGTATTATCCTTTCACTACACACCAAATACATTTTTCCGTTCATAGTTAATAATTAAAGTATAGTTCTGCCATTGGGAAGCATCTATATAGAATATCGCCTTATTCAACAAAAGTGTTCCAGCTGTGCATGCACATGCCAGAAACCTTATGAAAGACATATGAATGGGAAAAATAACTAGATAACTAATGAAGGAAGACTAACCTGAAAAAAAAATGCTTTAAGGGATCTAGTCTGTTTATTACAAGGAGAACACAAATGTAGTTACTCCAAAGGAGAAGCAGCAATGTGAGATTCTGCAAAACAATGGTTCGAGAGGAGGAAAACAGACAAGCAGCCAGCTTCAGGTGGAAGAATTTCAGCAGCTGATTGCTGTGGAAGGCAGTGGATCTTGGGTGTTTTCCTTTCTTTTATTCTCCCTCCTATAGCCATTCTTGGCTTTGCCCTCCTTAATTGTTTTGTTTTTTTTTAATTTTTCTCAAGTGTGTGGAGATGGGGTAAGCTGAGAGCCTGTGCTGATGCTATGTTGAACACTGTCAAATGGATCAGATTTTCCAACTAACAAGAATAATTAACATAGAAAAAGAGACTGTACCATATTTCAAACCCAGAGGCTGTGTCTACACAAGATACTTACTGTGTAGCAGCTCATTACTACTTCGTGGTCAACATCACCAGGAAGTCGTGCAGGTAAACTACTGCATTACTGCACAGTCATTTAGTACTTGGGTATGCAAGTACTAAATGACTGTGCAGTAATAACCGCACAGCCAGCATCTCATGTAGACATGACCAGAAAAGACCAGAATTAAGGCTTATCTGAATATCCTAACTTTAGTGTGTATATCCTTAGATCTTTAATGTTTCTTTTAAAATAAAGTAGTTTCGTGAGTGAGTCTTTATAAGGGGTGACATGATACAGGCAGACAGACCATTCTTTTTCAAAGTAGTAGGTGACATGCTGATAGTAGCATGAACAGAAAAAACAAAATTAGAGCCTTTATTGGCAACATTATTGATCTGGGAAGTGTTTACATTAGATAAGGTGTTTTGCGACTGAAACTTTCAGAAATGAGAAAACTTAAATTCTTTCTTCCTTAGTTATATCTAAGCAAACTGACTATAAAACTCCCCAAGTTTCTAAAGTGTCCCAAGAACTTTTGCTCTAAAGTACCACTGAACATGATAAGTCTTCTCTTTGAGTAATGGTAAGGTTTTTAATAAGATACCTTACATATTTATCTAATTGTCAAGCACCTTTATATGCTGCGCATATCAATAACACACGAGAGTTTAGAAAAGGAAGTGATGGCTATTGAATATGATTGATGCAGCAGGGACAATGAAAGCAAACATATAGTCATCCCTATTTGAATTTAATCAAGACACCAGGCACTATTATTGTGAAAATTGCCAAGCACACCTTTCATGAGATGCAATTAAAGGACCAAAAATATGTTGCCACCAGCAAAATAGTGCTTCCCTACCAAAAAATTTCTAATTTTGTGACACTAAATATAAAGTTTATTCACTATTTGGGTGATGAATCTTAGGTTATGTATAAAGAGAATTCTCACCCCATCTCTAGACTCAGTGTGCATAGCCACAAGATGTAGTACGAAGCACTATATGATCACTGCCAGTCACTTCAAGGCAAAAGTATCTAAGCCTATGCTCCCAAAGAGACTGGAGTTCTTAATCAAGGTACATCTCATATTAAGTTGCAATGCATTATTTTACCGCTCCAGGAGCGCGTCTACACAAGATGTTTACTGTGGAGTAGACTAATTAGCTCTGCAATAAATGTCTCATATCTTGTGTCTATATGTGTGGCCCTTTTGGGCTGCAGGAAACTAATTAACTTCACAACCGGGTAATACTTGTAAATACAAGTACTATCCTGCTGTGGAGATATGTACTCCACAGCAGTGCACGTGTAGACGCTGGCACAGCTGGCTAGGGCACAAGGGTGCTCCAATGTCTGGGGGATACCTGCTGGCTAGCCCTGCAGTGGAGCGCACTTGTGCCCCAGCCAGCCCCTCTGCAGCACATGGAGCTGGGTTGGAGCAACCCCAGGATGGCAGGCTGACCCCCTGGGATCCCTGCCAGCTAGGGCTGCTCTGACCTGGCTCAGCATGCTGTGGTCCCAGGTGCGCATGTAAACGTTGTGACCAGGAACAATCAATTCTGGTGCAACATGTGCCAGAGTTTATTGCTATATGCTAATAGCATGTGTAGACACATCCCTGATTTAGCAAAGAAAAGGAAATTTCTATGCTGATTCACTGCTCCTGGCCTAGCTACCCAGTGTCCCCTATCAGCTTAGGGGCTACAGCTATACCTTGCTTCTCTCCCACCATGGTCTGAGGAGCAGTGCGCTGCATCCCACTTAAAGAAATCCGGGATCAGCCCATGAGCAGCACTTATGATGCTGGAAACTTACTCCTCTCTGAAGGCATTTTATCCATGTCAGAGTTCAGCCTCCACCCTCTATTCACCAGAAATCACTGATTTGTGGCATATGCAAAAATAAACTTTTAAGCCAGCTCTAACTCGTCTGTGTCTCTGGCAGTATATTAGAGATGAAAAGTAATATCGTCAAAAGTGATAGATTCTTAGAAGCCTAGAATAGGATTAAGTTTCTAAACTCCTTTTGAAAAAAAGACTTAAGTTCTTTAATGGCTTAGATGCTTTTGAAATTTTTACCCAAAAAGCAGTTATGATCACAAGGGGCTTTTGTGACACCTGGATCTATTCATCTTTTTATTTTTTTCCTTTGAAGGTTTGGGTAGGAAGAAGTGTTCAGCAGACTGACAGCATGTGGTTGCATTCTTTTCACTTACTATCTAGCTGGAAGATATCGACTACTATAGATGAACATGTATGTAATTGGAATATTTCCATTTTGGTAGGGATAATAATATTTCACAAACTACAGTGAAAACTGAAAGGAAGGAATCAAACTATTAGAAAATGTAGTATTTCCAGACCTTTTCCATACTAGTCACCTGCCTCTCCAAATGTGCAAGAACTCTTAAGGCTCATAGTCCAGTCATAAACACACATGCAACAATGTATAGTTTGTGAGTGTATAGCTCCTGGTCACTTAGCGAGAACTCTGTTTAAATCCATCCAGGAACTACCATGCTAACCCCCTGATTTCCAGCCACCTTTTGGACATATCTATACTGCAATCCCAGGCAGGATAGCCCCAGGCCTACACTGTCTTCTCCCCCCGCCTTCCCCCTGCCTCCTCCCCCACAATTTGGAAGTACAGTACAGAAGCCATATCAGAGTTGTCCCTAGTGTCATATGTTAGTGACCTGGGACAGCAGCTGGAGCATTTTCCTTATTTGGAGCACACCTGTGGGAACATGTAGGCTGATGTGCTTGGTCGAGTCCTTGCTAGGATGCACTATTGCCCTAGTATAGACAAGCTCTTGAACTCCTCAAATGCTATTTCCATCATCTTGCTTCTAAACTGACGTATTCTTTTCTGTTTCCTGCTTCCACATCCTCATTAATTTGCTAATTGTTCCCTTTCCCTAGCCTCTTCATACCCCTTTTACAGGGCTTCTGCTTATCCCAGTCCCAGTGTCCTAACAGATTTCAATCTAGATTTCAGTCAAACTGTCACAGTAGCAGTCTGTGAAAGTAACGGTAGTAGTGTCAAAAGTAATCAGAACTCCTGGGGTGGTGATATGTTTTATTAGACCAACCAGATAGCCGCAGGAAAAAAGTCTTTATTTGCAAGCTTTTGGGGGCATGCACCCTTCCTCAGGCATAGGAGAGTGCAAAGATTCTCCCAGGTGGAAATGAAAATTCATATTTCACAGGAGACCTGAAAGGTAGTATAAGATCTGCTAGTTAGAAAAGTTCATTTTATGCAAGTTAAGCTCAGGTGAAAGTTGGAGCACTCTATTTGCCTGCGAGTTGTCTGATGGTAAGTAGCAGTGTCAAACATTTTTATTAGGGCCAGTCTCACTTCTAAGAGCTAGTCTTCACTGCAGTGTTAGTTCAAGATATGACTCAAGTTTTGCCCCATCTCAATTCCTGTACACTTACAAAAACCCCACTAACTTTATTGGAGCTCTAAGCTCAAGCTGGCTGTTCAGTTAATGCAAGGTTGAACCTCAAGTATTGTTGATGTTCAAGTTAGTAATGCTTTGGTGGATTCAGTAGCTTGGGTTACAGAAGTTCATTTTACAACAGTTCATTTGCTGTAAATGTAATCGGTCTGAACAGCAAAACCGTGTTGTTTTCTAGTGTGGTAACTCTTGCTCAAGTTATGTTCGTTTGAGTGCAATAACTTAAAAGAAAGTCACAAATATAAATAATTGAAGGCAATTACAGCCATCTCTGTGGCTTTAGCTCCATTGACAGAAATAGGAAATGGTTGGCATTTTAAATAAAGGAAAATTGTAATTTGTCATTCTCTCTTTACATTTTAGGTTAAAAAACCTCCAGACAAACAAAAGAACCCATACATGCACCATCCACTCCATTGCTAGATTCACCATCAAATGGTGAGAATTAGCAATGCTTTAGAAAATTGTGGGAGTGTTTCTGGGGCAAGGAGTGCTGGAGGAACTACAGCAGACAGACTGGGGAGAAGAGACTTCTGTTCTTTTTTTATAGTTGTTACAATGGAAGAACTTTGAGTCAAGCACTATAAAATGGAAAAGCACCTTATTCCCTCATATGAAAAAGACTACTTTACATATCCGGGGCAGAAATGGCTCTGTCAGCATTTAGTCAGTCTCTTTAGCAAGGCAACAAAATAGTTAAAGATAGTTGTAGGACAGAGAATATTGAGGGGTTTTTTACATGTTGAAAGTGCATATAAATTTAGTTTGGACAGGGCTCAGGAAGGCTTAAGCAGTTACTACTGCACTTGATTTATCTTCTCCATTATCAGTTGTTATGTGTTCAGGGAATACTTCTTCAGTTGAGCCTGACTTGGGACGGGTCAGGCTGCTTAGAACCTGGCTGCCAAGTGTTATCTTGTTTCTGTTACAAGAGATCTGAAAAAATGAATTGGATTTTGTATTCAGCAAATTGCAAACTATTAACCCCAAATGTGCTATGCAAATACACAGGAAGATTTAAAAGCCAAAGTTTACCAGAAAAAGTAGGAGGAAAAGAAGATAAAATATGTAGTGTGGTGTTAGACAAACATATTTTGATCCCATTTAAAAATAATATGTATAATTAGAGACTCATCTATACTCTAAACTGATTTTAGTTCCATTTGTTGTTGGGATTCCAGTGGAGAAAAGGAATGCTTAGAAGAAATTGGAGGAATACGTAAAAGGAAAGAAAAAGAAGGTAAAAATACCTTTGGAAGTCGACGCTCGGCAGCTGAAAGACTACAGAACTAGGAAAGGATTGGACAAAAGAAAACCAATGACAATGCAGCAACCAGGAAAAAACATTTTCAGACTTTAGTGAACTGTGATATCAAAAAGCTGAGAAAGTTCCTCCAAGCTGCTGCTGTTTCATGTGGGACAGCCTCTAGTCTCGTCCCTAAGGACCTAGGGGATTAAGGATGGGTTGGAAAGCTTTCATTGGCATCCTTCATTCTTAGCTGGAGAAAGCTGCTTGGGAAAGAGCCAAATATTGCTGGGAGCTTTCTGGAGTCTGCCTAACCTGCTCTTCTCCACAGCTGATGTTGTTCCCCTTGAGGCACGAGGAGAGGGAAGGAAAAGAGGGCATTAGGTACAATGCCCTAGACTGTTCTTTACAGCCCTTGATCTGTTTTTTAAATTATTCCATGAATAACATTTAACACTGAATTTACAGTAGTAGGAAACAGTTTGGCTTGATGTGAAATTACTACTGAAATAATGATCTGACATATGCCATAATTTCCTTTGCAATAGGAAAAGCAACTTAATGGTAATTCTAATATCTGAGGGTAAAGTTCATACCTCTGTAATTAAAACCAGGAATTAGGGAACTGGTCATATGAAGCAATAGCTATCACTTAAGCCACTGAGTCATATATAGCGAGTTCACATCACTGAAGATCATCCAAGGCCTTTTTAAAACACAGATAGGTAGTTAGCCACATTAATTTAAAGTCAGACAGAAAGCAGGGTAGATGTGCACCTTACACACTAACGAAAACGGAGAAGTATAGCATTAGCTTTCATGATCCCAAGTTCTTTTTAAAGCATCCTTGATGAGTTAAACAAGTGGTGGGCAAATATTTGAGCCTAGAGGCTACATAGGGAGTTTCGATGAGCTGTTGTAGGCCAGGTCACCACCCCAGACTCCTCCATGCATCAGCTCACCAAAACCCCCTATGCATGATGCGGCCGCGGGCAGGTGGACAGGGAGTGGTGTTCTGGAGCAGGACGGGCAATCCCCTCCCTGCACACCCTTGACCAGTGAGGGGATGGGGGCGTTTGTGTAAGGGTCATGTGCATTTGTTTGTGTGGGGGGTGGGGAGATGGGGCGAGCGCTAGGTCCTGGGAGCCGGGTAAGGAGGAGGGGAGGGAGGGGGTGCATGCAGCAGAGTTTGTCTCAGCGGTGAGGCATAGGGCCAAGCCCTGCTGGTTTCTGCCTGGGGCAGTCTGCTCCATACTACTGCCCGTGCCTGCCAGCCCCAGCCTAGACAGCATGCACAGCTTACCAGTTGGGCTGCTCCCAGTGCAACAGCTGCCTGCACCTCCAGTGGCACTTCCTCCTGCTCCTGTCCCTGCTACACCGCTCCAGGTGGTGGTGGGGGAAGCTTCAGCCGGACATCTTCTGCCCCAGTGTGCGGGGCTCTGGCTCCAACTCCTAGCCACGCTCCACCAGCTCTCTTTTCAGGGAGACTCATTTACCATTTAATCCTTTCTGTCTCCTAAAAGACCTACATTCATACTTAGGACTGACTGTAGGTTTGTTGGCTCCTGAGGCAAACATGAGTTTGGATGTCATACTTCTGCTGAATTTCCACACCAACCCCTTTTCCTAAATTGGTCCTATATTTGTACTGAACTGCCACAACCAGTCCCCAAGATGTAAGAAGTGAAAAGTAAAATTAGATTTTAAAACTTCTATGTCTTGTCAATATAAGCCTTTAATTAAAAAAAAACAACCCGGCAGTATCCCTTTAATTGCTAAGTAGCTATAAAATGACCCGGATCTGATCCTGCAAATACTTAATGCAAAGTGGGCGTACTGCTACATGCAGAAAGTGTTTGCAGCACTGGGCATTTCAATGAAAGTTATTCTTTGGCTTCAAATATAACTAATTAAAAAATGAAACTTAATACGATAAAGAGAATTGACTGTTTTAATAATCCATTGCAGATGTGTGCCTGTCTACAAGAGATACCGAATATTGCAAAGCACTGAAATCCTTGGCAATAATTCTGGACAATTCATGCTTAAAAACCTATGGATTCATCCGGAGAAATGTTCACGTTCAAAGGACAACTGCAATGCTTCTTTGCTTTGGTACAAAGGACATACAGATAAATACTAACTTAATTGTACATTTTACACATTTACTTTGTGGTTAAACTGGAAGACATTTTTTTCTTTTGTGAAGTACAATCCATGTAGTAAACAGTATTGAAATCTGGTTCTCACTGGGGTCTTGCCATTTCAGTGAAATCTTCTTTTACTTGCTTGCCACTCTACCTAGTTATATCAGGCAATTACTGTGGTTCAAATTATTTCCGTGAGTTTCTGGATGAGTCATTCATATCTTATATGTAGCTTTTCTAAACATTACTGCAGTTTGCACACTCTAAGGAACTTTTATTTAAAATAAGGGCAAGAGGTTTTCAACTTTGCAGATTTGTTTTTACAGGGCTTACGCCAAAAGGGAAAATAGGATTTTTTTTGTTAAAAATTAACAATCAAGAGTGAGTATTTTTTCTCAGAGGATGACTCTTCACCAGATTATCCATCTTCTAATGCTTTGTGGGGCATTTTCAATGTTTTGGAGATTATACAAAGAAAAATCATATAGACAATAATATTCTTCAAGTTGTATCTTTCTTAAAGTGGCTCCATGGTTTTATCTGAAGCATTGATTTTCAGCCAAGGTGCCATGTTAGCACTGTTAGGTTAGTAAACATGATTCCCAAGATAAAACCAGAGACTTCAAATAGAAATCCATAGTGTTAAAAGACTTTTGACCAGTTGTGCTCTTTCTGAATTCTTTGCAACAGAAAACTTGCTCGATTATTTTTCTGTAGTCAAAAAACAAGACCGAAAATAAAGACCTGGCATTTTGCAAGGGGTACCTCAAGACTTTTGAGAGGTGTTTCACATCTGAAAAAGATGAGAACCACTAATCTAAAGCATAATAGAAAAAAGGTCTTGTAGTTCTTTCCTGGCTTCGTTAACAATTCATCTCTGTCCTTGCAGTCAAACATTCTCTTTTTGGTCTATGCTTCAAGTCACTTCTCTTGTTGGATGATGAGCTTTGATTTCTAGTTTATCACCCAGTTTCTTAACACCAGGGAGGACACTTGCAAACCCCTTATCAGAACAGCAAATTACAAAGAAATCCTAAAGGTTTTAACTGTTTCACAGCTTCAACTCTTTGAGCCTTTTCACTTGTGATGCTGATGTAATATCACCAAGCACATAATGTCAAAGTGCTACAATGGAAAAGAATTTATAGTTGCAGATTTTGTTTGCCAGAAACTCAAGTTTTGGCTCTTGTGGGTCCATGTGGATTTGAATTATTGCCAACTGAAATGAAAGCATCATGAACGTCTGAAATCCATACAAAAATAGGAGGATAGCATTATTTCAGCTTTCTCAGTTCTTTTCACTTAAAGGTTTTGGAAACAAATTGATCACATGTTGGCACATTACATTCCAGTGCTGCAACAAGGTAGCAGGTATAACCACTTTGACCCATGTTGGAAAATGCCATAGATTCAATTCAACAATTCATAGCATGGTTGTGTATGAGATTCAAAGAATGTGTGTTGCTTTGGACAAAAACATCCTCTTTCATGGTCCCAAATTATCTTCTGAACTCCCCTGTGTTTTACCTGTCATACCTATCCCTTTGTTTTAGCCTTAACCTCTTAAGTCACTGAATTGCATTCTTTTTTCTTTTAATTGTTCAGAAAAGGAGAGCGTCTGTCTTTCCAGCACCAATCAAATATCAGTTTAAACAAATGCAATAACATGAGCTTTGATTTATGATATTGACTTCTTTTACCTCACTTATTCTGCAAGAATGAATCTAGCAATTGTTGTCATCTGCTTTTGTTTACTAATCACTTTGCTGCAGTCCTGTATAATAGAAAAATTGGCAACTTTATAGACAGAAATAGTTCCTTCCTTGATCATGTTCCCCAAGAATTTGACTAATCTCATTTAGAATATTTTTGCTCAGATACTGATAAATTAACTTCCTTTAAGATTATTTGCTGGAGATATTTTTCATCCCAAAGTCATATTTCCTCTAAGTCCACAAATCTGAAAAAGCTCTCACTGTAGAGTAAGTAGAAGTTACCTGTTGAATCTCACATGGGATTTTTTTTCTATTTTATGCATCCTGATCAAATAAAAACACCATTCCAGAACAAATTGTCAATGCTCTGACAAAATGAATCTGATACTGTTTTTCTTTATCTATTGTATAATCTTGCTTCACTCTAATTTCTAAGCCTTTCCACCTAGGATAGCTAATTATACGAGCTACCAGTTATTCAGGTTTCATTAGGCTATTTGATGCATTTTTCCAGGGTCAAATTCTGAAAACGTTGTTGCAGCCTAGCCAGTGCTATGATTGCCAAAACACCTTTCCTCTGTGTCACAAAATGAAAATGAGCAGTGTATTTGGCATAAATGTACAACTCACAAGAAAAATATGATTGTCAGAAGCAGGGCAAGTGAAAGAGATAAACAGCACAAGACGTGAATGGATCTGGAATTTCATAGAAGGTGCAGCACACCACCCCTCAAATTACAGGGGGATGGTGGTGAGGCATAGCTGGAGCCCCTAGGTCACGGTAGGACACCCCCTGCCGCTACCATAGCCACTGTACTGGACTAGTCTGGGTGTGGGGGAGTCACTGAGCCACTCCTGCCACATGTTGCAGAGAGCCAATTGTGCAGGAGCTGGGCTTGGCTGAGGATAGCAGTGTCAACAGTGGTACGCACAGAGCTACAGCCCATAACTGGAGTAGGAAAGGAGAGGCTTTGGGGCTCCCTCTGCACCTGGGTCAGCCGGGGACAGCAGCAGTGGCAGCAGAAACAGGGTGTATTTGCACCACTGGATCTGCCTTGGCACAAACAGCTATAAATGTCAGAGACCAATATGGATATTCATTTATTCAAAAAGTACAACTGTTGCATTATGGTACTGCCAGATCAATTATTTTGTGACTATGAACAACCTTGTTTTTTCAGTGCATCCTGGTAGGACTTTCTTTTTTTGAACCACATCACTAGGACTTTCCTGACTAAGGGTCTGATCCAAAGCCCACTGAAGAAAATGGACTCTACTAACTCAGTGGATTTTGGAACAGACTCAACCTGAAAAATCTGCACTGGCATTTTGCATAGTGACTTGCAAGAGCAGAACAGCTAGGCTGAAAACCGGCGTGGGCTCTGGGCGGCCGCACCGAAAAATTGCCCAGTGGTGGCAAGAGGAAGCACTTTCCTGAGTGCCAAGCAGCAGTTTCTGCCCAGCTGCTGCTGCCGCTGCTGCTACGGCTTAGCCCCGACAGGCCAGCCTGGAGTTGACAGAGGCCCGGGCTGAACAGCGGCAGCACAGGACAAACTGCTGCTCAGCACAGGGGGAAAGTGGCCCCTTCTTCTGTTGCGGGTGCTTCCTGGTGCAGCTGCTCGGAGCCCACGTGAGGCTGCCTGTGCCTGCTTTCTGCTGCCCCCACTGCCCCATGGGGCAGCCCAGAGGCAGCAGTGGCACAGGAGAAACCTGCATGGGCTTCAGGCAGCTGCGCCAGGAAGTGCTGCCCACCAGGAC
>JAGPOW010003395.1:14785739-14836113 GCA_030014935.1 Caiman crocodilus
CCCCGACTCCGCACCGTTGAGGAGCAGTTTGTTTCAAGCCGCCGCTGCTCAGCCCAGATGCTCAGCCCCCATACCCACCCACCCACCCACAGCTCCCCACAAACCCCACACCCGCCCGCGCATACCCCCGACACCGCACACCCCACACAATATACAAGAGTCAGACTGCATTTGAGCTAGTATGCAATCACTTCTACATATACAGCATGCACAAATCAGGACAAACATATTTTTTAAAATTAAATTAAAATGTATTATTATGGGTGTTTGAATTTTAGTATATAATTTAATTTCTTCCCCCCCCCCCTTCCAAGGTGGCACACCCTCTTCCCCAAAAATACTTCCAGGGACAAGGGGAGGGACTTCCAGTGGCAAACATCAGAGGTTAGGGGCAGGAGGTCCAGTCCCAAGCTGGCTGACAGGGTGCGGCGTACCTGTCAAGAGGCCGGGCTACCCATGCAGCCCTCAACTTGGTAAGTAGCCCTCTGCCCAAAATGATTGCCCACCCCGGCCTCAGATCCTTCTTGGCAGAACCACTGCCAAGACAGCTATCCTTCATTCTATGTTGGTCCATTTGTTTTTTGTTTTTTGTCTATATATATAGCATCGTATATTTGTCTTCGTTGAATTTTGTTTTTCTTGTCTATTGTCCAGCCATCAAATTTATCCAAATCTCTGAATTTCAGCCCTGTATCCCAAAATGTTTGCCAGTTTTGTCTCAACTTCAAATCTGATCAGTGTAGTCTCTATCCCTGCAACTACTTCATTAATTAAAATATTAAGCAGTCACTTGAGACCTCCAACCAGTCTCAGTTCAATTCATTGATAGTTTCTCCTTGTGGTTGTTCATTCCGTTATGTATCTACCTAATGGGAATTCTGCCTCTACCACGTTTCTCCAACCTCCTTTTGAGACCGGTAAGTGAGACTATGTCAACAATCCAGGTATATTATATCCACTGCATTACTTTTACCTACCAAATTGCCAGAAAGGGAATTATGTTGGTTTGACATGATTTAAAAAAAGCCCAACATGTTGGCTGTTATTGATAACCCTTACATTCTCCAAAAAATTTAGAATTGACTATTTTATAAATTTCTCTAATAATCATTTTCAGGTTTTGAAATCAGACTGAATAATATCTGTTTCTCTGGGTATTTTTTTATTATCCCTAAATTAGCTTTTCTTTAGTCCTCTGGGATTTCACCTATTACCCAGGAATTTGCAAATACTTTTGCCAGTGGCTCTGATATATGTTCAGCTAGCTTTTTCAGCACCTTGTAGTAAATTTTGTCAGGCCTTGCTGACTTAAATTCATTCAAATTTGTCAACAGTTTATTGACTTGTTTGTTTATCAGGATCTGCACCACTTCTCCTTCTTTGGTTATATTTATGCTGGTCATATTCTGGTCGGAAGCAAGTTTTTTGGTTGGTTTGTTTCTTTGCTTGGGTATGAAACTGAAGCAAAATAAAAAATGAAAAGCTTTGCCTTCTTTACAGCTTATCTTCTCCATTAAAAAGAAGACACTTTGTTTCTCTGCTCTTTCTTTTCCATCTGACATGTGTAAAAGTCCCAATTTTTGTTGTCTTGTATATTTCTTTCCAGTTGTAACTCATTTGTTGCTTTTGATTTCCTGATGTTGTCCCTACATGTTCATGCTATTCCTTTTCATCCTTCTTTAGTGACATGCCCTTCTTTCTTTCCTCATATACTCTCTTTTCATGAAGACACTGATGAAGGCACATCAGTCTCTTCAGTTCTTTTGATATTTCCACTTTGTTGCAATATTCTGTTCTCTAGGTGAATTAAAATGGAATTCTAAGTGTATTTCCAAGCATCGTGGTCACCAGCGTGTCCTGTTGCATCTGAGTGGCTAGATTTCCTATTTCCATGGAGAAACAACTGAGAGCTATTTAGAAAATGTTTTCAGAAGAAAAAATTATCGAAGGTTTTCCAACTATTTTGCCAACAACATGCCATTACCTTGAATTTCTTCCATTGTGGTTGCAAAGAAAAAAAGTGTACAAACATATCACCCCTGAAGTCTCAAGTCCTAGTGACAAATAGAAGGATTTTTTTTTAAAATATCATGATTATTCCAATGTTTGGGATTAGCAACTGTGTGTCTAGTGGGGAACAACCATCTGGGTAGATATGCCCTATGCCCTCCCCATGTGACACTCCAATCCCCCTCTTCTGCCCAATCTACTGTTCTGCTTTCTACCCCTTGCCCTGTGCCCCCTGTGTGATAAGGGGCCCTGCTTTTTGTTCCCTGCTCTATCTGCCACAGGCTACACAGGGAGGCTGCCTGTGCCTCACGCGCCATGCATATTGCAGGCTGGCAACCTCTGGTATAGTACATCAGTGAAAGATGCACATCAGTCAAATTTAGTATCAAACTTTCAGGGATTTTTTTTTACGTGTAACCCAGATACACCCAAGGGTGTGCCCTAGCCTCAGTTGGATGGGATGGGTAGGCAGGAGGGAGTGCTGTGAGAGGGATGGTGGAATTTTGAGGGGCTCCCTCTTTCCTCTGTAGAGTTAGCCCAAGCCCAAAGCTCTTAACAATATACAATTCATTGAGTTATACTATACATAAACATAAAACTAAATATTATATACGCAGTGAACATTAACCAATGACCAAGGTCAAACCCTAAATAACACTATTTACCCATCACAATGAAACAATTTCAGCAGCATCAACACAATACAACATTGCAATACAACATTTCAATTAGAAGATTTAAGGCACTAACATGAACAATCTTAATATCATCTCTTCCTTAATATAGACCCTTACCCTCGGCAAGGGATAGTCCTCCTTCCAACGGGATCCCTTTGGGGTGGTGTCCAGGAAGCACCACTGGCCCGTCCCCTGAGGGCCCTGACTAGGTGGGGGGGCTGCTCACCTAGCCCCTTCTCTGGGGTTGCCCGCCTCAAATGCGTTTCCCCTGTGGGACCCAAGGGCTCAATGACTCGCACTCCTTCAGGTGGAGGTGGCCAGGGCACAGGTCGATGGAGTCTCCTCTGCTGGAGCGCCTCTCCAGGCCTCTCTCATGCCACCGGGCTCCTCCACACCCCGTACCCCGCCCTGGGCACCAAGAGCTCAGCTCCTCTCAGCTGTTGCACCGCTGCTGCTGGCTTCTGGGCCTCGCGCTGCAGCACTACTATTTCCCTGTGCCCTGGCTTCAGGACTGAGGGCTCTTCTAGTACAGGCCGGGCCCTTCAGGCTCTAGCCAGCCATCCTCACACTGGGTGGCTAACCCAAGCAGCCTCTGCTGCTCCCTGGCTCCCAAGGCTCGGGGCCATGCACTGCCCTGTGCACCATGGGACCTGGCCGCTTGCTGGGAGATGGGGCCTGAGCTGTCTCACTGCGGCCCTCGAGGCCCTTGCCCTGTGTGCTGTTCCGTGCACTGTGTGGCTCACCGGCCCTGCCGGGTTTGCAGGTGTGAGCTGCCATTTGCGGCTCCCAAAGCCTGGGCTCCGTGCACCGAACCGTGCACTGTGATGGGCCCAAGCAGTCTCACACTGCTCCCAGGGCCAGGTCTCCCTGCACCCTTCCTGTGCATCGTCCACAGCCCGAGCGGTCTCGCACCGGTCCCAGGGCTGCTCCTCCAGTGGTGGCTTCAGGAGCCTTGGGCCTATTGCCCACTGGGGGAGAGGTCCCCAGCTTTTCTTGGCTCTACTCTTCTCGAGTCCCTCATGGCATCTGCTCACCTCCTGAGCACGCTCCCCTTTTATACTCTTCAGGGGCTCCACCCCTGAACTTCTCTGGATCTGGCCAGTGCAGTTCCAAATCAGGTCCAGCTGCTCCTTGCCCCCTCCCTTCAGATTGGTGGGGTGCTCCACCAATCAAACAGCATACCCAAGCTCTGAAAAGGTAAGCCTGCTACAAAAGAAACATTTTTCTTTTTAGAAATAGAGGAGAAAATGCAGAAGCAATGGGGGAGGAGAAGGAAAGAGCATATGTAAATCACCACAATGAGATAAGAGCTACTTTCTATGTGCCCCTTAACATCCAGGATTGCCCGCTCTACGACAACATTCTAAAAACGTCAAACCGGGACCAATCATTTACTGACTTTAATAAAAATATAACTATCTATAACTATAATAAATAGAAAAGCTGCGTATGTGTTCTGTGATGTGAGAGCAATCTACTTCATTATTAGTTTTGCCTGAGTTAAGTATGAAAATTTTGCAAAGTACAAGAAACTTTCTTGGGACTGTTAAAATAATGCAAATAGATATAGACATAGGGGCACTTATATACATGCTCTGGGGTTGCATGCATTTTAATGAGAGTAATTCTTGTAATTACAATGGCCACACCATCTTGTGTATTCAGCGTCCCATGTTTCAAAATGGCTGTGGAGGCACTTTAAGTAAAGCTTGTCTGATGAGCTTTATTACAGCACCTCAGCCATCATTTTGGAACGTGGGGACATGGAATGCATAAGACACTAATCAGAACATGTTGGAGCACTTTATTTTTCTGTGACTTAAGCGAGTTATTGTAGTTTACCAGTTATCCTTTGTAAATCACAGAATCATTGAAATGTAGGGCTAGAAGGGACTTCCAGAGGTGATCTAATCCAACCCTCTGCTCAAGACAGGATCATCCCTTTCTAAACCATCCTAAGCAAATGTTTGTTTAACCTGCTCTTCAAAAATGTCAAGGGTGGAGATTCCACAGTTTTTCTATGTAGCCTGTTCCAATACTTAACCACTCTCATAGAGAAAAAGTTCTTCCTAATATCCAAACTAAATATCCTTTACTGCAATTTAACACCATTGCTCCTTGTACTGTCCCCAGCAGCTGCAGAAAATAGTCTATCTCCATCTTTTTTATAACTATCCTTCAAGTATTTGAAGATTGTTATCAAGCCCATCTGTCCCCACTGCCTCTCTCGCTGTTCCCTAGTCTCCTCTCTAAATAGTCCCAATTCTTACAATCTCTCCTGACGAGTCTTATTTCCTAGGCCTCTAATCATTTTTATGCTTCCCTCTGGGCTCTTTCTAACTTGCCCACCTCTTTTTTGGAGCGCAGTACCCCAAATTGGGCACAATACTCCACAGTAAAGATTTACTATGTTTTCTCCTGCTACCTTCAGCCAGTGGTTCTCAATACTTTCTATACTGGGTCCCCTTTTCCATACCAAGACTGTCTTGCTATTTAGCAAGATTATAGGACCTTCATTTTAACAACTTGCTAAAGGCAGACTAGTTATAACATAATGACACATGAGATTCTAAACCCCAAGCTGAGATCTTCGATTTAAGTCAACAGTGATACTAATGTACAGAGGAGGGGAGGCTAGCACGTGACAAAATAGAAGAAAAAATACTAAGTGGTAAGTCAATTCTCATAAAAATGTACTTCACATATTTCAGTGTTGAAAACTATGGAAATGAATGTGTTTATACCAACAGAACCTCTCTAGTCCAGGCATGAGAAATAGGGCACATTACTGCTTTATACAAGATGTAATATGATCATATATATCACTTCAAAATGGTGCTATTCATTTGAAATAAATAAAGCAGCAGTTTGTGCTGACAAACATTTTTTTCTTTTTACCCTTGTGCACTTTTACATGATGTCATGACTGTATTCTTTTATGTTCGTGTTTTATTCTGATACCATCTGCTGGGGAGCTAGAATGGATCTGACTGAGTGCCTCTAACTGAGACTTCTTTCAGCACAGGAACTTATATCAGCCCTGCTGAGGGAATAGCAGCTCCACCTGCTGACTTTTTTATCTGCCAACTCTGAAAAGATGGAGAAATTGCAAGGGGGTGCTTGCCAGTATTATTTCTCAGCAGAAATGCAGTTTTCAAACTTATTGATCAGATTTTCCAAGGGGCTTTAAGGACGATTTTAATAGCTTATTGTCGGTGGGGAGGGGATAAAATTTTTTCCCCAGAATGTCTGAGAAATTACTTCAGCCTGTAGCAACGTACAGATTCACGAGTTGTTAAAAACACAATATTCTGGGAATAGCAGACTTTTTAAAACACCACCTGTCAATGCATTTACACTAAGCTAATAGTGTGATTTTAAACATGTTGTATCCAGAGCCAGAAAGCTGAGTAAAAACACCCATTCACCTCTAATCAAACTAGCAAAGTTGTTTTATGAACTGAAGAATCTAAAACAAACATAGGAACCTAACATTACCACAGATATTTTAAGGCAGATAAAGCACCAGAAAACATACCTTGCGGGGAAATCCTGCATTGTCAGGTGTGTGAACTTTTAATTCTATGATATAGAAATTACTTATTTCCTAATGCAGGCAAATAGAGCAACAGCATTGCATAAATACCACACAAGAATCAGGAAAAAATATGTTTATTTAGATGTCTGATTTTTTTCTCTTGATCTTACTTGTTTCTAAAGTGGCCTCTTTATTTTCATAATTGTTTCAATATAATTCACTACTGCTAAATTGCAGTCCAATTACCATGTAATATGGAATGGCGTGTTAACAATCAAACAGTGCACATCCACAAAGAGTATGGACGTGTGTAAAATTGGAGCTGTTTCAAAAGGGGAGCATTTCAAAAGGGCAGCAGTTGTTACATTCTACTTGGGTATGTCTGTACACGCCATTAACGTTCTGCAGTAAACTCCAGAGCTCATTGCTTTCAAGTTTATTGCTCCTGGGAAGCTTCCAGGCCTGCTGTTTATATGTATGCCTGGACCACAGCACATTGAACTGGGTCAGATCCGCACTGGCTGCCAGGGGACCCAGGGGGTCAGTCTGGGGCTGCTCCATCTGGGCTCATTGTGGTGCGTAGGGGCTGGCTGGGGCACAAGGGTGCTTCAGCACGGGGCTAGGCAGCCCCCTACCCTGAAACACCCTTGTGCCCCAGCCAGCTGGGGCAGCGTCTACATGTGCAGTGCTGCACATGAAAAAACTCCACAGCAGGGGAGTACATGTAAATACAAATAAACACATTTTTTGTAAATACAAGTACTACCCTGCTGTTTACTGCAGAGCTAATTAGTCACCTTACAGTAAATATCTCATGTACATGCACACTTTGTTACTTGCACACCAGCTGGGAAAAATACAAACATAGCAAAATCACTACAAGTTTGAAAGGAGAAGAAGAAGTATTTTCTTTCAAGTGTACATGTAAACACACCCTAAATCAGTGGGGGTCAACCTTTCTGGCAGGCACACACGCAAATTAGCCCTGCATCCTCTCTGAGGGCTGCTCTGATCCCTTTCCCCTGCTTGATGTTCTGCTCTGGTTGCTGCTCCCTGCCTAATTTGTTGCTTTGCTTTCTGCTTCCTGTCCTGTACTCTATCTGCTCTGCTTTCTGCTCCACTGTATTTGCTGCTGTTCTGTCTGTCCCCTCGCTTATTGCCTGCATACCAAACACAGAAGCTGCCCATGCTGCTAATGGCATGCACGATGCATGTTGGCCAACCCCTACTCTAAATGATAATAAAACTGTGTTGGTTATATCCACTGGGCCCTTCCAGTAACCGCTATTCCCATTAACTTTAGTGGAAGTTTTCAGGTCCCTGAAGGTGAAATTTGTTTATTTCTCGGTTGTTTTCCATTTGACTAAAGCAAAGCTTTAGGTTTACTTGGTGTTGGTCTGAATTGTAAACATTCATATACTTTTCATTAGAATGTAGGCCACACTGTCTCTTACAAAGGAGTTTTCCTGGAGGCTAAGGGTTTTGTTCTCAGTACAATGCCATTGACTTTAGAACTTCAGATATTTCTTGAGAGGGAACAGAAAGACGCCCGGTAAAGATCTAGTCACATTCACATTAAAGGCAGCATATCTGTTGACTTCAGGGAGATGGATATTTGGCTGCTTATTTCTAGAAATCTACAAAAGTAGAAACAACATGGTACACTTTTAGTGCAGTGTGTACCCAAGACTTGACCTGGAGCGACAGTGGTACTTATTGGATGAGATTTAGGATACTAGTATTGAGGGTGGGCTGAAAGAGGGAACGCAGGGAGAGGTCAAATTCCCACCCCCCTGAACACTCCCGCAGTCCCAAACAACACTTGCTGACACCATTGCACTGTTCCCCACACCCTGCCTTCTAAAGAGGCACCAGCAGCAGATGCACCTCAGCACGATCCTGCAGGCAGGCTGTTTAGCTCCGGTGCGCTTTTCAGAAAGTCATTTTCTTGGGCAGAACCTTGCAGGATACCATTACCATGTACAAAGAAATTAAGAAGGATCCAGTTAAATAAGCATAAGTGACAAATGTCTAATAATAGACTAGCTTAGACTGGTTATGTAAGAAAAACCCATCCTTCCATTACTGTCAGTCATTATGGATTATCTATTGTATTTCAGTAAATTTATCAACCCTGTGTAAAATTCTTAAGCCAGATCTTCAGGCACACTGCTGCAGCTCTTTGCTGCTGTGGTAGTACAAGCTGCCCTAACACTGTTAAACCTAACCACTGGTAGATTTTCTACCCTCATACAGGAGCTGCTATGGTGACCATACACTGTTGACCTTGCTAGTAATGCCCAACTCCTAAAGCAGCTGCTTGGGACCACCAGCAGCCCTTATAGCCTAAAGCAGCCTCCAGGCTCCCCGGGACTGCAGTAGGAGGTTGGAACCACACTGAGCTTACAGCGCATCTGGGCTGGAAACAGTTATCACGTTGGGATTCTCATCCTGAGCTGTGCTAAGCACTGTTTGTCCACAGACTATGAATGTGGGGACACATCCTGAGCTGCCATTCTTCTTGCTTCATTACAGGATTGTCAAAGTTAGGTTGAATCAGCTATTCATGAACTTGTATTCATGAGCAGGAGCTTTTCTATCACAGCAAAAGGTTCAATGATAAGGCTGATGAGTATTATTTCAAAATCAATAGATATACTCCAGGCGTATTTCCTTTCTCTGAAGCTTTTCATGCATCAGCTTTCTGGATATGCAACTCTTTATACTTCTCATGTATCTTTTAGTAATAGTTTGCATTTGGGTCTCAAGGGTTGACAGGTATCATTGGCTTAATTTTACAGATGATGGGGAAAGAAGCTCAGAAAGTTTGGACCAGCAGACACCTGGGAGTAGAATACATGCACTCAGTGCAGTAATCGGCACAGATTAAGAAGAGAGAAAAGAACCATTGTCTGGCTTCTAGTGTGGTGAGCCATCTGCTAGGACAGTCTGCCTGCCTACAATGAAAACGTATATCAATTTTCAACGTATACCATTGAAATAGAAAGGGAAGAAGCACATTTGAGTTGCTACAATTTGTTAGGTCACTTTGGGCAGGACTCTGAAATGAACAGTCTTCAAATTCTGTGTAACTACATGAGACACTTGCATAGTTCAGTGGTTTGAAGTTATCGTATGTTTCTTTTACCAAAGTGCCCAAGTTAGAGGCTGCTTTTGAAAATACATCTCTTAGCCTCTCCTTCAGTCTGCTTCCCCAGTGATGAAGAAGGCATCAGAGTACTCTCCTACCTCATTATGGTGTTGTTAGACCTAATACATTTGTTTTCGTATGGTGCTTTGATCTCCTTAGAAAGAGGGCAGTACAACCAAAGCAATTCATATTTTCAGAAAAGATTACCAGTCAGATATGAATAAATCGGAAACTTTTGGAAAATATGGTGTTTATTCATTCCTAAGAGCTCAACAGCTTAGGCAATGGCACATTGTAAGACTATTTTCCTAAGCATTAGAGAACACTGTGATCAGTGGAGTGCCCAGTTTGTACTAACAAGCTTTCATTCTTTCACTTTTCTATTTGCTTATTACAGTTTAGTTTTGAAATTAAAAAAAAAAATGAAAAAAGAAGCTGTGTCTCATTGAGTTAAGATGGCACATTTCTTTTCTAAAAACTCGTCAGGCAAATACTCTTGTACATTTGGCCTGAATGAATCTTTCGTGAGCATTTTCACCTTGGGTGCAGAGGGCCAAATCAAGGCCTGTGCGTCACTAGAATTCAACCTTTGTGTCCTTCTGTTATGTCAATGTGCCCTAAAGGATTTACAGGCTTCTGCATGATCTGTTTCAGTTTCAAAGGTGAAAATTAGCTTTAGCCGGTATTGAGGGCAAAGTCATAATGGATCACTCTATAATGCTCATTGACAGATGCCTGCTATTCAGCAATAATCTGCAATTTCTAATGATACATGTATGGTGTGAAGTAGGAATACTACTGTTTTCACTACTGTTTTTATTGTGAAAGGATTAAGCAGAGAGAGCCTCTTAGTGCCGGCCACTGTGTTGTCAATATTACATGGCAAAAACAGCAGCAGCTGATTTAGCACGTGAAATTATCTGTGGCTCTGTGTGCGCCCTTCACTAAGAAACAGTAAAGCTCCGAAGACCTTAACTTCTCAGACAGACTCATAGAGGACTAATAAGTATTCCCGCACACTCCCTATAGGAGTTTGCTCTTAGTACTGGTTTTGTACTCTATAGGTTCCTCGGCTTTAAATATCTTCCGCAGTCTGTGATTACTGGGCTGGCAAGCTTTTGCTCGCTCCCTTGGACTCTCTCCTGGCTGCTCCAACCCTGCACTTGCCAGATCTAGCTTCCAACTGTTCTGTTTCTCTCAGTCTGGTCCCTTCCCCCATTTATTCCATTTTCACCCTCTTTCTCTCCCTCTGAAAAGTGCAGTGCTCTTCAGTAACCTATAATCTGCAGACTTCGCTGGCTGGATGCTGTGCTGCTCTGTTGTTTCTCACATGCTGGCTGACTGCATTCCAGTTCTGAGAGCTCTTTTTGCCATTAAGTGCCCAGCCACCTGTTCCAAATCTGTAGGACGGGTCTGAATTGTGAACAGTCCCACACTACAAGCTTTGTTTCTGCAAGACTTAAGAGAACATAAAGACAAATAGAAAGAGAGGGAATTGGAACGTTAAGCTCATCTGTCAATGCAGAGAATGCCTGCGTTTGCAGACTGCTGATAGAAACAGCAGTTTTGTAAGACTATTGCCCCAATAAACACTTGCGCAAGGGAATAACAGCCCCTACTACATCAGACTCCTCAAAAAAAACCCAAAACAAAACACGCCCCCACCCTCCAAGAAAGCACATCATCTTGCATTTCATTTTCAAAATTGAACCAAGTGGCAACCCTAACAATAACGTCCTTCTATCATCATTCCGGTCTAGCTATATTATAAGCTATATGATTTTTCTTTATTGGCCTCTCTCGTTCTTTTTCGTTCTGATTTTGCCCTTTGCGGGTCCTATAACTTCCTTTAACTTTAGCTTCTACCTAATATTTACCCCCTTAAATAGATTTTCCTCCCTGGATTGCTTTCTTTTCTTGACTCCATCCTTGTTTCTTGGGATTTTTGGCTCAGAAACCTCACTGGAATTCAGTAGTTGGCTAGCTTACCACTACCTATTTTTTCAGACACTGCCCTGGCTGTTTGACATTCTTTTTCCTCCGCTTCCCAGCATTTCTCTTTTTATCAGTCTTCTCCTCTCACTTTTCTATGGGTTGCTGGCTCAAGTTTGTACAAGTTTTCTCAGTGTTCAGTTTTCTCCCACTCTTTAACAATGTTATTTCCAATCCCCTGCTAAACCAGATCAGTCTTCTGATTCCAAGCAATGCAGAATTTTTCTTTGTCACGTTCTATATTTTTATGAGGGAACATACATATTTGTAAAATATGTGTGTGTAGAACAGGGATGGACAATTATTTTGAGCAGAGGCCCACTCACTGAGTTTTGGCAAGCCATTGAGGGCTGCCTGCATAACAGGTAGCCCAGGGCAGTTTAATATTAATTTTCTAAATTTTTTAGGGGCTCTGTGGGCCGGATAGAATGGCCTGGCGGGCCGCATACGTCCCCAGGCTGCGTTTTGCCCACCCCTGTTGTAGAACAACTTCACACAAACTCCTTACAGGCCCTGGTCAGAAAAACACAGACCTGAAACAGCTTGGTGGAGAAATGCACAACTTCCTTGTGTCTCACTTTGCCTTTTTGGAGAACTTCTGTCAGGTTCTGTCAGCTATAGACATGCCCTAAGGCTTACTTTCAACTGGTAATCTCCTGAGAAAAGAGGTGAACTACAAATCCAAGCTGCCTGTCCATCTGTGTATCTAATTTGTTCTAGAAATTTCAATAGTTCAGTATCACTATACTCATAAGCTCTAAACAATATTATTTAGATCTGCAAAGCAGTATCTGCAGGGGACTTTAAAGAAGATTTGTTTTTCTTCTGCTCAGTGCCCATTATTCCTCACAGGATGCATCCATACTGTGCATAAACTTATCCAATTCATAGTAAAGCATCACTGTCTATGCATGCCCAGGACTTATTGCACATTAAATTAGCCTAATGTGCTGTTTGCTAGTACCAACACATACAGGTACTAGATAAGTGCTGCATTAGCTAATATGCTGTAATGCATGTGTAGACACTGACTGGGAGCAATTTGCTCCTGGTCAGCCCTGGCAGCAGGTGGCCCATTGTGGGGAGACTGCAGGGGCAGCTGTCCTCCCACCATGTGGGGATCAGGACTGGTGGGCCAGCACAGCTTTCCCATCCACATGGGGATCAGGACCCATCCCAATCCCCATGTAGCCAGGAAGGCAGCTGCCCTGTAGCTGGCACAGCTCTCCCTGCCTGGCAGAGACCAGGACAAGGCTCCAAGTCCCCTGCCAGCCCCTGGGGTAGGAACCTGGGGGAGTCTGCAGCTCCTCCTTGCTGCTGCAGAGAGGCAGAGCAGGACAGGAGCAGCCCTGGACAATTTGCTCCCAACATGCAAAGTGCAATTTGCTCCCAACATGTAGATGTGCACCCGGGAGCACATAAATGAGCCTGAATTTTCTGCGCAGAAAATTCGGACGCACTAATTGCATGTGTAGATGTGCCCACAGCATAACATAAATAGTCCAAGAGAAAAGTGCTACTAGCCCATGACTATAGAAAATTAGTTAGAGACATTTGTTCAGAAAAGAAATCTGGAATATCTAGGACTGCTGAAAGGAGAAATTTATTTGAATCCTATAAAAAGCTACTTATTTTTCTGTCAAGAAGAAAGAGATACTAATCATGAGTTTCTAATATTGAAGTTAAAAAGTAACAGCTTATTTAGGAGATATTTTGGGATGATACATTAAACAGTCCATATTTGCTTTAGAGTTTATTATTTTTTTATTATTGAAGTTTTAAGGATGAGTCACCTGCCAGTAAACACCTAAATTGAGAAGTGTTTTAAATAAGGATAATTAATCTTAGTTTGAAGAAAGTCTTTATCATAGAGGTGAAATAAGCTTGTATTTATTTATATGAATATATTTTACTACTTTAAGTTTTAAATTGAGTTAATGTACATTGAGTTCCTTATAGTCCTTGAGTTAGATTTCACTTTTGGTGGAAATCAAAACAAAAAATATCAATATGCTGAAGTTGGTTGCTATCCTTCCTTCCAAGCAGCAAGGGAAATGTGAGGTCTCTGCTAATTTCGAACTGCCCATGACAAGCTTTAGAGGAGAATAGTGAAAATGTGGCTTTCGCCAGTATTCAATTAGTAGTCAATGAAGAAAAAGAAGGACAAACCTGAATTGCTCCCTGTGTCCAGCTTGCTAAGTAGACAGGCTCCCAAGCTCTAAATAACTAAAGCTTCCAGCGTTTTTAGTATTTTATGTTTCTCTGTTATCTATCAAACATAGATACAGAACCTGGAGGTCATAAATGCATACAACACCAGTTCCTTTATAATCATGGTAGGTTAATGCCACTATTAACTACTATTGCTATTGACCATGCAGTGTTACTAACACCCTTTATTAATAATGGGATAACAACAAAAGGTTAGCTCAAGGGTCCACAAGTAATGTCCTGCAGAATCTTTCAGGATCCTCCCCTGCTAATTCAAGCTAAAAAAGTTAGGATGAGGGCACGCAATCATTTCTCCCCAGTGGCAGAACATTTCCAAAGCAAGATCAGAGTTAATTTATTTGCCATATTTGTTTGCGCAAATAAAATACATTCTACAAAGTTCCCAGCACAGCGTGTCGCCATCATGACTGAAGTCTTCAGGCATTACCACAATGTAAGTGACAAATAATAATGGAATGACAATTGAACTGTATTACTCAACTTTCAGCTCAGTGTAGTCTCTCTTCTGCGCTAGACATATCAAATGATGGGAAGAGTGAAATGTTTATACTGAGTGGCATCAATGGCTTGTCCATAGAGGTCAATGATGTATAAACACACAGACTGAAACTCTCTGTAGAAAGAGTTCAAGCTACAATGTAGCTCCTACACCAAGATCTTATTAAAGAGATTAAGCATGCTTAACTTTTTCACTCTGTCAGTTAAAACATTGACTTTATTTTCTACTGCTAAGTAGCTTTACAAAAAATAATGGTGGTGCTTAGTCTAACTAGATGGCCCCAGTTGAACAGTTCTGGTCCTTAGGTTTCCTACCTATAAAACTCAGTGAATAGGCCTGGAAGAGAGCTGAGTGTTAAGTAAGCATACTGCAGGATTTGGTTCAAAACTCTGAAGAAACACAGGGGTGTTTATGCAAATGAATTACATTAAAATACCTAACCTCCGTTTCCATTTAGAATAGGAAACTGACTTGCAGAATCCCCCAAACCTCCTACTGAGTGGCCGAGGAGCAACAGTTTGATAATATGGGTGATAAGATGCGGTTCCAGCAAACTTTGACCAAAACATGTTAACGTTATGAATAATACATTTCATGCATTGGCTTGTATTCTCTATCCATGCCATTTCTACCTCTTAGATCTCTTCCTATTTTTTTACCCCATCCCTTCTTTGTTCAGCCTCACTTTTTTCTCTTTCTCTCAGTAGTAAATATAATATAATAAGAAGTTGAATTTTGCTAATGAATTATGCTTTATTATTACTCTAAAGTCACAACAGGCTTATTGGCACACAAATTAATGACAAGATGGGAGAGACTACTAGAGAACACAATTAAATACCTTACTCTGCCACAACCAATACCTAAGACCACAGTTAATATGTTATTCTGTCTTCATTCGCACTGTGCACATTCAGCAACCTCAGAATTGTTGAACAGAAAGCAGAATTTACCTCTGATCACTGTGCCAAGTCACTGATACTTAAAAGGGTGACCTTGGTTCACTATCCTCACATGGTAGCCAATGGGCATTAGGGGTAGACAAGGCATGCAGTCAAGTTATTATTTAAATATGTTTGGAGTCTCCAGTTTATTACATTAGGTCTCCAAATTATTGATGAAACATGCTTTTCATAATCTAATTTTTCTATGCCCTGGTACAGAAAGAGAAGGGACCCTAAGAGACACTTATAGACTTTCATTAGATCCATTTTATATAATGGTTCTACCTTCTCAGACCTCAGTTTCCTGAAAAGCCTTTTAACTTTCTACATATAATTACATTCCTTAATAATATTTTAAAATTTCATCTTGCCTCAATAAGAACGTAAAACACTTGCTTTGCCTGAAATTATAGTTTAAATGGATGACAGACCCTCACATTCCAGAAAGTTGATTCTACTATATTTATTTATAATCTCATAATATTTCAATCATTTTCTGTTTTGTTAGTTTCCTTGTTTTATTTTCTTTCCTTTTTGCATGTAAAAATGTTGGTTGTTGCCATGGTAATCCTAATTGATTTCTTTCTACTGTTTTTGCAGGCTTTTAATAACAACCCCTCTCTGCTACCTCATTTCTCAGTCACAGTGGGCAAAACCACCAACGAAGCCTGTCACTGAGGGTCATAACCTGGATGGCCTCTTTAACGTGAACCTCTTTCCAAATCTCCACACTTAAAATATGAGTAAATCTGGCAGATTATTTCTGTGTAACATCCATGCAATTAAATTTCTAATCCAGGCTCTCATATCAGTTGCTACAACACCTTTCACTCTGGCCTTAACAAACATAACCTTGTCCTGCTCGTATCGATTTGGAATAGTCCTGCAAAACCCATTTTCCTAGCCATCTCTTCAACCACATTACCACAGTCTTTGAAGATCACTTGTCTTCACTTTCAAGGTCTTTCTCAGTCTACTGCTACAATACCAGTCATCTATTTGTGCTCCATTTGGATGCACTGTTCAATTTTTTAGCACAATAAGTGCAGTTGGCAGGCTAGTTCCTCTCCTGCTGTTGATGGCCTCTAATGCAAAAAGTCAAATTAAAAGATATAATCAGTCCAGACAATGGTACTATTTAAATTGATGCCTGAAGCTTGTTGTACATTTGTTTCTGTTCACCCCAAGGAGTGTGCTGAGAGATGCACCTCCACGTACTGCATTTTCAGAAGTCAGGGTATGAGCAACAAGAGGATCTAGTGCATAAAAATTCCCCAGTTCCATCCTCCCTCCACTCCAGTGATGCCTGGAGGATCCGTGTTTCTAGGGAGGCATGTGTCAATTCACAAATATGAATGATACAATTTCCACTTTATGGAGAGTTGTGTGTCTTGCGGTGGTAGAAAGACACTCTGAATAGATCGCTGGTGGCAGCAAGAGCAGCCAGGTGACAAGCAATTGACAAAATGCTAGTCATATCCTTCTTTTCAGGAGCCAACATAGGATACAAGTTATTGGGCAGTAATATGATATCTTGGAAAATCTTTCTCTAACCTCTCAATTGTAGCAGGTTCTTGGTGGTAAGAAAGTAATATGGCCTAATCCCAAGTCTTTTAGATGTTTTGAAAAGAACCTATTTTTTACTTTTTTCCTTCAGTGCCTGGCACTCTTATTCTTCTGTAGTTATCAAGTAGTGCTGCTTTGTCTTTACTATCATGAAACAACAGCGTCCCAGAAATAAATACGTCATGATTCCCATCAGAAATTACCCTGTGTTTCATTCTGTTGGAAAAAGAGGGTCTTCGTACATGCTAGTTTTCTCTCCAGTAGAAATGGTGAGGAAAATATCGCACTGATTCTGATATCATTTTTGCTCACCAACTTTTGCAGGTGCAAAAGTCAATCGCTAATTTCATGCCTTGCTAGACAGAAAGTGACAAGTGGAGCCTGGTGTCCGTGTTTCTGTGCAGCTAAGGGTGTAGACTTGCTTATGTGGACATTACAGCACTAAGAAGGTGGAATCGCAACTGGTCATCAGCTTCTGCTTCATGTGGTAGCCCAACAGTATGACTGAATCCTGCAGATCTCCATGTGCTACATATGCTACACAGGACTCGGTGAAGTGCAAATCTTTCTTGCCATTATAAATACTGTCATAACACCTCATGGGAGCTGTAGTTTCCATTCAGTAGAGACCTAACTCCCTAGCTGGAATACATCTTCCATAACATGCCATGGCCAAGGACTCCTATACCACACCACCACACCTCTTTAAGAAAGGAGACTATAACAGGGGGACTTCTCCGGGCCGATTTCCCTGTGGCCCACCCATCTGTTCTTGGGCTAACTGCCTGCCTTCTCACCTGCCACACCTTGTTGCTAATTTATTCACTGTTGTTAATTAAGCGGGAGGCCGCCCAATTCTTGCCTTGATGTCAGGGGGTGCTATCCGCGGCTCCCTACCTCCCTTACACCGCAGCCCATGCCTCACAGATGGCATCCAGATGTTAATAGTCACACCAGCCCCACACCAGGCTCCAAAATCCTCCCAGCAGAACCCTCCTTTGATCTCTCTGCTCAGGCAGCCTACGACACCTTCATTCGGGCTGCCGAACTCTTTGTAGCTGGCTTCCTTCTTGGGCATGGTCCCCACTCAGGACCTTTGGCTACACACAGGCCCTGGCCTCATCTCCAAGGCCAGGCAGGGTCCCAGGCCTACAGCTCTGGGTGCCCCTCACAGTGGGCACCTGGCCCTTTTGACCTTCTTGGTCCTGGCCTCAGCATGGGCCAATCAAGGGGGCACTTTACCTCCAGCCTCACTAGCCCCACACTCTCTCTGGGTCCCCCTTCCTGGATGTGGGGAGATGGAGTGACTCACACCACACCTGGTGCTCCAGGGTCTCACAGGGGCTCTCACTCCCCTCCTGGAGCAGCAGATCATGGCGCTATCCTGAGATTTTACACTACACCCCCTCTACTCACGGTTCCACAATGCACCCCCTCTATTCGGGGTCTCGGGGCTTCCCTTTTTGGGTGGGCTCAGGCGGCCATAGCTGTACCTTCTATCTTTGAAGTCCTGAACTAACTGAAGGTGGGAGCTGGGGGTAAGGCACTCCAACCCACCTTTCACTTGGGTGGTAAGTGGCCTGGCATTTCCTGGGGGCTCACACACCACTGAGAGCCCCACCAGGCCATCTACTCCAGGCAGGGTGCAGTTTTAGGTCGTACACAGGACCAGGAGCCTCCTGTCCATCCCCAACAGCTCCTGCCCTTACCTCCAGCTGATACCAGCAGCCTTGTAGCCAGGCGATGTTGTTGCCTGGCCTTCCAGCAGCAAAATGCCCTATTTATATGGGCAGCCCTGGATCCAAAATGGCTGTCCTCATCACGAACCTGCTGGCTGCTGGCTTCAGGCCCTTAAAGTGGCAGGCGCAAGCAGTGCCCTGCCACAGAGACCACGATGCAGCATCATAGAGGTAGTCCAAGAAAAACGCTAATGTTGCAATGCACTAGTATTTACCCATCAGACTGTTTTGGGTTTGGGTTGAAATAGGTTGATTATCAAACTTCCACAAAAAGGTAAATTGTCCATATTAGGGGACAATACATGGACTTCCCTCTCCTGCATAAAAGAACTCTGCTTTTCAGCCACCTCAAGATGAGGTCTATAGACTGACTAAAGCAGATCTCAGCCAGGCTGCGTGATGGAGGATACACCATTGCCTTTAATGGAAACAGCATCAGTGAAAGACTTTTGTTGGTTATTGTTTTGGAGTCAGAGATGTGCGGAGTCTGATCTGAACTGCTCCCACTCACCTTTTTCCATGTTTAGAGCAAAGAGAAAGCCGTGCTTTGTGGGAGTCCAGTCAGCAAGTACGTTCTAATTCACAGCACCACACAGCAGCTGTAAAGGTTGGAGAGAATCCGTATTCTCTTTGCTAAAGAAGTAGGTTTTCATCATGCAATTGCAGCCCAACCCTTCATCCCAATGATAAAGCTGGTCTACTAATATAGAGTTGCTGCTCACACTGGCATTTTGTGGTGAACTGAACTAGTTCCACATCCTCACAACATTAACAGATGCACTTGGGGACTGAAAGAATACATAAGTCAACATATAACACGACTGACCAAAAGGGTTCGTTTTGCACAAAAGACAACAAAGTCAAATTCAACAAAGGTCAACAAAAATAAATCTTTCTCTACCTTACGACCAGGACTTCAAACCTCTGCTATCAATCCTAAGATTGTGATAGTGTTGGAGTGATATTGTAGCTGTGACGCTCCAGGAAATATGTGGGGCAGGGGTATTTTGGGGCAGTATCTTTTTATTGGATCCACTGTATAGTTTCAAGCATAAGTTACACTACTAGTTTTGTCAGATAAATCAGCGGTCCGCTTTTACATGCTGATGAGTGACTTGGTCTAGTCTTGTCTGCTGTCGCATTTCATGTGTGTGACTAAAAGAACGTGCAGGCTCTGTTCAAATGTTTTCCATGATTTATCCCCTATTTCCATTCCTCATTCTCGCTAACTCTTTTTTTCTGTTTTACTTCTCTCCTTCCTATGCTATTAATGTCTTCTCTGAGGCATGGTAGATTTTTGTTTTTTCCATATTTCTCTGTTCAAAACTTTGTTTTCTTCTCCCACCTTCTAATTGCTGTCTGTCAGCCTCCAATCCATCTATGCTTTCATCTCTGATTTTACCTTTTCATTTATTTATGTCTTCCTCGCTTTCTCTCTCTTTTTTCATTGTTTGAGTATTTGGGATGAATGTACTCACTATCTGGTGAATTTTAAAAGGAAACTGACTGACTCATGGTGCTCATGCTACCACATCAGAATTTCAAATCCACTCTCAGCATGAATAACCTCAAATATGTGTCTGGCAAGTTTTCAGACATCAGCTTAATTTTATTTGGGTGGGGGAGGGGGGCAATTTGGTGATCAAAATGATTCAAGCTCGTTCAGTTATTTTTGTATGAATTCATCTCTTGTCTAACTCTCCTAGACTTTAATGGACTGATGCATACATACGTAAGTCAGAGAACCACACATATGGAGAATACCCATTATCCCAAACGTAATGGGGGTCTCAGCATTGTGAGTCATGGAAGTTAATGAAGCAACAGGCAAGTCATACATCTGCTTTTCAGCTCTGATTTGCTGTGAAAGGTATGGGTGAGCTTTAGTGATGTGCCACAACCGGCAAACAGCTGCTTCGTATGTCACAAAGTACCACTATCCCTGCCGCTTCCTTTCAGAACTTTACCTTTGGACAGAGCTAGAATATGGGTGGGTGCAACTGAAACAGCCGTACAGGGTGCACGCCCCAGGAGCGTGATTACAGGAGCTTGTAAACCTCTCAGAACAGCTGCAGAACTGGAAGCATTAGAGCTGCATCAGTGCACTTCTGTTTGCAAACAAACACACTCTGCCGAGAGGTGAGGTGCAAGTCCAAAAATCTCACCGGACAGCTCAGCCTCTGGATGACAGTACATGCCTGACCCACATTTGAACCTTCCCTGAATGGAAGTGAGAGACTGAGGGTTTGTGGGAAGTAGCTAAAACATGAATGGGGGTGCGGTGTTCAGGGCTTCCCCTAGAAAATATTAGCGTGTCAGGTGCAATGTACCACATCGTAGAAGATTGCAAAGCCTTTCACAGCTAGCATCAAAAATTCGGTTCCACTGGGGATTTATTTTGAATTCCAGAATAAACACATTACATTGTAATAAATTACCAAGCCCTATCCACCAAAATCAGAGGGTCATAACTACCCTTATTTACTTCCCAGACATGTACATAGACATACTAGAATATTTTTCTTTCACCCTAGGTTTTTTTTCCTTTTGGGTCTTTCACTCTTTTTCTTTTTTATGGTTTTTATTTTTTCTCTTGTAAATCACCCCTTTCTGTCTCTACCAGAGCTGTTCTAAAACCAATTCACCCACACCTCCTCTGCCTTCTCTCTCCACCGCCTTCATTTTCACTCCATCTTTGCATTTTCTTACCTCATGATCCATGAACCTGACTCTGCCTTCGTTCTAACACAGTCACTGCTCAAAAACCCATTTTCTGCACCACAAGTCTGTTTTCTGGCCCTTACACTGAATTTGTGGCTCAATTCTTGATCTCTGTTCTCCAAACCATCAATTCAATTCTGCCCACCCCATAAATACACTTCCTGATTTCCTTAGTCTGCATATCAGAGTCACTGCAGTCATACTTCAGCTACTTTCTCTCTGGCGCTCACTTCTGCATCTCCCATCTTTGAATTATAGTTTTTTTTCCTTTTCAACACAACAGCATTGTGCTAATTGGACAGTCTGGCTCCCTGGTGAGAAGATACCTGTCCTATGTTATAACCCACAAGAAACACTAAGGAGACACATAGCTTCCATCATTGTTCCCATTCACTTGCATAAAAGGTGACCCACTAGTTCTGGGGCATTTTGCTCGCTTGAACCATTTCCTTCCAGCCCTATGTCTCTTATTTATATGCCAGCATTGTACCCTATGGCCAGCTACCATAGGGTGTCTTTTACAAAACAGAATGATGAAATTTTGGCTTCATTAATCACATCGCTCTTCAACATTAAAAGACAATTCATTTTAGATTCATAAAAGTTAGCAATGGGCTTTTCTAAATAGAGCTTGAACATCTTAAAAATAAATCTGAGGCTTTAATGCTCTGTAATTATCTTGTCTATCATCTCATCTGCTGCTTAATCTTTCATTCCTTCCCTTGATCTTTAACTATATGGGGGGTTACCATTTTTACATATTTCCCGAAGCAAATTCTGGGTATTTTCAAAGGCTTTTTCCCCCTGCTGAATCTACCAGTGCTTCAGAATACTCGCTTTGAGAAAATTAACCCTTGAAGATTTATACAGAGGAGTTCACTGGCTATTGTAATCTTGAAAAAGGTATGTAATTATGTTACTTCATCACAGTTCTTGAATTTAAGGCAAAAACTATTTTACAATGTGCTTAGAGGATGACTAACTCTATTGCTAACTAAAATTACTCTATTGCAGAACTAAAATTACTTCAGGAGATAGCCATGGTGAAGTAAACAGTAATTTTCTAATCTACATGTACCTGAGGGAAAGGTGGAGGGGCACAAAATAATGCCAGGTCACGGTAACTGGATTGCCTTTTATCTCTCAGCCCTTGGTTTGGAGCCAACTTAGTGGGTGCATCTACGCATGCAGTTACTGCTTGGTAATTTAGGTTACTGCAGAGTAACTGAAACTTACTGTGTAGTACAGGTGCATGTCTACACATGCATGCCTGTACTGCACAGTAACTATGGTGACTTACGCTGACTTGAGTGTAAATTCGATACCTACATGATGCATCATGCAGACATCGCATTTATGTCCAATTAGTTACTGCACACTAATTAGTTACTAAGGCACATGTAAATGCCTTACTGCACAGTAACACTGTGTGTAGCCTGATTTAGGATTAACTTTAGTCCCAAGTCAGTCCACACACAGCGTTACTGCGCTTTAAAGGCTGCATGTGTAGACCCCAGCCTAAAAACTGCTTTCTGTGCAGTAACTTCACAATAAATGCATGTGTAGATGTGCTCACTAGGTAAGAACTGCCCAGGGACCAGTCTAATGGTCATAGTCCAGTTTTAAGTGGACAGTTTTCCATATCACAGATTCAGTCAGAACTGCACAATACACAGGTTGGCAGGGATACCTGCAACTTATAGAAACTTATGTGTAAAGACACGGGAAGTGTCAGAAAAAGAGCAATCTTTTGGCTGTCATAATCATTCTGCTCACGATGGCCAAAGAGTTTACATACCAAGTATAAGATAAAAGATAATAGGTGAATATGACAGACAGAAGGCGAGCATGAACAAACAATGAGATAATTTCTCAGTCCTTGGGCAGTGGGGAGGAAGTATCAGCAGATGGGGCCATGTTGAAAAGGATGAGATGATTGACAGATTATCTGTCTCTACTGAGAAGGCCAGAGAATATTAGCGAAGCATAGGGGGTGCACGCAGGTGCACATGCGCCTGAGACCGGCTGTACACCCCCTGGAAGCACTGCTATGAAACCAGAACTGTCAGGCGGACGTGTACTTCCAGGTTTGCCACTGGCTCAGTGATCCAGTGATCACTAGAGGATCCCCCCCATCAGCGATGGCGGTTGTGGGACCCCAATCCCGGTTGGTGATTTGGTGCCCCGCAGACCTGCAAGGCACCAGTCACCTATGCCAGAGGAGAAAGGACCATGCACTCTTAACTTATTTTCTCCTTCTTGCCATAGGACAGGGAAAGAAGAGCTGGGAATAAAGTTTGTACCCCCTCCAGATTATAGAATTAACAGTGTCGTATTCTTATAGTATGACTTGTGACTCAAATAAAGGCTTCTTCCTTGTCACACTCAGCCTTGACTAGAGCAGACAAAAATAAATCAGACACTGGATCCTCTGTGTGAGTTCCCAGTCACTTCTGCGCTGTGAACACTGCACCCTTCCCCCACACCATCTCAAGCAATAGTCAGGGGATTTTTTTTCTCTCTTTTCTCACAGTGGTTTGGAAGAAGGAAAGTAGCTGGCTGCTGCATAAATGCCAGTAGGTCTTTTGATACAGGATGGAGGAAACTCACTGATATGTACTCTGTTCTAAGAAAAACCAGGCAGAGCTGAGCTGTCAGTTAGCAGCAGCAGGCTGGGTGCCAGCTGCTTTTCCAAAGTCTAAATAGCAGCAGTAGTATTTGAGAGGTTGGTCTAAACCCCAATCTCTCTGATATTTGTGGCATTCGGAAAACAATTTTGATTTGGCTCGTGGCATTAAGAACTGGAATCAGTTAGCAGCCTGAGCAGAGGACAACAATTAAGTGATTTAAGAGCCTAGATTCCCCGGTAGGTCAAGGCTGAGGCACTTTGGCAGAGAACCGGGTCAAGAAACTTCCATGATTATATGCTTTTGTGGACCTGATCAGTGTACAAACAGAATGCATCAGTTCCCTGAGCTGCTGATCTCGCACCTGTCACAAGCAGTGAATTAATAATAAAAGAATTTTGATTGGAAAAGGGGAACTCATTGTACGCTGCTGATAAGCTTGGAGGACTAAGCCCGTGTTTTTACTGCAAAGAGATGTGCCACTTTTGTTTCAAGACCACTATGTTAAATTAGCCAGCTCAACATAGTTCTTAATGGAAACAAGGCACAAATAGCTTTTACCTCAACATAGGAAGTTGAGGTCAACCCTATAAAGCATTACCAACATAAGGTATACCCGCCATTAACTATAGAGAGGTAAAAAAACACAACCGTCTTTTCTTTCCACTAGGATTTTACATGAATATAGCCCTCTGAATATTAGCACGCCACCTCTTTTTTCAGTAGAGGGATAACATAAAAGGTGGCTACATTTCTAGGCAGCACAGAACAGTGGTAGCAATAGTTCAATTTATCATACTTAGGCCTTCCCAGACTTTATATTTGTGATGGTCTATATGTGAGTTTCACATGACAGATTGGGATAAACTGCCAGACATTAAACCTGTTTATCCTGAGATAAAAAATGATGGTGTCAGAGCTCAATGGTTAAAAAATGCACAATGCGAGTACCTGGTGCAGGATTCCCCTGCGGCGGGAAAGAGCCCTTGGTGCAAGAATCAGTTCCCGCCAAAGCTTGCATCTGCACTGTTGCATGCATGCTTTTGATTGGCCTGTCTTAAATTATGCATACATGGCGGCTGGCAATTGGCTCGCTAACCGTACAAGAGGCTTGGAAGTTTCCGCCCAAGGAGGAGGAGAGAGCTCGGATGCACGTTGGAGACAACTTTCACGTGCATCTCGGAGCTAAATTGGAGGCCTGATCAACCACCAACGACTCCCCGTTGACAAAATCCCGACGTACCCCGTACCCTTCATGCTCGAACAACATCGGTGTGCCCCCCGGTTTTCTGCTTTTCTGTTTTCTTCTTGTTTTCTGCAACTCTACGGAGCGTGCCTACACTGTACTCCAGTTGTAAGTAAAGTTCTTTTTTTAATTCAACCATCAAGCTTGTTGTGCCGAATTCCACTCCATTGGCGGCCCCATCTGGCCAATTTCTCGGCCCCCACAGATGGATCTGCTACAAAACCGCCAGATCTACCACAAAGGTGTTGCTGCTGGAAACAGCAACTTCTTTGTGACACAGAAGTATCCGACCAGTTACTCAAATAGCTATAACTAGGACTACCTAAAAATGTTCTATCAACTCTTTCTTCTCCCCAGTGGCAATATCAACTTTGGAAAAGTTTTGTCCTCAAAAACCTTCAAATTGCGAGTTATTTTTTAATGTGATTTATTTCCTGGACTCGTGATATCTCTGGAGTCTTGTGTCAGTCTGTGACTTTGATCCCATACGTCTGGAGTATTAAATTCATCCAACCCCACAGGCTGGATGGGGGTTGCTGGGCCAGTCTGCAGGCCTACTGGGACTGACTGCTTGTGTGCAGCACCCCCAGTGCCAGGTGCAACCCATGTTCTGCCAGGCTCAGGGCTTGTATTTGTGGCAGATGGAGCTGGCTTAGGGAGTGTGCTGTCTGTGGTGCGTGGGTTGGACCTGGCTCTGCAGGCAGCACAGGGAGTTGGTCTGGGGTGCCCCAGACCTCCTGTGCATGGAAAAGTAAAGGAATATCTAGCACCACAGGCGGCCTCTGAGCTCACCTGCTAGCTTTCAGATTTCTACAGTTGCTATTTCCTATTTTTAAAACATTTTTCTCTCTCTCTTTGCATGTCCCACACCATCAACAGCAGAAACTAACTCCCTGTGCAGAGGAAGAGTGAAACTGACTGAGCTGTAAACACAGAAAAATGCACATCATAAGGGAACTAAAAGACAGAGGAAGATGTTTCATCCTCCAAATCTTATAATTATAAGACTTTTCAGTGTTGTTCAGAACAATAACAATAGAATAAGTGCAGGCAGAAATATGATTTCTAAATTAGTGTTGTCTTTTTAATAAAGATGTGTTAATGATTCCTTAACATTATTAATTTACAAATTTAAAAAATTAAATATTTCCTTGTAGGGGATTTAACTCACACACACAGTTATTGTACTATCACATGAAAAACAGAATGTGAAATTGAATACAAACCAAAGTGAAGCCACTAGTCTGTTTTCATTGTTCAAGATGAATGAAGTAAAAAAAAAAAAAAAAGGAGACAGCCAGCATAAATGGTGCAGAGAAAAGAAATGTTTTAGTTTTCATAATGTAAGTTATTATAAAGGATTTTTTTAAATCTGATTTTTAACCTGACAGTGTCCCTTTCAGTATGTGAGATGAGGCAAAAACCTCATACGCCTACACATCCTTATAAATAGATACCAGCACAAATTAACCTGCCCCTTCAGGGTGGCAATTGGTACAATAAGTAGATTTCATTTGCAAAAATAATGGTTTTCCCAATTTTGATTCTAGAGGAGTTGCTAAAGCAGAATGTCTCTAAGGCTGGAATATAAAAAAAACCTTTGCATTTCTCTGCTAAATAGGACACTTCTATACAAGACAGGAAACAAAGTAAACATTTTTATTTTTGTTATAGTATGCTGCAAATGGTCAAAATGAAAATAGCCTACTGAAATCATAACTGAAGTAGTGCCAGGAAGTTGAATCTTATATTTGTGCAATGTGTAAGACTACATTCTAATTAAAAATAGAAATACCTCCTAGCTGTAGGCCAAATCCAATGTCTGCCAAGGTTAATAGGAGTTGACCTGGGCCAGAAATAAGCAGTCAAACCTACAAATTGCTCCAAGATGGATTAGGAACATGAAACTTTCAAAGCATACACATATAGAGTAATACAGTTTTTACTGTGCGGACTGCAGAGGAAAGGTGAGACAAGTTGTCTTTCACGGGAAGGCTCTGCATGACGACACCCACCAATTCCTGTCCCCTTCTTATATGAGGATCCTAGAGTCCCAGGAGAGTTTCTACAGTCTTCATGGATGGTTAGTCCTAGCTCTTCAGCAGTTAATATAGTAGTCTCAGATGAAACATCTCATCCATTCACCACAGAGATATGTAAATCAACCAAGCATTTGTGTATACGACTTCCACAATGCTGAGAAGAAAGCCCTGCCCACCTACCTTGCTTTGTACGCACCAGGTCAAGAAATGGTGGTGTGAAGGCACTCCACACCACCACTTTCCAATGCACTCTCTCCAGCATGTTTGCAAGTTGCACGACGTGCACACATGAGGGTGAGGAGCATCTGGGGCACACTTGTCATGTCCAATTTTGTACATACGGGGCAGAAAAGGCAGTGGGCAGGCTTGTCAGCAGTGCTCTTCAAAGCAGGAGACATACTCTGACAGGTCATAATAGTCTCAGATGATGGCTTGAGATGCATCTGTATCCACAATTATTGACTAGGTAAGACAATAAAGCACCAAACTGGCACTTCACACAACTTCAGCCAACTGAATCAACCCTGGCAACTCAAAGATCTACCATAGCTAAATAAAATAGGTAGGTTTGTTGATCAGAGCAGCTAGCTCCATACTTAAATTAGTAAAAAATTAAATCCAAGCACCAGTAATTGTTTACAGGCAAATTTCTATCTAGCACCTGAATTAATTTAGCAGAAATAGGAGACTTCCATGTGCCTTAACATCAGCCTCTTCAATTCTCCCTTCACCTTTGCTTTCCCTTACTATGAGCCCCCACAGGCATCCAACTCATCCTTTCACATTCAAGAAATGTAGGTTGATCATGTTATCCTCAACCACTATTTATTTCTTTGATTTCTACGTCCCCCCTCCACAACAGGCTCAGAGCCACTTACAGTAAAAAGGTCATACCAGGCAAGGGCAGCACAGCTTTTAATTTAGTGCTCTTATCTCAGGAGTGATACCAGACTCAAATCCAACTAACACATGTACACAAACAGCCACCCATCAACAGGGCTGCTGAAAGCAGTATAGTTAACAACCCACCAAATTCACAATTTTGCAATTTTTTTGGAACCACAAATTCAGGTGGTCACTTCAAAAAAGTGTGTGCCCTGTAAAATAGCACAGGAATCATGAAAACCCTTGAAATTGCAGAGCGGGTGGAACGGGGAAGAAAGCTGCAAAACCCAGAAAATGTCAGGAAGCCCTGGCATCCTGAAACACAGGGGAAAGGGGAAGGAGAGGGAACAAATCAGAGGCTAAGACCCTGACAGACTCATTCCAGAAGCCAGACCAGGCCAGCCAGGGAAGCTGGAGGCTTTTGGTGCAGGCTTTTAAAGCGCCTATAAGCATGCTCCTGCAGCATGCATACTCACTCCCACCTGAAAAATAGCAGCGATAAATATAAAAACGTCTTCCAAGATCACCAAATACTTTTCAGTGATGGACTGCGCAAGACAGTAGCCTTCAGGAACCTTGCACATAGAAGGAGGCAGACTCTTCTGTACCGCCTGCAATTTAACTCCGGATGTGTCCAGGAAAACCAGCACTGATCATCATTTGGAGTCTGAGGCACGTATGAAGAGGAAATCTGCTGCGGATGCTGAAGGTCAGAGCAGCTGTGTCCTCCCTGTTTAAAAGGACCACAGAAAGCAGCTTGGCAAGGCCAGGGGTGACATTTTCCTTCGTGGAGACTTTCATGGTGGCAAACATCCCACTGGAGAAACTTGATCAGACAAAGTTAAGGGACTACCGGAAACAAAACACAGTAAAGGCTGGCAGTTTTCCATATGCCAACAAGCTTCGCCAGGACTGTTTTTCTGCAGTGACTGCTGCACATGCACAGTCCATGAAGGCTGCCTTGACAGAGTATCATTTCTTATCCATTGCGGTTGATGAAGTCACTGACCCTCAGGACAATTACATGCTGCAGGTTTTATTTGTACTGGGGATCTGGACTGACCAGGATCTGCCTGTATGTCATGCTGAGCTGGTCCACCTCACGTCTGTCAATTTTTCTCCCATGTCTCAAGCCATCATGAAAGCAATTGTCAGCTATGGTGTAGACTTTAACAAGAGCTCAGCATTCCTGTTTGACAAAAATGCCATGTACGTGTGCAAGGTTTCTCTGATGTACTCCAAGGAATGCTGCCCAATGCCCTTCACGTCACCTGCAATGAGCACATTCTGTCCCTTAGTAAGTGACATCTGGACATCTGCAGTAAGTACAGGGAGTCCATCGCCAGTCAAAGTGGGGACTCACATGGCATTACGCCAGTGCCACCAGAGCCTGTTCTCACATGGTGGAATTCCTGGCTCAATGCAGTCTGCTACCATGCCCAGCATATGCAGCACTATCACTAGTCTGTGAGGGGGAAACTGGAAATCACACCCAGCACACAGAGCAAGCATAAGCTTTGCAGTCTTTCAAGGTGAGGTGGCATTCAATATCAAATGACATTTGTGGCTGAAAATGCCACCCAGTTCATGGAGCTCCTGATGTAGTTTGAAGGCTGGCAGCCTGTGATCTACCATGCACACTACAAGGTGATGGATTTGATAAACTGGGTCGAAGGCAGGGCATTGCAAGAACTGTCAATCAGTGCAGAAAGGACCTGTTCCAGGCAATAGCTGTGAAGCTGAACCATCATTGCAGATACCATCCATCACTGCAACTGTGGTTCAGACAGCTGGCTGCTCCCTTCCTTAGTGCTTTTGCATTTTGGACCCCCACCAGGTGTCTTTGCTGAGTTTTGACCCTCAGCTGCTTAAAGCAATCCAGGGATGAGGGAAAGAGCATGACAATGAACATGCTGATTACACAAACTTCATCAAAGAGTGCCAGAAGCTTGTGTCCATGCCTGTGTTTTGGGACTCTGTCTGTGACTGTTTTCCACATCTTTTATGCCCTGGCAAGACACTGCCTCCCCATCCCAATGAATTCAGAGGATGCTGAGCATGCCAGCTCAGCGTATGGACACGTGCTCACGGCAAAGAGACGGAGAATGTCTCCAGCCCCTGTGGTTGGGTACAGCATGCTTGCATTTCATTCATAGCATGAACAGCCTGTCTTAAGCTTAGCATTCAGTTTCAGTCAACTCCTTTTCATGATGTCCTGCAATAAAGTGTATGTAGTTTGTATTAGTTACAAGTCATGTTGTGCATAGTATAGATTTCTTTTCATAAGATATTCAGTTCAGAGCTTAACTAAGTGCTTAGATGGTATTAGTAAACAAAGTGTATATAGTTGGTATTAATAATGTGTATGTAGTTGGTATTAATTAATAAAGTGTATCTAGTTAGTATTTGTTACAATTCATGGTGTGCATTGCTTGATTTTAATAAGAGATTTGATTTCAGAGCTCAATTAGGTGCTTAGACTGCATAATAATAATGTGTCAATTAATGGTTTCTACAGGCTTAATCCCCTGATTAAGCCGGCAGAAGACATAAATGTTGACATGTTATTAAGCAAGCCCTAGTTTGGGGCCTGTGACAAAAGGAGCCAATTTGTGGCCCGGTCAGGACAGCAGCCCACTCCTTGGTCCTTGGGCCAGCCACCCGCCTCTTTTTTCTGCCACGCCTTGATGTCTAATTGTTCTGATGTTAATAGGGGGGAGGCTGCCCTTCAATCCACCCTGATGTCAAGGGCCTGATGTACGCATTCCCACTGACCCTACCTATGTCCTATGCCTTGGAGATGTTTACTCCGGCTAGGTAGCACTGGGACCCAAGCTCCAGAGTCTCACATGGGACTCTCACTCTCCACTGGAGCTCAAGGTCCCAGTGCCTGCGCAGGTGCTTTCAGCTCCAGCACCTGGCCACCCTTGTGGTGCACACACCGGGCCTTCCCTATCCGGCCTGGCACTTGGCCTCCAGTCAAGTGGCTCACAACGGGCCTTGTCAGCTCCCTCCTCTACCCTGGGGCCTCACAACTGTGCCCCAGACCTCAACTGCCATTTACAACACCATCCCACACTCAGGGTCACGGCACTTCGCCCTACCATTCGGGCTCAGGGTTAACATCCCCATGGGCTCAGGTGGCACTCCTCCTGCCGTGCCTGGCTCACCACCCTGCCCTCTCACTTGGGGCTTGGGGTTGAACACCTCTGCAGGCTCAGGTAGCGCCCTCCTGCCGTACCTGGCTCACCTCCAGTATCTGCAACCCCACAGGGCTCAGGTGCAGCTACTCTGCGTGCCTGGCTCTGAACTGGCTCCAGAGCCCACCACAGGCAGGACCACCAGGCCTTTGTATCTCAGCATGGTACAGTTGGTACAGTTTCAGGTCATGCTGAGGACCAATGAGGCCTCCTCCTTCCCCATAGCTTCACCGTTACCTCCAAGGTGTTCAGCTCAGCCCAATGTTGCCTCCTTGGGCCCATCACACAGACTGCTCTGCTCTTATACCAGAGCTCTCCAACATGGCCGCCCTCATCAGACACCTGGTGGCTGGCTGCTCCAGCCCTTAAAGTGACAGAGCACTGAAGTTGCTCCATCACAGGACCATTTGGCATCTGTCAAGAGACACGGGACTTCCGGGACCCCTCAGCCAATCAGAGGTGACGGGCAGGAACCACTGCTTGGACTGTGAAACTGGTGCCAGGCTCTATATTCAGACCATGAAACTGACAGGCAGCTGCCTTGAATTCAGTAAGTCCCTAAGCATAGTTACTCTTCTTAGTATTGCTGTAGCTTGTTGCACTACAGGCTCAATTCAGAATCCTACTAAAGAATGCACTGTTTTCAAAAGTTTGTCTAAGTCGATGCAATTCTGATTTAATTAGTCTATAAGGTGCAAATCTACCCTGCCTTAAATCTATTCCAACCATGCAGTTGGTCCAATAAAAGCTATCAATCACAAATATTCTTGCCTCTTCCATATTTCTGGCTACAATGTTACTCCAACCCTACCTATGATACAAATGTTGTTTTTCAAATTTTATAACTAAGTTAATATACACATTGCTTTCATAACTGGCCTGTTCCTTAGATCTCATTGAGACCATATAATATCATTTAAGTCTGAATCAATTTGTTCAGCTGTAAATGAGTTGTGTTCATGGTTTTAGAATGAAAACTAAGTTTAAAGAAAAACCACATGGAAAATAAGCTCCTAGATCATACTGGAACTTTCAGGTTTTGGCAAAGATCAAATGTCAAGTCTGAGAAAATTAGGATGAGCTATTGCATGCTATTGAAGAGTTTTGTTCTTATCATAAAAAAATTAGGTGCTCACCTAAAAAATAAACTGTAATATTACAGGTTATTTCTATTCCTTCTTTCTTGCCTAAAATGTCTCGTAAATAATGTGCAGTGCTGCAAGAGTGCCAGACTTCACTGTAGAGTAGCTGCATTTCAGCATATTAGATTGCTGGGTTTGGGGTCCTTTTGAAAAGACAGGTACTGCATGAATATGCATAATTTATCTTAAATGTGAGGCAGCACTAATTATTACATCTATAAATAGGATCAAATCACATCTCTTTGGATTTATCACATAATTGTTATTTATGATCAGAAGGAGTAAGATTGATGGATATATTCCATCCCTATTAAAAATAAATTGCTCACTTTTTCATTCACAACTCAATAAAATCCACAGTGATGTCCCATACCTTATTGTAGCCATATGCAGTAAATTGTATGCATACAGCAACCTACACGATGTAATTTTTTAAGGCTTGTATTTTAGAGTTAAGTCACAATAATAGTCTGCACAAAAACTATTTTATTTCACAAGGGAGTCAAAGACATATGATCAAGCTTCCAACTTTAAATTTTGGTTAAATAAAGTTAACTATGCCATGAAGCACAACACGATGATGTATAATCCAGTATGAAGCCACCAAGTCTTTCCAATGAAAGGCTTCCTACTGATACTGTGATTGAAAGAACCTATCTGTTAAGAGGGTAAATTCAAAGCACTTAACATTAGAAGCCGTGCAAAAAGAGGCTTTTTGTACAGAATATGGGAGTCTTTTTTTGTGCCTAAAGCAATGCCCGATAGTGCAGGAAGAACTCAGATTAAGAATACTCCATGTAATTACTGTATGGCTTAAGCTTTCTTGTTGTAAGGGTCATAAGAGAAATGTGATATATTTGTACTGTAAACTAATTTTCTCCCTATCAAGCTTCCCCAGTTTGTATTACAGGGACATAGGAATGTAGAATTTCATTATCTGAAGATCTGCTTAGACTGCCTAAAACTAGATAAGGGTTTTTTTATTTAAAGGAACAACCTTTCTTTGTTATTTGATTACTGAGAGAATTGGGTGGACCTGCTTCAAGTACAATTTTTTAGCTAGCATTTCTATGCAGTGCTTAGTTTATTCACCAGGGGTCATCAAAGGTCTGAATTTTCTTTGTCTACTTGTTAGATGTTGAAATTGCAAAGATTTTCTTAGGATTTGGCATTTGGAAATGTTTCCCCCCACATACACTGCTCAGTTTGTGGTAACTGTACAGTACTCTTTGAAGACTTTTTCAGATATTTACACCACAGTGGTTATTTTGTCAGACAATTGAGTCCAAGACCTATTTTTCAAGATAACTATTCTTCTTCTGGTAGAGAATCTGAATGTCACCTCCCTTTGTGTTTTTTAAAGAGAAAGAATTAATGAATACAAGGGCAATCGTAACTGTCTATTCCTTGAATATGTTTACAAAATAAAGATAGGGCTAAGCAGTAAACTTGGTATCAGAAGCTAGGGCCAATCTTCTTCCAAATTTGGGAAGGTTCTGACACTGCAGAGGTAAATACCTGAGCCCTGTGTTAGCTTCCACCAATGGAAACAACAACTTATAAAAACAGCCACACATGTAAATATGAGGTGTTTTTATTACCTAAAGACACATGGCCTCAGAGGTAGCAGGATACCCCACTGCATTCAACATCCATCATTACTGATGCAATGATTACAACCTCTCACTGGCTGCAGAGAGACAAATACACTGCAACCCTCTATACAACAAAAAATGCTATAGAAGAAGGAGCGCTCAAGAGCACTAGCACATACCGTCTCATAAATGTGGACCTCGGTGAAGTCATCTTTTGGACCGTCATTAAAAAAAGAAAGTCAGTTAAGTTACTGTGCCACAATCAGGAAGAACTTTGCTTTGCACGGACTGCAGGATTTGACTTAATTTTTTTCAGTTTACATACAGGTAGCCCTTGCTTTACATGGGTTCTGTATGCACAAATCATCTTACGTGATGATCCTTTTTATACCAAAAATTTGTTGTGCGTGAGGTAAATTCACTCTTGTGCGATGGATGTGGTGGAAGCCCAGGGTCAGCTGCTTCGTGTGGTGCATTGTGGGAGTCACGTCATTGGCGGAGGATGAACAGATTATTTGGGGGAGCTGAGCCAGGCAATCAGAGACTGGGTGGTTCATCCAGGGGCGCAGCCCGTACCCCAATGCCAGCGCCGCACGTGAGGGGCAGCATGAGGGTAGCACCACTGTGAAGGCCCAGCCCAGGGCAGCCACACACTTGGCTCTTGCACAGCACCTGCCCCTGCAGCCCAGCCCCGTCTAGCCCCATCAGCACGGCGCCTCGGGAGCTATCAGCTATGAAGCCACCCAGCAGCAGCACCCGTGGTGCCCATGCTTCTGGAGCTGCAGCTGCCCTGGGAATGGCACAATGCCACGTGCATCCCATCGCCAGGGGGTCGGGGGTGCGGCGCAGCCCAGTGGCATCGCTCCCAGGGCAGCTGCAGCTGGATGCAAAACACAACGCGCAGCAGCAGCCGCCTCTGCTGGGCTGCGATCCCAACCGCGTGCCCGACCCCTCCTGCGGCTGCCTGGGGCCCACGGCCCTGCAAGTGGTGGGGCCGAGCGGCAGAAGCAGGCCTGGGGGTCAGTCCAATTGAGGTCTTAGAACATATCCCGATTTGTTACATTGTAAAGTGGGTTCCCTTTATGCTAATTGGAGTTATGCATTGTTTTCCAGGAATGCACGTACAGCTTAAAGCAGGGAAACCTGTATAGCAATTTGAGAGTAATAAATGCATACAATGTACAATATCCTTTAAGTACATCATCATCTTTAGCATGGGAGAGGAAGGATGCTCTAGTATTTATTAGGTTAGGAGTTGGAAGATGTGGACGTCAGGCTTATTTTGCCACAGACATTGGGCAAATGGTATAGCCCCTCTATGCCTCTGAGCCCATCTGTAAAATGGAGATGATAATACTTCTGTACTTCAGAGGGATGCTGTGATGATAATTATATTAAAAGATTATGAAGTTCTTAGCTACATGTGAGGACCCCAGACAGATAATATTTAATATGTAAAATTCTGGATATAGAGCTTAGGAACCTAATAAATGCACAGTTATTCTTAAAACCAAGGACAAAACCTCATTATCCCTTTGACTTTGTTATACAGACGTGTTTGTCACCACTTCCCCTTACAGGAATATTCAGTGTCAGTGGACCATAGATGTAGACTAAGTATCAGTTTCACATCATTAATATCAATTTCTTCAGGTCCCCCACCTCTACCAGTAAATTCCCAATAATCTTTTTCACACTCAAGAGATTCCAGCTGCTTTTTTGCCTTCCAACTTTTTCCCTGCATTAAATAATAATAATAATAAAAAAAAACTGTTGCAGTTCCTCCCAAAACTGGGACGTGGGTGCCAGAAAGATGCCTCAAGCAAGGGGCAATTAGTCTGACTGCACTGCTCACAAGCCTGTAGGATGAGCTATGTTAGATTCCAGCTACATGAAAAATGCAGTTCCCACTGCTACAGCCATAAAGGCCTGAAATTTTTACATATATTTTCCCTGCCCGTCCTGTGGGAGAACTTTTCTACACTCATCTTTCACCCTACAGCACCAGTCTCATTTTAATGCAGCACTGACAACTGTTCAACAAATATTTGACAGCTTTTTCTTATGTTTCTGTCTTTATCTAGGTATTTATACGGCCCCTATCATGACAGGATCTCAGTGCTTTTATGATGAGAAGTCCAACAGAAGGGCTAGTGAAAAATCTCAGCAAAAACTTGATGGTATTATATGAAATAATAAGGGAAAGCTTTACATTTAAAGGAATGTATAAATCTGTTAAGAAATTTGGATCCAGCAACTGTCTTCGTTTCATACCCAGTCATCTCACAAAATGTCCATGCCTTCAGTTGCAAAAATGTAAAGTTCTCCCATACCTAGAAGAATAATTAGGATTGCCGTAACAAATCCCAGGCAATGAGAAAAGCAAGATGTTTGAGAGAAACAAAGTTTTCAAACCTCTAGAATGCGGTGTTAATTTACACCGTCTGACCACCTATTCCTAAATCGACTAACTAGGCTTAGAGCTGCTTGATAAACAGGATTTATTATGTATTTCTAGTAATACCTCTAATGCACCTGGCACGTCTCAAAAGTGCTAGAAAACCCAATCTCCGAGCAAATAGACAAGCCATTGTCTGTCATGGAGCTGATTTACCTCGCTACTGAGATTCCCCACTGTGCCTGTTGCTAGCTGGTATCTCACTAGCTCTCTTTTGAGGACAGTCAATTCAGAGTGTTACACTACCGGCCTACCTTCACTTGAAGTCCAGCCCTTCATGTATGTACTTTATATATGATATAGTTGTATTCAGTGTATGCATTATAGATGAAGCACCCCTTTTATTTTATTTTTTTTATTTGTATCCCTTTTGTTAGGATGGCCCCAAAACTTCATGTTACAGAACTTGGTTTTCAGCTGCTTCTGGCTACAGTTTCCAATAACATTTTTTCCTCCGTTGCCTAGCTAAAACCTCTCTCGTAAGACTTTTTTTTTCTATCTGGGCAGGCTTTTAGCAGGTGGGCTTAAGCTTTGGGTAGTCCTGTTTTTCTGGCTGTCATTGTAAGCTGCCGTGTGCTTTTGAGGGCAGAGTGGCATAGAAAGCAAATAAATAAATTGTATCAAAACTGTCTACTGTCACGTCCTATTTCTTGCTCCAATGATTTAATTAATTGATGCATTAATATATTTTAAATGCCTTTATGGCACCACATAAAGAGGCCACCTTTCTCTCTGCAGTTGTGTAGTAATGGGAACACTGGAGTCCTAATCGTTCCCCGTAGCAATGCGTAGAGAAAACCACCAAAATACTTCCAAGTTCACACCAAATGAAACACTGCCTTGCCGGCAATTTCTTACCTGTTTTTGCCTTGCAGTCTTCAAAATAGTTACTTGGCAACACAGAGGAAAAAACACAAGTGGTGTCAATACTCCCCATTTTACTGTGAAGCAACTCTTCTCCTAAAAAGAAAGGGTGGTAATTAGATATTCAAAGAGTCTGAAAACTTCAGCTCACTTAAACAGTCTAGCCTATAAAAAAATTATTGTTTATATCCTTTTGTTTCATATCTTCACCGTTTTTGTCTTTCCAGGGACTGATTGAAACCGGAAAGAATCTGATCAATGACCATTTTTGGAAGCTATTATGCAATACAAACGGGGGTGGCAAGGAGTAGCAAGGACCGAACGGTTTCATAGATATTTTGGGCCTCAACATGAAGCCTTTACGATTTATGGATTTATCTGTACAGCAGGTTCACTGAGCTTATAGTGATCTCGAATCAACAGAACCGATAGCGCATTGTAGTATTTAGGCTTACCTATCTCCCAATTTGCCCTCTCTCCCCTGGAGTACTTTCTCTGATCCAAAAGGAATCCATGGAAAACTCCTCCGAATCAGGAGATTTTGTCATCACCTTTATTACTTTGCTGAAGACAATACACACAATTCTTCTACAGCCTAGGTAGATATTTGTATTATGTTCAGGTCAACTTTTATTCCACTTATTGATATTTTGTAGTAGAGATTTTAAAAGTAAAATGGTTTCATGGCCGCTATTTGTGACTGCCTTAATACATGGGCGGCTGATTTGGAAGGCCCAAGTAGCAGCAGCTCTCAACGACTTCAGCTAGAGCCAAGTGTCCTCTACTGGGGGCAGGCGTGTGCGGAGGGGTGAAATCTAACTTTTTGTGCCATCCAGTTAGGTGCATAAAATCAGGAGGAGTTCTTTAAAATTGGATTCATACCATTTTTAGCTGGCATGACTGGTCCAATTGAAACATTTTCTTCTTTTCAAATTTCCGGTTAAAATTCTTTCACCACTGCATGCACAAGAGTAACTTTTTTGGTAACTGTCATTAGATCAATATCAGTCTGTTTTTTTCTATGCACATCAGGTTCATTAGCTAACTTGAGCTCTGAACTATACTGTAAACAGCTACTCTTTGCTACTTGGTTCTTTAGTGTTTGTTTGAACATGAATTAAACTAGTATTTAAACCTACATAATGCTAAAAACAGTGTCTTTAACAGAGTCCTTAAAAGAATTTGAAAAATCCAAAAAGAAAAGGCAATACACTTAAAAGACATATGCAGAAAATCAGAGGCAATACTTTAAGCAAACTATCAAGTTGTACTGACACGCTTCCAAACCTGCTTATGGCGTGATGTGGAAGATATAAGCTCTTATGCTTTTCTCAACAGAACACATAAACTTGACTCAGTGTCCAGATGTACGTTCGTCCTATGCAGTGGTGGCCTTAGGGGAGGGCAAAGCGGGTGACTGCACAGGACCCCACACTTTATAAAAATAAAAATGAATTACACTGAATATTTGTATTAGCAATATTGTATTAAGATACTTTCATTGCAGTTTCACGGACAGGGCAAAATGAAATTGAAATTGAAAATGTCCGGTTTGCTTATAGGTCATCACAATCAAGCCTCTAAGGGGCCCCAAATGACTCTCTTGCCCTGGGCCCTAACAAGCGTAAGGCCACCATTGTCTGTGCTTTAGCTTTACCAACCTCACCTCTCTGCTTCCTCTAAAAATGCGGCTGGTCTAACACCATCCTTCTACAACCACCTGTACTCTAGCTCTTCTGGCTCAAAAAGTGGATCCTTCACCTTTTACTTCCTGGCTGGAGTTAATGGGAATTGAATGCACATACCAACATGAGCCAGCAGGAACTACCTTGAATTTTAAATATATAGCTTTAGCGTCCTAGTTAAGTGACTCAGAAAAAAAGCCCCGTGTTTTTATGCAGGAAATTTGGATCTGTCACCTTTTCACACAAGAATATTTCATCTCCTTTCTCCATTTTTCCCCTCTCTCCCAGGCACGCAGCAGAGACAGGCACCAATAGATTAAACTGTTAGGGGAGAGAGAGACATAAAACAGTGGGTTCGGTTAGTGACAGAGCACTTATGCTATTACTGAGGTTTCTGTGAAAGATGTTGAACTGCGTGACCACTGCTGTTCAGGAAATCAGCATTTCTGAACAATGTCTAAATAATAAAAAGAACTACTCTAAGAACATTTCTTGACTCTATATTACTAATTTTTTTAAAATAGGAAACTGACCTGAAAGGCCCTGAAATCTAGTATTTCTTGCCAAAGGGGGCAACATTAGCTTTCATGCTCAGCGGCAAAATATGTGGTGAAGAGCACTTGAGCAGAGATGATTGCTAGAAAACAATTCAGAAAGGAAGATGGTTTTGAAGAGAGGCTGAATCTGAAGATGTATGCTTCGCCAAAGACAAGCGGTTGCATGCAGAACATGAATTAAGTAACAAGGCAAACTAAACATTTAAGTAAATTCTAATGCATAGTGTGGATTCGATGACAGATTTGGGCCCTAGTTTTGATAGTATTTGTCTGTGCCCTTTAATTAAAGTGCTACAGCCTTCCTTGTCAGAGACTGAATTAGACACTAATTAGCATCTTAGTTTTGAGACTGATGTTTTGCTTGATTGCTTTCAAAACAGAGCTAGTTTAAAATCAATCACCATTACATGCCAATATTTTTTTTAATTTTAAAGGGACAATAGAGCCATAAGGTAACACAAGGAATAAGAGCCAAAGCCAGCCTCTTAGACAGTAGTTCTCAGACTTTTTAGACTCAAGGCACTTCCAGAATATGCCAGCTCTTAGCTTTCACTCATTTCACATCAGTAATTTGGTCTTCAGGACGTGTGGTAAAGATGATATCTTTCATTCGACCAACTAGATTTTTGCAAAAAAAAGCTTGCAATTAAAGCCTTTTTTTGCAAAAATCTAGTTGGTCGAATAAAAGACATCACCTTTACTGCAAGTCCTGATTCCTTTTGCCTCTAGAGCAATATGGCTACAACCTGGATACCTGTAATTTGACCTTTACACTCTTGTGCAACTAAATAAGGCTCCAACTCTTTGTTTTCTTAAATATTGTACATTTACATGCAGTTCTTTCTGTCTGATGCATAGAGAAATGCTATTTCATTTCAGTTTTGCTTCTGATATAAGATATCACAGAAGTAATCATGCAGCTGGATCCTCTGATGCAGCCACTTTGTGTTTAGCATGAGTCCATGCGTGCACATGGCAGACTGCAAAGTGAGGGGATACCAAGGAACTGAAACTTTAGTAATCTGAACCTGAATCCTTCCTGTGAGGTCAAATATCACTTACGGCACAAACAAGGTTCCATTATCCATGACTATTCTGGGCCTCCCTCTGCATATCCTCTATGGTAAGGCCTGTAAATTTTCCCTCCCTAAGTAGTATTCAGTAGCACACCTGTAATGGGTGCTAGGGTTTCATTCTTATACCTGTCTCCAGTGTCTACATCTTTTCCTGATAACTTTGGAGGCACAAAGTTGTTGACCTCTCTTATGAATCTTGGTATTTGCTATAAGTTACATAGCTAGTATTTCCCTGAAGCATTTGCTTTCATAGAAATGTAGACATCTATCTTTTCCTTTAGTAGGTTTCCAGCTTTTACATCCATCTGTTAAGGTGGAAATATCATATGAGTTCAATATTAGTAATTTGTTTTATTAACCTGTAGATTTTCAATAACCCAGTCTCGTTTTAGTTGGTAAATGCAGCTGATGCCTTGCCAATTTGTGACATTATTTCTTTCTATATATCTATGGCTTGCATATTAATGCTAAAGGTCCAGAACTGATCCACTTTCTTGTATTTTTTGTCTTCTAAAGTAAGACAGGAGTGGGCAAAGGCTGACCTGCGGACCCGATTGGGCTGTGGCGGACTCCATTTCCCAGCAGCCCTCGCCCACAGCTCTACAGCTGGTTTCCATGGAGACCCCAGGAGTGTTGGTGCGGTGACAGCACAGGGGTAGGATTTCCATGGAGACTGGCTCCAGGATGGCAGGGTGCACACCTGGGCAGGAAGCTGCTCCAGGGCTGGATCTTGTGGCAGTGGCTGCATGGTCCAGAGCCAGGGAAAGGTGTGATCCACTGCCCGTGGCATGCAGGTAGCAGATCACAGCTCTGCCCTGGCTCGGGACCACGCTGTCACCACTGCAAAATTCTAGCCCTGCCCAGCTGCTTCCTGCCAGACGTGGGCAGGGGCTGCTGGGACATGGAGCCCAGCCACTGGCTGGATCTGCCATCTCACCCACCCCTTTTCTAGTGTGTTGTTGTTGCGCTACACAGTGCCTGTATTGTATCTGCCTATACTTTTTCTCATAATGACAGAAATGGTCATACCAAAGAGGAGTTGCCAAAGAATGCATCCTTATTTGATTCGAGCATCTAAGTTAAATCGTTTGCTCAAGTTCGTGTTTATCTCAAGTCTACAATGTGCACATGGATATAAAGCCTTAGTGACGATACTTATTTGTATTGGGCTATCATAAGACTTCCAGGTGCTCTAGAGTGAAATGTAATGAAGGCTTTCAAATGCTTTCCTAAAATCAAGACTGTTCATGCCTGGGTTCTGCCACTTAACATTCTCAGCACTTAATATTTGCAGGGTGAAAATATGATCAATAAATGACCTTTTGAGTTAAATCCAGGCTGCTTTTCCCTTATCTTGACCTCAACTACTTTTTTTCATCTTACAAGCATAAGACTTGGTGGTCACTGAAAGCAATATAAGAACTTCTTATACCTTCTTAATCTCCTTTCTATGGTATTTTGACTATAATGAATTTTTCAGTGGCTCTAGTCCCATTTCTGAGCCATTTTTTTGTTGATTTTATTGTCAAAAGTTATTTTATTACTGGTCTCATCATCATAAATTTTCACCATTTTCCTAAATGACTTGATCTTTCCATGCAAGTTTCCCAAGTTGTAACATTTTAATTGCATCTTTCACCTCTGTCATTTGAGATGTGGTGATGTTTAATCATGGACACTTCACTTTTTTTGTCAGTCAGTTGGAGTTTCTTGTGGTGTTGGTCTGCTTAATACTTCTTGAAAGAGCTCTACCCATTGCTCTCTGTTATCGCTTTGACTAGGGACAGAAGTTACACACAAACTAGTTTAAGTGATCAGAAACTGGTTTAAACCTGTAACAGAATAGACACTCAGTGCACATAAATGGCTGAAACCTGTTTAAGATAAACCCGGTTGAATGTAGTATCAGACTTAGCTGATTTAGGTTAAACTGGTTTATGAAACTTCTGTCCCAGACCCCTTCCCGGTTCAAGTTAAATCTGAGACCCCCAGCATCCTAGCAGTTTGCAGCCCTGGGCTGTGCTATTCTGTCTGCTCCAGAGAACAGGGCTGGCCCTGCCCTTCTGCTCCCTAGCTGGGGCAGTAAGGGCTAGCTCACTGGCCTCTGACTCACTGCCAACTCCTGCACCCCCACCACCCCCAGGAAACCCCTGCTGGGGCCTGGGGCCAGGGAGGGAGATTAAACTTCCTGAGTATAGAGCTGCCCTGCCATGCTCTGCTTGCTTAGTGTTGGCTGTGACTGTGAACTACAAATCCCAGAGGCACCTGGAAGCAGGCAGAGGAAGTGATGGGCAACCCTGAAGAATCCTGCTGCTGTGATTTTGGATTGAAAATCCCAGAGACCTCTGGGGCAGTAGGAAGAGGAATTAAACACATAGCCCATGCTGGCTACATGCCAGGGAGCCATGCTCTCACATTCCCTGGCTTCTGGCCTGAACTACTGCAGGCATGTGGCTTCATTGCCTGAATCAAAAGTGAATGTCTGTTCATTTGCTTATTGGTTCAATCTTTGCATCTTAGACTAACCTGCAAATGTTGAATCAATTTAGCCTCAGGCTTTTTGACTATCTGTACTCAGTCCTTATGATTAAAGTATTGCCTTATTTACTCTTAACAGGTCCCAGAGATGGTGTAAACTTGAAAGGTGCAACCTTGTAGAGTTAAGAGAGTGTTTTACCATCACCTGTTCTGGCTGCTGTTCGAGCTTCTTTGGCGCTGTTAGCCAGTGGTCAGTGAACTTCGAGGATCTGAATACACGTCCAGGAATCTGTTCAATGCAGTTCAGAAAAGAGACAGGAAGTACTGGATTAACAAAGTTCTTATTGAAAAGCTCAATATAATTGGATATTCCCCTGAACAGACTGAAAAAGGGAATAATTCCCCAGGCACCTCCTCTAAGCGGTGGGAAAAAAATAATACAAACTGAGCCTTTTGGAGCTTGAGATTGAAGACTAGAGATATATTTAAATGGCTTCTTCCACACTCTTGGGACTGCAGGAGAGAAACAAGTGCCAAATCTGGCAATGAGGTGGTAAAGCCACTCTGGGATGCTCCTTGCCTTCTTTTAGACAGAAAGTTTGAGAGCAGCAGCAGAGGATACCCATAGAGTGGCTTCCCCAGCTCTTTCTGGGTTTGGCACATGCAGGAGGGGGTGGGAAAAGACACTTAATCAGGACCTGGCCTCTATTAGAACGTGCTGCTTGCATTGTGAATGAGAAATTTCACTTGTTATCTGTTACACTATACAGTTTATCATTGCGCAAATCCCTCTTTAATCATCCCAGGATTTTCTTATAATCTCACTTAGACAAATCTGAGCGACTCAAACCTAAGTGTCTCAAAAAAGTTACTGATGGTATTTGCAGTGACAGGAGAGAAGAATCAGGTCCAGCCAGTTGTTATTTCTTTTTATTGCACCATTTTTGAAAGAAAAACTAGAATGTTCAACATGCAAAAAAGAGTATTTACCATCCCCCTTCTCCCTCCACCGTCTGTCCAGTCAGGTTTTTAAGGCTGGCTGCATTCTTCCTGGAGCTCTCCACAGTAAACACTGATCTGCACCAGTGGCTTTTGGCATTTTAATCACAGACCAAACCACAGGGCACTGTTGCCCTATAAGACATAAAATCATGCTAAAAAAAGCACACTGGAAAATACAGGGCTAAATGTATATTATATCAACCAACCACTTGCTTTTACTTATTTTCCTCTTTATATGTGATGTCAACATACACCAAAAATGCCTTTTTCATGGATCAGTGAGTGACCATTGGCATGTTGTAATATTTTGCCATGGGTGAAAAAAATTCTTGGATTTGATACTGAATGGGGATTTTAAAAAATATTTATATATATATCTTGATACTACATAGTGCAGAAGTCTAAAATGTCAGCATTAATCTTGTTCTTTTTTTATTCGCAGTATTTCCTCCAAAGTGGGAGGGTTTGCATTTTCTAATCTTTTCCTTGCCCTTTCTTAATAATACTTTTGTCCCCCTGTCAGAGGTAAACTGAGCAGTCTGGCAACATGAAATGATTGTCACCAAGATCAGATTGCTACACATTTTAAAGAAAAAGTAAAAATGGAAAGTAAAAGCTGGAGCCATAGCCTATTTAAATCCACAGAAGGGCTCCCACTGACTTTAGTGGCTTCTGGATGGGACCCTGAAGGTAACATACATTCTGCCTTTTTTAACAGATCCAGCATTGAGGGTCAAATGTGGAATTTATGTAGGTCATGAAATGACATTAAAAAGATCTGTGCTGGCAAAACAGGTAGAGTCAGGCACAGGCACAGTAGAAAATAGCTACCAGCAAAGATGGACCATAACAATGGTGTTGGGGCCAGATCTGATATAGGCTATTTTAGTTCTGAAGCCTAGTCAGCGTTAAGGATTAGCCTGTAGCTCTGGGTAAGAAGAGCTGAAGTCACACAAGCAGCTCCCATGAAATTTGCAGCATTCAGTAAAGTGAATGACTCTCAATATCACCTGCGAGTATACGGTTGCTCTTTGTTTTTGGGACAATATACTGGATTTTCTCACATACAACACACTGTTTTTTCCAAAAACCAGCTTCTGGAAACTGGAGTGCACATTATAAGCAAGAAATATGGTAAAAGCAGTTTGTGCTTCTTACTGGATAAAAACAAAAGTAAAGTCTGCACACAATCCACAGGAAGTAGAATAATGAGCAGGTTCATCTTCCTTTATTTTGCCTTTCAGAAACAAGGTGTCTCTCTTACTCTGGATCATGCTCTACACAAGAAAATATAGTATGAAGGCTGGTTGTTTGAATGGATACATTCCTCTAAGAAAGTATGAATGTGAATAGTTAAAGTCACATGAATGGAATAAACATAAGAACTAATTTTAGGTAAAACCTTAACAAAATTATAGTGGGAAAACTATACCCTTCATTGTTCTACATTTGTAAGTAGAAATGGGCTAAACATCAAGCCAGTGTGTCCTTATTCAGCACACTAGTTTAATTTTTGATTGGATCACAAGGTAGAAACTACAGAGGGATTTTTCACTCCAATTTAGAACGTGGCTGACACGATCCAGAAATTTCATGAAAAATGATTATTTCATTGCTGTTCAGCGTGACTGACATGATCTTGTGCATGCCTCTCCAGTCAAAGCCAAATTACAAATATGGCTAGGTGTTCTGGCTGTTCTGTCCTGGAAAATCTTTTGAGATTAATTTTGAAAGAAATATATGAGATTTCACCTGATCAACTCTGATTAAAATTAAGGGGCTAAATTCTGCCCTCAGTTATCCATAGCAAACAGTTATTAATATCAATGGATATAGGTGGTGTATATATATGTAACAGAGATTTTGAAAGTCACATTGCTAAATTCTCAAATTACTGGAATTGCCTCTGGAAATCATTCTTTAGAAACTTTTGCTTAAAAACTCCCATTTCAGGATAGTATTTAAGGACAACATACACAAGATTACTATGGAACTGCACAGTGCAGCCATGTTACTACAGATCAGGTTCTTTATGAATAATATTATTACCATACAATGAACACCAAATGGATTTAATGATTAGCCACTAATTTATTGCCAAACTTTTTTCTGATTGTTACTTTATAAGGCCATTTTCTATTCAGTTTGACATTATGGAACATGAACAAATATAAAGTAAGGGAGCATGACTAATAAAAAAATGGCCAATGAGATGTCTTTGTTGGAAAAAATTATTGCAGTGCATTGTTTCCGTAATATCTCTCAAGTGATTCTTGGAACCACATAGTGACCTCAACCCATGCAAAGCTCATTGTGTCAATGGGAGTTTCCCTATGGAAAGTGAACTCCATTTGTCCGGACCCCTTCATAGCATTCTGGCAGTGTAAGAAGGCCTTAACTAGTCTTAAGCTACATTGAAAATAAGGTCACCATGTACAACTAGAGAGGAAGGGGGCCCAGAATGGAAATCAGGCCCCAACTATTTATTTCCATAGGGCAAGAGGGACTGGTTCTGCAGTCTGAATCCAAATGCCTGCTGAAGCCAACTGAAGTGCTGACTGAGAAGCACCCGTGGTATTCCTACACTGCAGGCTGCAGCGTTCTGCACAGATACCTCAGCTAGCTCGTGTACCAGGCGCAGTATTGCCACGGCAAGACAGGATTCTACACTAGTTAATTTAGCCTGCTTGAGAAGCTGCTGTGTGAGAAGCTAGTTTGCTTCCCGTACCCAAGCTAGCTTATTTCCAGTTTGGTCACGGACCTCCATAACACATTGCAATCTGCAGTGCACTCATACTCTGACAAAGGAATAGAGGAGGTGGCGCACCAAGAGTTAGATCTGAGTAAAGATGATGGGACCCAGGCTGAATTATGCACTGATCATTCCTCCAGCCACTGTGCATAGTGAATACCTCAGGAACTACTAGTTAAGAAACAGCTACAGGAAAAGGCCTGATTATCCTCTCATCCTGTTGTCAACGAGGTATAGTTGCACAGAAGCAATTCATGCAAAGCAATAAACTCTGGTATTTATTATAATGGAGTTTATTGCTCCTGGGCACAATGAAAATGAGCCCAGGACTGCAGCACATTGAACCAGGTAGGAGCAGTCCCAGCTGGCAATGGGCCTGCCAGCCCGGGGCTGCTTCTTCCCAGGTCAGCGTGTTGCAGAGGGGATGGCTGGGGCATGGGGGTGCTCCCATGTGAGGCTAGCCAGTAGGCAGCCCCTGCACTGAAGCACCCTCATGCCCCAGCCAGCCCTATTGCCGTCTATATGTGCAATGCTTTGGAGTAAAAAACTCCACAGCAGGATAGTACTTGTAATTACAAGTATTATCCTGCTGCAGAGTTAATTAGTTTATTCTTGCCCAATAGCGCTGCACGTGCAGATGTGAGAGGTTTACTGCAGAGCTAATTGGTCTACTCTGCAGTAAATATCTGTAGTGCTCCCAGTCAGTGCATTTGAGGAAGCAGCCAGGCTTTAAGAAAAGTCAAGGCTTCACTTAGAGAAAGATGAGAGCTTATAGCTCCATGGAACGTATAGCCTTCCACTGCACATATCAGATCTAAAATAGTACCAAAATAATAATCCCGACAGGCACAACGTGCCGCAGTTTTACACAGGCAAGAGAGACCCAGGGATTCCAGGAAGAGGAAGTTTACTCTTCAGGCCCCAGATATCTTTCTGTTTTAATTCCAAGGATCTAAGAACACCCAGAAAAATAGTCACCAAAGCACACCCTGGGACTCCTGAGCTCCCAGGAAGAGCTTTCTTCTAATCTCCATACCTTTACAGAATGGTCTGGGAAAGAGAAGGAACATACCATCTCTGGTATCTTGAATTTCTAGGCATCTTTCTGCAGACCCTATAGAAAGAAACCAGTCATTTCTGGTGGGATTCCACTCCATTGCTGGGGAAAACTCTCGAGGAAAGAGTTAGCTCCCAGCAGCTGTTTTAAAGGACAAGGTTCATCCAGATATTTTTTACAGTTTAAAAAAATTCTGGATTATTTGTTTCAGTCTCTAGAATCACAGCATAAAACAGCTGATTAACCCACATTTTCTGGTATAATGACCCAAGACAAAAATCCTGATTCTGAACTTGCTAATACTCATCTACACTAGACTAACCTCAGAGATTTCAGCAGAATTACTATTGATTACATTGGTAAGACATCACCATTAGTGACCAATCCAAAGGTGGAAAGTGCCAGACCAACCAGAGGGGAAAAAACCTGAAGTTCTCATTTTGTGTAAGCAAGGTTGTAAATCATTTTCCAACCATACCTGCAGTATTTGCGGAACTGTTTCGATCCATCTAAGCCTCTCAGAGGAAAAGAACAGATGTTTCAGTTTAATATCACATGCAGATCTCTTATCAGAGCTCCAAATCCTTTAATTGATACAGCCATTCAACATACAGCACGTTCTCTGTTTCTATTCAAACCTAACATGGTTTCAAAAGAAAGAGCGTGATTCTTATCTTCTGTGAGCTAAAAGCAGAAGCACTTTTTTGGAAATGAATGAAATTACCATTGCCTACACAGAGGGCCACAGTCAATCCTGAACTTGCATCCTTCCACCTCTCACTTGCAATGCCCAACCTTCTTTCTCCAACTTTGTATGCGGTATAGGCTGAGAGGTCACAGCAACCCAAAACCTGAAAAAAAAAATGGCTGCACACAAGAGTGCCCTCCACTGAGCTCAGAGCTACAAAAAACCCAGGCTGAGCAGACCTTTCTGCATAAACACTCCCAGAGCATGGAACAAAGCACAAACGGGAATTGTGGGGCTCAACACACCACGCTGAGCCATATGGAATAAGGGACCCCTAATCCTGTTGCAGATAAAAAGGATCCTGTGTCTTTAAGAATTCCAGTCCAGGGTGAAGGCCATGTTTCTCCCACAGAGTGTATAAGAGGCCTGGCCACAGGGGCAGTGAGGGAGGAAGCAGCTTGGAGGTATAAGCTCTCTTAATACAAATACTTGTCAGTTAGTCTGCACAAGTAGGTAAGCTCTGAAGGCAAGCCAGGCCCCTGGGACTGCAGGGCAGGAAAACCAGGCCCCAGGGACCATGAGGCACCCCCTCTCTCCAACCATGCTGAGGACCTATAACCATTGGAAGAACAAGACATGGCAGGAAAGATCAAGGCTATCAGACAGTTGGAATAGCAAGCCAAGTTCCTTTCTGCTAGAGGGCAATATTACACCAAAGAGCTACAGCCCAGGGTTGCCCCAATTTGGGGCATGGCCCACAAATGTAGTCAGTGAAGGAATCCCCTCTTGAGGGAAAGATTTAGAAGCTTATACCCTGGAGGACAAGGTCCCTAGGGGTGGATAAATGTAAGCTATATTAAGGATGCTGGCCAGGCAGTTGGCTGATGAGATGGCGTAATGGCAGAGGGAAATGGAAGAAGACCAAAAGACTCAAGAACTGTAGTTGCAGATAATCCACAGGCAACAGGTTAGGATAGAAGAGACAGTAAAGATGCATGTATGCCAAGTAGAGGCATAGCATACACTACTGACCCAACAACAGATACTACTTAAACAGACTGTAACTCAGAAACTAAAAGGGGTGGTGCCAGAGGAGAATGTGTGGAAAGAACTTAGTAACTTTACACCTTAAAAGATGACCCATGAAGATGATCTGGAAGCTTTCCTTGAGTCCTTTGAATTGGTAGCAATGGCCACTTGATGGAGTAAAGACACATGTAGCATACAGAGCAGCATGCAGAGTCCTGCCTCGTGATGAGGCCAGGGACTATGAGAAGGTAGAAATGACCATAGTGGCCAGGCTGGAAATTTCAGAAGAAACATACTGGCAATGTTTCTGGGCCTCAAAAACCCAGGGACTACAAAGACCCCAGCTATTGGCTCAGATGCTCCAAGATGATGTCCAGAAGTGGCTCTGCTCTGAAGTGAGGATGGCTAAAGAGGTGGTAGGGCAGATAGCGCTAGAGCAGTGGTCTCCAACCTTTTTAACTAGGAGATCACCTTTGGCATTTAAAAGCAACACAAGATCTACCATGGGCTGCCACCTTGCCCCCCGCTCCTCTCAGCAGGTAAATCTGTGGGGGGGGGGGAAGGGGAAGGGACAGATCAAGGCAGAGGGAGAAAAAATTATTTGTCGGTACACCTCTTTAGCAGATAAGTCCCACCTGACTGGGGACCCACTCAACTTAGCCCTGCTCCTGCAGCACTGTTCCTCACCAGGGGAGCCTCAATCTAGCCCCCTCTCCTCCCATAGTTTCATAGTTTCATAGTAACTAGGGTCAGAAGGGGCCTAGAGCAGGCCATCTAGTCTGACCCCCCGCCAATGGCAGGATCGAGTGCTGGGGTCACAGGCCCCCAGCCAAGTACCTATCCAATCTACTCTTGAAGATGCCCAAGGTAGGAGCAAGAACCACTTCCCTAGGAAGCCAGTTCCACGTCCTAGCCACCCTAA
>JAGPOW010003395.1:14836213-14850351 GCA_030014935.1 Caiman crocodilus
CTTCCCAACCACCGTCTGACATTGGTGGCTCATGTTCATCTTGGCATCAACAATGACACCAAGATCCCGTTCCTCCACCGTGCTAGCAAGAGGGGAGCTCTCCCCTCTCCTTCCCTCCACCACAGACTGATCTGCTGGGCTGAGACATGTGCATGCATGCATGCACACAGGCACTCAGCCCCCCACCCCAGCCTCAAAGAGGTTCTGAGATCTGCTGGTGGATCGAGATCCACTGGTTGGTGACCACTGTGCTAAAGCAACTCATTTGGGAAGTGCCACTAGAGCATGGGTGAGAAGGCACTGTCCAACTACCTTAGAGGGGTCTATAAAGATTGGCCAAGGATTTTGCGACAGCAGGTGATGATAGTAAGGTAAAACATAAAAGGGAAGGAGGGTGGAGCCAAATTGAGTGAGGCACCAGACAGGAAGAAACCAGAAAGAAGGAAGACCTCCCTGCCTAGTAGAAGTGAGGGAAACTGTTTCTGTGGCCACCCAGCGTTACACAAATTGATAATTGCTCAAATCACAAGTGAGACCTTATAAAAGGGATAAAGCAAAGTGCTGCATTAATTGATTAAGTGCTTAATACATGCACACACCACATTCATACCCCAATTTCTGTTCTGCGCTGGTTTACGTTACCAGTCTTATTGGTGCTTAGATCAATTTAGTGGCCAGCCAAGTTGATCACAAGTAGAAGCCAGACTCCTGCCAGTCCATCTCGTCAGATGAACCAACGCTTCAGGATGACACACAGAACAAGACCCAAAATTGATATGTCTCGCTCCATCTTTTATAGCCTTGTCAGTTCACCCCGTCTTTTGGGCTTTTGCTGAGTTATCATTGTGTTTCTTCTTGAAGGTCAATTGCCATTGTTTTCTTGCTGTTCTGGGGCGGATTCTTCTTGTTTGGTCTTTTATCTGTCTGCATTCTTCAGCCAGTTGCTACAAACATACTCTCACCCATACAGCATACAAAGGTTGAGCACTTATGTCAAGCTATAGAGCAATAGAAAATGGAGTTTCTTAAGGCAATGAAAAACTCAAGAAAATACATAAGATTAAAAGCAACAGGCAAAAAGTCTATTTGTATAATACCAGGACATTTTGCAAAGCTGTTTACCTGAGGAAATGGTGGACCCGCCTTAGGACCTGTGAAGTCCCCTCAGGTACCAAGAGCAGAGACAAAAGATGGGGGTGATGAAGAAATGGATTACAATTATGGAGAAAGAGAAATGAGAAGGACCAACACAGAAGAGGTAGGGCTCAATTGGTTAATGACAAGCGTAAAAATAGGTAAAGATGAGCAGGCCTCATAGACTCAGGGTGTGCACAAATCCTGGTAAAGACTGAATTAACCTTAGAGGAAAGAAAGCAAATAGAAGGGTGATGCATAATCGTGTGCTTACATGGAGAAGCCAGGATCTATGCCTAGATAAAAGTCAAGATGAGTATGGAGGGGCAAACCCATAAGGTATTAGTGTGTTTAGTAGAAGAGCTGCCTTATCTAGTCTTGCTGGGAAGAAACTGGCCCAGTTTTAAGGAGCCCCTAAGGAGCATTCTGGGAGAAGAGCACCAGAGAGCCCCATGGGCAAGGAGGAAATGAGGAAACACCCCAAAATGAAGACCAGCAGGAGGAGTCTGCCACTGCTAAAGAGACTGAAGGCCTCATAAGGCAAGAACAATTAGATAAGTCAGAGGGGCTGAGAGGGGGAGAAGAATCAGAGGGCTAATCCATCTGCCTGAAGAACATGAGGACACAAAGGTAATGGAGGTTGGAAACATCATCAATCAGAGCCAATTAAAGGTTGAACAGTCAAGAGAAGGCAACTTCAGAAAAATCTACAAGGAACAGTTGGCAAAAGTCAATGGGGACCTGCAACAACTGAAATTGATGCAGACCTACCCCCAGTTCAAGGTACACAGGGATTTGTCACACCACATAGATAAAGTGTCAATACCTGGAGAAAAGATAGATGAACACCTAATCCCGAAGGTGTATAGGAGGCCTTTGATGAAAGCCCATGAGATGCCCCTGATGGGATGTTTAGGGCAGGACAAGACCAAAGATTGGTTATTACTGAGGATTTAGACCAGGCATTCAAACAGATGAAGCCAGATTCTAGAGCCCTGCCCAGACTGTCAGCTCCCTTGGGAGACCTCCAGTGGCCCCATTGAGTCTGATGGCATTACTAGAAGTGCCCTTTGAGAAGGTCACAGTAGATATAGTGGGTCCAATAAAAAAGAGCACTGTGGGATACCAATATAGTCTAGTCCTACTGAACTGCATGATCAGATACCCAGCATCAGTCCAAATGCAAGCAGTTACAGCTTCTAATATTGCAGGGGACCTGTTAAAGATTTTTGCTAGGGTTCACTTACCAAGGGAAATGCTGTTGGATCAGCACAGCAATTTTATATTAAGGGTCATGCAGGAGATCTGAGATACCCTCAGCTTAGACAGATATGTAACTCAGTGTACCAGCTACAAACAGTGGTTATAACATCAAAAGGATGATAAAGAAGTTTATAAGGAAGGATCCCCAGTATTGGGACCTGTTGATCCCACCTTTAATGATTGTGATCAGAGAGACCCCACAGGTTTTAATGGGGTTTTTGTCCTTTGAGCTCCTATATGGGTGTCAACCCTGGGGAATTTGGGATATAATGGAAGAGGGGCAGAAGGACCAGGTAGGCAGCAGTAGTAACCCAGTAAAACATGTTTTACAACTTAGAGAACAGCTAAATATAATAGAATTAGCAAAAAAGAACTTGTGAGATGCTCTAGGGAGGCCAGACGACTCTTGTAATAGAAAAGCCCAAGAGTGGCACTTGGAAATGGGGGATAGGGTCTTAGTGCTACTCTCTAGTCAGGAACCAAAATTGATGGCCCAATGGCAAAAGCCTTATGAGGTTGCCAGGTGAGTAGGACCTGTGGGTTATGAAATCAGACAACAAAGGAGGAAAAAGCTGAGAGAAATATACCATGTGACCATGTTAGCCATGAAACAAAAGGGAGGCGTTGCTGGTTACTCTGTATCCAGAGGACCCTGAGCTAGGCCCCAGCCTGGAAAAGACCAAGAGAAAACCTTCATTGACAACAGGGGACCAGTTAATGGCCTCTCAAAGGAAACCAGCCAAATCTTTGGTGAGGGAGTATAAGGATGTCTTTATGAAAGAGCCTGGATATGCAAGGGTTGGGGCCCATAAAAGTGAGACACCTCCAGGCTAAGTGGTGAGAAAAGGCTGGAGGCAGATAGCACAGAAACTACAGTAACCGGTGATAGCAGAGATAAAAAAGATGCTGGAAAGGGGGATAATTTGAGAGTCCATGAGTCAATGGTAAAGCCTTATAGTGGTTGTCCCTAAACCAAATGGAACCATCCACCTCTGCATTGACTTCAGAAAAGTGAATGAGATAGCTAAGTTGGGTGTATATCCTATGCCTCAGGTAGCTGAAATGTTAGAGAAAACTGGGCAGACTCAGTACATGTCAACTTTAGACCCAACAAAGGGATATTGGCAGATCCTTCTGCAGGAAGCACAGGAGAAAATGGCTTTTGACATACTGTGGGGGCTCTTTGAGTTTAAAAGAGCACCCTTTGGTTTACATGGGACCACTGCTATCTTCCAAAGACTTATGGACCTCAGGAATGCAGGGCTAAAGGCCAACCCAAGCAAATGTGTATTAGGGAACGAAGAAACCCAACAACTGGTGTTCTTGGTGCACAAAGGCAGAATTCAGCCACTGATGAAGCGCAGGCTCTGAGATGCTATCCCCATTCAACAACCTAGAGCAAAGAGGTAAGTATGGGCATTCTTAGGACTAGCTAATTATTACTGAAGCTTTGTACCTAGGTTAGTGGAAATAGCAGCACCCTTAACTGAGCAGAGAAGGGCAAAAGCTCCTATAAAAGTATGGTGGACAGAAGAAAATGAATAGGCCTTTAGAAATATAAAGGAAGCATTGTGTTCACATCAAAACCAGTTCTAGCAAAAAGGTAGCAAAAGGTAGCAGCATTGTCCCAAAAAGAAGGGGACAGGGATATGCAATGGCATATATGTGTTGTGAATTGCCGAAACATGAGCTGGCCTACCCAACAATACAGAAAGAATGCCTAGCCATAATGTGGCCCATTGAGACTCTAAAATACTATTTGGTAAGCAGTCCATTTACAATCATAACTGACCATGCATCATTCAAGTGGCTGAAGCAGATGAAGACAGACAATCCCTGTTTAACCAAATGGTATTTAATTTTGCTGCCATATAACTTCACAGTAGAGCACAGACTAGAAAAAAAACATGTTAGTGCTGACTTTTTCTCTAGAATAAAAGGAAAAGGAAGACATGTGGGTGGCTGGCCTGGGTCAGGAAGAAGAGGCAGGGGTGTGAACAGGGAACTCCTAACCCTCTTATGTATAAAGACGCTCCTGTATTTTTTAAAATACTAGCTCAGGGTGGAAGCCATGCCTCTACCAGGGAGTACATAAGAGACCTGAATATAGGGACCCAGCAGTGAGGGAGAAAGCAGCCTGGATGCAGGAGCTCTGCTAGTGGAAGTAACAGTCAGTATGTGCAAAGCCACAAGTAGGTAAGCCCCATATGCAAGCCAGACCCTGGAAGACTATAGTGTGGGTGGGCCAGGCCCGAGGGACCACCCGACAGAGAGCAAATATTAGTTACCCCTCTCCCCAACTGTGCTGAGAACCAGTAATCAGTGGAAGAACAAAGCATGGCAGACAAGGTCACAGACCATATGGTTGGAAGAGTAAGACAAGTTCCTCCCTGCAAGAGGGCCATAGTACATCCAAGCGCTACAGCCTGAGGGCGGTCATGCCAAGTCCCTGGTTCTGGCTGAGCCCTGCAACTTTGCATCCCAAAGCTCAAGAATGTCAATTCAGGGCTGCCCATAGCCCTTTCTGTCTGGGCAGAGGCACCTGCTCGCCAGTGACTGGGGTCCCCCCTCAATGCAAGCATACATCAGATTGGGCTTTTGAGCCCATCTGACCAGTAGCAGGGCTCCGGAGAGCAAAAGCAGTGCCTAAGTCCTGTCCCCTTTCCCTGTGAGGCTGCCACATGAAGAAGGATCCTGCCTTGTGTTGACCCGGCTTTCTCTCCAACTCTAGGGACCTGAATTCCATTTCTTTAACCCTGGTCGTCATGGCTGGGTATCCAGTTTTTTTGAACATTGGGGTGGCTGCGGCCCCTCAGCCTACACCGTACAAGCAGCCCGAGAGAGAAGGCCGTGCAGGGTCGTGTTCAGTGCCCCTGGGGCTACGGGGTGTGGTGGGGTGATAGGAGGGTGTGAGTTCAGGGCTGCCCAGGGCTCCCTCTCTCTGGGTAGAAGATCCTGCTTTCAAGCAGTTAATACCATCTTTCCCCACAATGCACACATAGCTCAGATGGGATCCTAAACGCACACGACCAATAGCCGGGCTCCAAGGATGCCAGGCCAAAAAGTGGGGAGCAGGAGAAAGGTCAAAGGGCCTGCTGCTCTAGCAGGTGGTTAGGCCTTCTGGTTTTCTCACCCCAGGGTGCGACCAAATTGTTTTCGTTTTTTCTTTTTATTTAAAGTTTTGGGCCTCTGTGACCTCTCCACCCATATGCCGTACAGACTCAGAGAAGCACTCCTCCTCCCCTACCCCCACAAATGGATAACAACCAATACATAAAAACAGTATTAAGACCTTGGAGCCAGAAAGCTAACTACTGAGCTACGATAGCAGCCCTTTTTTCCAACTTCATACTCCTCCCAACTTGTCTGCTACCCCTTGGGCACTGCTCAGTACCCCAACCAGTTTGGCAAGACCCATCCTCTTACATCCTCCCAGTGCTCTATATGAAGCACAGGCAAGAACCTGGGGTTTGGTATACTATACCCCTTTGCCGGTTCAGAACGGCATGCCAAGCTCTGCAACTTCGCATCCCGGAGCCTTGCAACTGGCCAGGTTGGCTCAGAAGCTTATTTGAGCGACGCTTGCGTCATGGGGCGGGTGCAGTACACTAGCCACCGGTGTGTAAGTGGGATAAAAACCCTGGCCTTCCAGAGATCAAGAGTGATGAAGGGAATGAACGAGGCTAACGTTACTGAGGTGTAGTCTGGCATGAGGGGTTCATCAGATTTTGAAATAGAAATTACATAGCGATTATGTGAGATACATGGAGATATGACCAGCATCAGGAAGCCGAGTGCCGCTTCTTGGAATCGCGTGACTCAGCAATGATCCGAGTTGTCATGGCACGTGATCATTTTTATTTGTGTGTGTGTTTTTACAAGCTCCATGCAACTGACACATTTGTTATTGCTGATGTTACTGGAAAATGCATAGCCACTATATGCTAGGCTTTGTTGATGGGCTTTTTTCTTATTCAGCATTAAGTCATAAAAGCTCTTCAAGAGCAGTAACAAATGGACAAATGTTTGCCATCCATCTGCTGCTGGAGATGTGCCTGTTGCTAGTACCATTGTTTGTTTACAGGATGCTATTGATGTAACCCCGTAGCCAGCGTCAGCTCAGAATTGGACTTTGTTTTCTCGTTTTGAAATCTATTTTTCAGAACAAAGAATAAGACAATTTAGGGTTTTTAAATAAGTGAAAGGTATTTTGTGGCCCTTCCAAATGATGCAAAAGAGTTTACCCTTTGAGGACATTTAGTCATCCCTACTGTAGTAAAAACAAATTTACCTCCAGTTTCTACTATGGGCCCGAATGTGTGCACCTATCTTGTTCAGGCAGGCCTACTGACATCAGGAGGATTTAGCCCTCATAGCGATGAGTTGTGCTCCCAGTATTTGTGTGCTCTGAAGTGCACATGATACTTCACAAATCAAAGAATGAGATGGATTCTGATTCCCTCTAAACTCACAGTCATTTATAACAATGCAACACAAGCGTAAGACCTTTCTTTTCTGATCTTGTAGAATTTGATGTTCATTTTGTACTAGAGAACTTGACCTCCGAAGGGGGATTGAGTTGGATTGACTAGGGAAGGTTTTGCAAGTGAACAGGAGAGGGATTTGAAACAAGAAAAGGGGCTGCTTGGCTTTCAAGGGCTAACAGGTTGCCCCAAGCGTAGGGGTTAAAGTATGAAACCGAGTGTGGGATGAGGTACAAGGATTAGGTACAGGACAGGATATGAAAAAACGTGATGGAAATGTATAGTAAAAGCTGTAAGAAGAGCCAGAAATTCACAGAGCTCTAGAAGGAAGACTAGTTGCTGGTGAGCTACTTTATAAAGTAAGCCCTTGCTCACAAAGCACATGCACCTCTGACTCACTTAGTTTATGAGGTGCCTGTACCGTGCCTTCTTTCTATTCTTAGTGCTTGTAAGGAGCTGAGCCTTATAAGGCTCCAAGGGGCCTCGAGGTGCATCGAGTTCAAAAGGAGTAGAGGGTATTCAAAAACTAGAAAGAAGTTCTCAGCAGGCAGAAAAACGAGGCCAGCTCTTTTATAACGTCCTCACTGCTGGTTCTGTGACCATTCAGTGACAGATTCTGCCGGTTGCTGCACCCAGGAATACCCGGGTATGAGTCTGACTGGGAAAAGCCTGAGAGCAGTGGTGGGACACATACCTGGGAGTCCTCTAAGCCATCTGCTCTGTGCAACTTGCGGAAGAGTAAGTGGTATGCCAGCAGCCCCAGGCTTGGCTAAGAGACAATACACTTTTTCTGCTTGTTTCTCTCCTAGTTCTCCAGTGTAGCAAACCTATTCTTCTATTTCATTTCTTGAGTACTTGCCTGGGTCTTCATTTGCCTTGTTACTCATGGTCATGTGCTTCTGTGCATCACCTCTCTTGTCTAGAGGTCTGTCCTCCAGGTCTTCTCATTCAGCAGATACCTGTACATTTTGAATTATTCATGCAGCCTCTTTTTGCCTTCTGCCATGATGTCTTCAAATCACTACCATTTGCTCCAGCTGCATCTCAAGTCTGCAGATCTGCACAGCAATTCATGTATAAATAGCCTCTGTCAAGTATCCATTCTGACAATAATGTATATTCTAGACCTTTACATCTAGTTGCCTTCATTGTCTCCTCCATCCTTTGAGTTACCTCTCCTGTGTTCCAGAAGCTAACATAATCGTCCCTGCCTTGAAAGAAAAACAGACATTTCCCCCACTCTTTCTACACAAACATCCCTACTACCTCCCCCCTTTTAAGGCTTTTCCAAAGTCTGTCTCCCTTCTTTAGTTTGGGCTCAGCAGTTAAATTGTCTGTAGGCTCTGATCTCTGCAAGTCCTCCATCCTCTTCATGACTCAGCTCCAGATGAGCGTGCGAACTACACACTGCAATCAAATTGACCACCAAGCAGCAGAGAAACAAATTCATTTACTCCTAAGGAGGAAGGACTTGGTCATGCCTTTCCAAGGACAAGTCCCCTGCAAACTCCTCTGTTTATTGTTCTCTACTTGCTGGCTCTCCTGCTTGAATTCAGACCCTAAAGAAAGTCTCCCTGATCGCCTGGCTCAGGTCCTGATTCAGACTTGCACAAACCCTGGGTTTTTGGCAGTTGTTCCTGGAGTGTCAGCTATCTGTTTAGTAAAGGAGCCTAATTGCTTTTATAGTTATCCCGAAGGAAGGGAAGCTATTATACCCAACTTCAATGAATTTTTACCCAGTTTCTAGCCCAATATTAGGACAGCTCTCCCATCATTTACTACAGTGTATTTAATGCTGTTTCATGCCAATGGTAGTGGTCAATAGGGTTTTGGAGGCGTGGGCTGGACCTATTTAGTATGGGTTCCAGGTGGGCCCTGGCTCTCACCTTGGTCTGCTGGTCCCACCACTGCTTCTCCCTGCTGCCCAGCTGTGGCACGTTGCACAGAAACCCCTCGGGCTCTGTGGGCTTGGTCACCCCAGGCCTGTAGGCCCTCTGTTGCCAACTCCTGGCCTATGACACAGAGGCTGCATCTACGCACGACGCTACTGCAGTCATTACTGTGCATTTATTTAGTACTTGCTGGTGCCGGATGCAGCCCGCCAGGCCATTGTATCCGGCACGCAGAGCCCCACTCAAAATTAAGAAAATTAATATTTATCTGCCCGTCTGCTTGTCATGCAGCCCTTGATGGCTTGCCAAAACGCAGTAAGTGGCCCTGCACCTGAAATAATTGTCCGCCCCGGTATAGACACAGCCAGCATGCAGGAGCTTATAAACTAGGGAAAATACAATCCATAGCCTTGAGCCATAGTTTGGCTCTAATTTATTTAATATAATTCCAAGACTGGAAGACATCTTTATTCTGAATCCGCTTTGGAGAAAAACCCTCTCTGATTTATGAAATACTTCCTTGCCATAACATTTATGTCTCTTCAGGGGCTGTAACATTTAAGTTATGCAAAGAATTCAGTAAAGAATGGGACCTCTTGAAGAGGTGTGGCCCAACATAATTTCTTTTCCTTGGTATGTTCTGAGTGGCCTTGCACCTAAATACATTTTGTCACTGTGTGAAGCCGCATGCTTGGGATTCACAGTAACATTTCCATGAATAATTATTGGAGACTCTAAGGAAACTCAGTGGAGCAAAGAACCTTTTGATCTTTTGCCTATAAAATACATGTCTTCAGTGACAATTGGACACATTTTTATTTAGGTTATGCAAACAGATGACACACTTCTGACTTTGTTTCCTGCCATTTCCAGAAAGTGCTTCCTCTACCAGTGAAGGGAAAAATCCTTTGCTGAATTCAAAAGCTCATTATGGGATCTTATAAAATCTTGGTGTACGGAGGGCTTATGTTCTCCAAGACATCTGGGTGAATTATTAACATGGCATCGTGTCAGGTGTTCTTTGTCCCCTCTTTCTCTCACTCACTCTTGATAATTAGTTGGAACTTAGCATTCAATAATGCTGCCTTTGTTAAATGCCTGTGGGATGAGGTAAGGCTGTAGGATTAAGGCCAACATTTCTTTAGTCTCACACACTCTACAGCTTCAGCAGGCAGTCTTTGTAGGCAGAAAAGTTGATTACTCACTTTTTCTCTCCTCCCCACCCAAAAATAAGCATAGAAAACTAAGATTAACTTTTGCAGCAGCACTTCACAGGCCTAATTCAGCTTTCACAGCAACTGTATATTGGCGTAACCCAACTGCTTTGAATGGGGTTATTCTTGTTTTACACCAGTGCAAATGAGAAAAGAATTAAGCCCAACATCTTTATCCTGAATGTCAGAGCGAATAACACTTTTCTATTATGCTTTTATTCTCTTCCCTGCTTTCATTACTCAAGGCACAGACAATGGATCTAAAAATGAAGAAGGAAGGAACAAAGTGCAGGAACTCAGTCTTGACAAATATGTAAATACAATCTTTTTAAACATACAAAATCGAATGCCTGTAAATAGGGAAGCAGAGGACCCGGCCTTGTTTTACGATTTTAGGGATAATGACAGGTTGTCGCTTTGGTGGAAGGCATGTTCTCGTTTGCCAGAACCCGTGCTCACAAAAAGCATACATAATGATAAGCAACATGAATTTAAAAGTTCTTTCAGGTTTTTGTCACCAGTAGATTTTTAGGAGCACAGACAGGAGTCAGATCCTTGGTTGTTACTGATTATCAAAGAAAATGGAGTTCTTCAGGCCTTGAGAAATCCACTCCCAAGGTATTACAAGTAATAAAAATGTCAGATTCCTTATCCCCAGGAAAAGGGCACAAGGCTCTTTAGGAAGTGGGCAGCACAAATTTCTCCTGAACATCATGTGGTGGGTGAGATTTGCCCTCTCTTTCCTTTGGAATTAATTGGAGGATTTTAAACTCTTCCCAAAATTGTACATTCAGAGGTAGTCAAGAAGAGCTAAATGCATCTCTGTACCACTTCTAGATTCTCTCCAGAAATATCAGCCAAGGAAGCATGGACAAACCAGGAAAAAGGGATAAGTTAAACAGAACTTTAGGGCAAAATGGGTGCACAGCACTACCCGATAAGAATGGCAGCGCTTTGCACTCACAGAGTGTGTCTACACGTGCACATTAACATGAAGCAATAAACTCCAGCGCATATTGTGCTGGAGTTTATTGCTCCCAGGTGCCATGCTTATACACGTGCTAGGTATTGCAGGACATTGAACCAGGCTGCAGCAGCCCCAGCTGGCAGGGCACCCAGGGGGTCAGCCTGCCAGCCCATGGCTGCTCCAGTCCAGCTCAGCATGCCGCCAAGGGACTGGCTGGGGCATGAGGGTACTCCACGGTGGGACTAACTAGCAGGCAGCCTCCACACTAAAGCACCCTCCTGCTCCAGGCACCCGTGTCAGTGTCTACACAGGCGCTGCTGTGAAATAAAAAATTCTGCAGGAGGATAGCATTTGAATTTATAAGTACTACCCTGCTGTGGAGTTTATTAGTTTCCTGCGCTCTAATAGAGCCTCACGTGTAGACACCAAGATGTTTGCCGTGGAGCTAATTAGTCTACTTCACAGGAAACATCTCATGTAGATGCACCCACAGTACTGTAGTGTAAATGAGTGGGCATGGTGTCAGGCTGTGGAGGACTGACATGGAGGCTGGAACATTTCTCTGCGGCGTCAAGACAGAAAGCATGAGCTACAGAGTTTTTGCTGACAGGCAGCCAAGGAGTTATCACATTAGAGTGAGATTGTAAATAATTTACATATTCCATCGGGCAAGAATTGCTTTCTTTAGTGACTATTTACAATCCTTGACCTGGGTTAAGACCATCTAGTGTCTAGTAATGCTAAACACAGCAATGACTTGCCTATACATGCCTCTAGCTCCATATTAAGTCAACTAATGCAAGGGGTTTCAACCTTTTTTTTTAACAAGTGTACCCTTTCTGTCTCAAAGTTTCGGCTCATGTACCCCTTATATTTTTTTCTTGTTTTTAAGAGGTGCGGGGAGGGCAGATCAAGGCCCCCGCAGAGAGGGAAGGAGTGGGGCAGTGGCTGCACAGCCAAGGTAGAGCAGAGGACAGAGCCATCAACAGCTTGTCTGAGGGGTGTGGGCAAGTGGGGGCAGCTCCTGCTGCTGTGTGCACCCTGGAAGGGCATAGGGAGTACGTGCCCCCAGATCTGGGCATGGGGCAGGACAGGCTGGGGCTGAGGCAGTGCTGGGCTCTTCCCGGCAGGCGGGCACTGGGCTGGGTTGTGCTTGAGGCGGAGGGCAGTAGTGCTGGGAGGGGAGATACAGGAAGGGCTGCAGCCGTACCAGAATTTGCCATAGGCACCCCAACTGCCCCTCCAAGCACCGCTGCTACCTGCCCCAAGCACAGCCTGGTCCAACACCCCCACCAGGAAGAGGCCGGCACGGCCCCAGCCCACAGCAGCAGCCCACCCTGCCCATGCACACATCCAGGGGCACGTGCCCTTCTATCCACTTTTTCTCCCCCCCCCAAAAAGGGCACTGTCATGGAGCTTTTAAACCAAACTTTACAACTTGCTTCAACTGTCGTCCTGTCTAGCTCATCCCATTTGTTTATTAGCATCTGCCTTTTGCATTAAATAACTCCTTCTGGGTTTTCAATTCAAAACTTCTTTTTTTTTTTAATATGGGCCTTTGTCTGTGAATTTATTCTCAGCATGAAACTGAGCACTGATGGCTTTATCTGTCCCAGCCCCGTTACCCTTCACTCAGAATGTAGATCTTTACGGCCTTGTGTCAAATGTATTGCCCTAGGCTGGTTCCTCTACTGGCTGGAAACATTACTTCCCATGACACACCAGCCAAGGCAGCACTAGCTCACCAAAGGAATATTAAGTTGCCAGTTCTCATCCACAGTGACGCTGTCCTCCAAATAACCATTGAGAGACACAATACAAGAATACTCGGACAGTGATGGCCGACTGCACCACAGTTAGTCCAACTGTATCTAACCAAGCACTGGCGATGCATAGGGGGTGCATGCGGGTGCACGTGCACCCCCAGGAAGTGTCAGCTGCAAAACTAGTAGTGTCAGCAAAAGTGAACTTCTCGTTTCGCCGCTGGTGTTTCCAGGCTTGGCAACTGGCCACTCCCAGACTCAGGAGGCACCAGTCACCCATGCAACCAAGGATGCATGTGCTGCTGCTGGAGGCTGGAGAAATGTTTCTGGGAGCACTGGGTAGAATGGGCCAAGCGCTGACCACTGCTGTATCCTATATAGGGTGCAGCATACCTGCAAGACACCATCTCTACAAAACCCACTCCCTTTGGGGCTTCTAGAAACATTGGTCCTATCATACTCTCCCAGTCTGAATGTCAATGAATGCAAGGACCAAATCTATGCCTGTCCCTTCTACAGGGTGGCAGCATTTTCCCATCCGTGCACAGGTGTGTAGGATTATTTGCAAACTGGCCCCAGAGTGGGAGTGAGTGCCACAAGAAAATTAGCATATGCAGTAGAAGCATTAACATTAGGTAGGTTCAGAGACTAATCTTAAATTGAATGGGTTGGCCAGCCAGTGGAAGAGGCCTGCTCCTTTCTGTGTAGTATGAGACAGAGAAAAATAATACAAAAATAAACACAAAACAGGTTTCCTCTTCCCAACAGGAGCCACTTACACCTGAAACAAATAATCCATATTCCCATGGATGCGGCCAGAGATCCAGCCTTGCAAGATATTTTATAGATAAATAGTGAAGAATAGTGAATGAATAGATAAATGCATAAATTAGTGAAGTTTGTGGCATTTGCTCTTTTTGTCTGCAGAGGTACGTTCATGCTTAAATGAGCAATCCCACTGAAGACAAAGGACTCGAGGAACTAAGAGTGCGTAATGTTATATGTGTAGTCTTTTGCAGGATCAGAGTCATAAACTGTCACTTTAATTTCTACATTCTTAGGTTCATTTTTAGTACCTTTGGGGCCATCTGGTAGAAAGGGTCTGAAATATTTGACTGAAATTCTTTGTTTTCATAACTGCAAATGTAAGGCTCTTTTGTCTCTGGATATGTATATCAGTCAGTACGCGCACCTGAGGGCTAAATTTAATTCTTTACACACTACCATTTCTTAATGATCATCTTTCATATACAAATGTGCAACCGAGCAAACTCTACTCCCAGTTACACCTATGCAGGCCCACAGTAGAAAGCAGCTCCTAGCTGTGACCGCGGTTGGCCCCTGGGTTGTGTGTAGCTCCTGCAGGTCGTCCCTTTACCCCTTTGTCTCGCCCGCCACGACTTTGATGTTCCGAAAATATA
>JAGPOW010003395.1:14854651-14866422 GCA_030014935.1 Caiman crocodilus
AGGATAATGCAGAACAGAGTCTAGACAAAGTTTTGGATCAGCTCAACAAATAGAAATATTCTGATATTGTGAAATATTAAAAAATATTGCGAAGTCTTTTGATATTACAGAAACTGTGTGTTTTGTTGAAAAATCATTGTGATAGAAAATTCCCAACCAGCTCTAACATAAACCATCAAAGCAGCAGAGGTCTGGAAACGACTGTATTCCTAGGTCTCTTCACGGGTTGATCGCCCATACAATTTTCTGCAGAAAGTCCTCCAAAGGAGTCTCCCAAAACATACATCTAGGGAGAACCCACAAAATAACTTAGGTGCCTAACTGTTCAGTGCTACTTCCCTCCTGGGAGGTATATTGCCAAGGCTCTTCAAGCAGAAAAGGGATTTGAAACTGCATTTTCTGCATCTTAGCTCTAACCACTGGCAGATAAAATGGGAATCCCCTCTCCAGAGACATTTGTAAGAAATGGTTGGTTTGATCTCCTCAGATGAGAGCAACTTGACTGTGAATCCATCATACAGATACTTTCCTACAGACTAAACTTAGGCATCTACCTTTCCTGAGGTGTGGTTTAAGTCCCATCCCCTCATCATTTCCTCTTGGCTAGCTTAGATGACTTCCTTCTCATCATTCTGGCTGTCGTGAATCTCATTTTTTGAGCATCTAATAGGGCTGCGCAAAATTTTGACCACCATTTTGTTTCAGCGGTGTTTTGAGCATTTTAATGCTCAAACCCCCAAATCTGAAATGGAACGGGAGACGTGTCAAAACGAAACAAAACAAGGCAAATCATTTCAAAGATATTTTGGTGTTTTGAAGGTGTTTTGAAGCTGGGCTTGCAGGGAAAGAGAAAGTAAGGAGAGGGAGGGGGAAGAGTGGGGAAGACTGACATCTGTAGCTGGCATTGTCTGCAAATGTCCCTGAGGTCCCTTCCAATCCCAGTGCTCTGGGGGAGGGACCTAAAAAGTTTAAAAACAGCATATAAGCCTGTAAGTGCCTAAGTTGCCAGCTTTTGTCAGCCTGTCTCTCGCCAGAGAGCAGCATCTGTAAGGCACTGACTCTGCTTCCTAGCTGCTACTGTCTAGCTAGGGAGTGTGTCTTCTGCTTGCAAAGGACTGGATAGGATACAGCTTACACTGACAGTTTAGCTATACTAGCCTAACTTCAATACTAGTATTGTTATCCCTATACCACTTCTTTTTCTCCCTATAGCCATTCCTTTGAAATTATTCTTTTTTTTTTATCTGAAGAAAAAGAAATCTGTGTTTTGCCTGACGGTGTGTTTGCTAGGCACTGTTCAGGAAAGCACAGCATGGATTAGATAGATTGCACATGCAGACACCTACATATACACACACTACACACAGACACCTTTTCTAGCACAGGAAAACATGAAGCATGCTGGAAAGGTTGGTGCTGCCAAGTCTGGGCGGGGGCGGGGGGAGTGAGGGAGCAGGGGTGTCATTTCCCCACTGCTAAAGCTGAGACACAGCCTCTTTTCAACTCGCCACGAGGCTTCCACGGGTGCTGGGAGCAAGGAGGATGCAGCAGTGCTTGCAGCTGCACCCCCTCTGACACTAGCTGTGATAATATACACCAGCACCAGCAGCATGACAACAAGCAGCATCAGCAGCACAGTCTCCTCCACCTCAATTGCAGGTCCCAGCATGAGCCTCCCACTCCCAGTCTTAGAGGAGCTCAGTCTTGAAGTAGGGGAACTCAGCTTGATAGCATAAGAAATTCTGGGCAGGAGAAGGAAGCAGAGTTTGGGCTGCACACCCCACAAAGTTCCCCTAGAGCCAGGTCCCCTTGCCTGCAAGGGACTGTGGAGGAGGCTGTAGGGGCACCTGGCTCAGGTCCTCCTGTTGTTGTGCCTCTGCCTGCTGATGAGGGGGATAAGGCAGGAGCCCTACCTGCACCAAAGAAGTGAGGAGGTAGTGTGGTCTGGGATCATTCTGAGGTACCAGATGATCCCACATATGCTACCTGCCTGCACTGCTGAGCAAAAACTAGCCAGGACAAGGGAGCAAAATGTTTGAGCACCACAGGAATGTTGGTGCATTACCACAGGCACCACCCCTTTGCCCTTGCTCCTCCTCAGCCTGGCACCAGTGGGCGTATGCCCAAAAAGAATTCCCCCTGTTGCTTGAAAACCCCTGTCCTCTTGACACAAGGGCAGACCACCCTGGAACAGTGGGGGAAAGGTGGGTAGACAGTGGGGCGTATTTCCAAGGCCAGCAAGGTCAGCCAGAGCATTGGGAAGATGCTTGCTGTGGTTGGTCAGCCTTTCTCCTTTGTTGAGTAGCCAGGGTTCAGGCAGATCATGGAGCTTGTGGCCCCAGCATAAAAAGTGTCCACATGCACCACCTGAAGAAGGACGGTGGTGTCCTCCCTGTATGAAGTATGCAGGGAGTAGTTGAGGAAGGAGCTGTACAAGGCAGGTCTGCAGGTGCCCTTACACTTCACCTTGGATATCTGGAGCAGCCGGGGTAGAGATCACACTTACCTCTCCTCCACAGGTCACTGGTGCAACCAGTCAGGCTGTCAGTGAGCTCTCCTTCAAGCCGAGGTGATTGATGAGTCCCACATGGCAACTGAGATCATGGGGGTCATGAACTGCTCGGTGTCAGGGTGGCTCATTGGGCAGGGCAAGCTCAACTGTGGGTTTATGGTCACCGACAATGGGGCCAATGTGGTCAAGAAAGTCCATGATGCCAACTTTGTTGGCATCTGCTGTGTGGCACATAAATTCCACCTCATTGTCAGGGATGCCTTGGAGAAGGAGAGGGCTGCCAGTGATGGTGACAACACCACCAGCAAGCTCATTTCCAAATGCAGGAAGGTGGCAGGCTACTTCAACTGGAGCATCAAGGGGGGCAAGATGCTGTGGGAGAAACAGGCAGAGCTGAACTTCCTGCAGCACAAAATCATGCAGGATGTGGAAACTCAGTGGAATTCCACATACCTGGTGCTCGAGAGGCTGGTAGAGCAACAGAAAGCCATCCATAAGATGGCTTTTCTCAGGGAAACTGGGATGAGCAGCCCCCTTAAAAATGCTGAGTGGGATACCATCTCTCAGATCTTGGTGGTCCTCAAGCCCTTCCTTGAGGCCACCAAGACCCCCAGTGCTGCCAATGTCCTCCTTAGCCAAATGATCCCTGTAGTGGAACTTCAGAACCAAATGGAGAACTTCCAGGTGATCAATGTCCCTGGCTGGGGCAAGCTGTTGTCACCGGATGTGCAGGCACTGGTGAGACAGCTGAAGGAGGGCATCATGAAATGGCTTGATCCTTTGCAGTCTAGTACAGTCCACATGATGGCATGATGTGTGACCCAAGGGTGAATGGGAGCATATGCGGCAGCAAAACCCTGGATCACTGGACGGAGGTGCTGGTGAACAGAGTCAGGGAGGCAGGGTGGAGGTGGGGGGGATATAGAAGATGAGGATCCACTGTCCCATGCCAGCACACCATTCACCAGCCAGTCTCCTCCTCCACCACCAGTGCTGCCAATGTGGGCCAAGGGCATGGCTTCCATGGTGAGGTCCAGAGTCACCAGACCCCACCATCAGACAGGCAGCACTCAGGCCTTGGTGGCTGCCTATCTTGCCAAGGATGTGGAGCCACTGCTGTGCAACCCCTTGGCCTATTGGGCTTCTGGGTTGTAAAACCCTTTGTCAGGCTGAGGAAGCATCTGTAGTTGGTGTGTGTGCTCTTCCTGGATGGAAGGAACAGTAAGAAAGCCAGAGACTGGCATGCAATGCAGGAAAGAAAGCTAGTCAATGAAAATGGAAATGGAGGCATCGGGGGTAAGGGACAGACTGGGGTGGGGAGGGAAGGGGGATGTAGCAGCCAAAAGTGGAGAGGTACCTGGGGAGTCAGATGTCCAGTAGGTTGTAGTGTGTCATAATTCCAATGTCTATATTGAGTCCATGAGTTTCTGTATCCAGGAGGTTGATGAAGTGAAGTTCATAGGCTCATTTGCGAAAAGTGGTTTGAAAATTCGCTTTGAGGATCAGGCCTGAGAGATTGGAGACAGGTAGTTGTGCGTTCTTGTCTTTGATAGATTTTTGGTGTGCACTCATTTTGGCATGCTGTTGTTGTTTGGTATCTCCTACGTATTTTCCATCAGGGCATTTGGTGTCCTGATGGAGATATGTACTATGAAGAATCTTCGTACTGGAGATATTGTTGGCAGGTTTTGCGTGTCTTGTCATGGCATGGTCCGGATTCATTCAGTGTATTTTCATAGACTCATAGAGTTGGAAGGGACCTCAGTGGGTCATCTAGTCTGACCCCCTGTCCCTGGCAGGCAAGAAAAGAGTCACCAACCCTGGGGTCATGTGATCCCAACCAGGTGTCTGTCCAGTCTCTTCTTGAAGACCCCCAAGGATGGGGTGAGCACCACCTCTCTTGGGAGCCCATTCCAGATTCTGGTAATCCTGACTGTGAAAAACTTTCTCCTAATGTCCAGCCTAAACCTCTCTAGTAGCTTATGGGCATTATTCCATGTCATTCCAGGGGGTGCTCTGGTGAACAGATCATCGCCTACTTCATGTTGCTCTCCCCTTATGAATTGGTATGCTGCCACAAGGTCTCTTCTTAGCCTTCTCTTAGAGAGACTGAAGAGGTTAAGGTCCCTTAGCCTTTCCTTGTAGGGCTTTCCCTGCAGGCCTCTAATCAGGCAAGTGGCTCTTCTTTGGACTCTCTCCAGGTTGTCCGCATCCCACTTGAGCTGCGGCATCCAGAACTGGACACGGTACTCTAGCTGCGGTCTGACCAGTGCCGCATAGAGGGGGAGAATCACTTCCCTGGACTTGTTTGTGAAGCACCTATGGATGCACAACAAGGTGCGATTGGCTGTGCCAACTACTTCAACACACACTGGTGACTCATGTTCATCCTGGAATCAACAATGACTCCAAGGTCTCTTTCTGTCTCAGTGGTGGTGAGGTCTCCCCCCAGCCTGTAGGTATGATGGCAGTTCTTCCTCCCTAGATGCAGTACCTTGCACTTATCCTTATTGAATTGCATCATGTTGCTCTCTGCCCACTTCCCCAACCTGTCTAGATCAGCCTGGATCTGGTTCCTTCTCTCCAGGGTGTTAGCTGCACCCCATTAATTTTGTGTTGTCCGCGAATTTGGACAGGGTGCTTCCCACCCACTCATCCCCCCTCACTGATGAAGATGTTGAACAGCACCGGCCCCAGAACCTAGCCTTGAAGGACTCCACTGCATACATCTTTCCAAGCTGACACTGACCGATCCACTACCACCCTCTGAGTGCAACCCTTGAGCTAATTTATTACTGTAATCATCCAAGGCAAATCCCCTCAGTTTATTAATAAGGATAGTATGGGATACCTTGTCAAAGGCCTTCTTGAACTCCAGATAGATAACATCCACCTCGACTCCTGCATCTAAACAATTGGTGGCCTTGTCATAAAAGGAAATTAGGTTAGTCAGGCAGGACCTGCCTGCTAGAAACCCATATTGGTTACCTCTCCGCATCACATTACCCAGCGGGCTCCCACAGATGTGCTCCTTGATCATTTTTTCTAGGATTTTCCCAGCAGAACCTGACCCGAGAACCATGAGCACTCATATATCCTTGCCAGTGGATCAGCTATGACCCCTGCTAATTCCTTCATTACCCGTGGGTGGAGTCCCTCTGGTCTCAGTGATTTGAATATATCCAGTCCCTCTAAGTGTCTTTTTACCCTGTCAGGACTGACTGTTGGTCAGCTGATGTTCCCTTTGTTGGTGTTCATGATGTATGCTGAGGATTCGTTTTGAGCTGTAGGAAGCTGGCTTCTGGTGATGAGGGTAGAGAGGTTCAATGCTCGTTTGAATTTACAAACCACTTTTCACAGAGGAGCCTATGAACTGCACTTCATCAACCTCCTAGGTACAGAAACTCATGGACTCAATATAGACATTGGAACTATGATACACTGCAATCTGCCAGACATCTGACTTCCCAGGTACCTCTCCACTTTTACCTGCTACATCCCCTTTCCCCCCTACCCCAACCTGTCTCTCACCCCTGATGCCTCCATTTCTATTTTCACCCACTAGCTTTCTTGCCTGCATTTCATGCCAGCCTCTGGCTTCTTTACAATTCCTTCCATCCAGTAAAAGCACACACATACACACCAACTGCAGGTGCTTTCTCAGCCTGATGAAGGGTTTTCAACCTAAAAGCTTGGAAAGGTATATTTCTCCAACTATTCAGTTGGTCTTTCCTGAAGAACCTTGTCTGCTATGTCCTTAGACCAACATGGCTAAAACCTACACTCCTAGTACCTGTCTCTGGTCAGCTGACTGGAAGAAGGCAGGGCCCTGGCACATCTAAGCTCCAGGACCGGGACTGGTACGGAGAGGTCTCTGGCAGCTACTGGAGAAGAAGCTCCTGCAGGAAAGGAAAGAAAGACTTTATGGGCATGTCCAGATGAGCATGCATGTGTCTCTTGCCTTGACTCAAACCCCTTTGGGAATGAAAAAATGGTCCCTGCACTGCAAGTTTCCAGTGCAGGAAGAAAGTTAGACCTCTGTATCCAGGGGTCTAAAAAAATCAAAGTCTAAAAAAGCTAGGCAGGGCACGGTCCCGGACCATGCCCAGAGGCAACCAGAGGCTGGGTCCTCCAGATGCTCTGGCTGCCATTGCGGGGATTTGGGGGAGTAGGGGCTGGGGCTTGGTGGGGCAGCCGTCAGGGGGCCTGCAGCAGCTGGCGGGGGATGGGGCCAGGTGGGGCAGCAATTGGGGCGCTGAGGTGGGGCATGTGGGCCTTGTGGGGGGGTGGTAGCCCCTCAAGGGGATATTTGGCCCCTGTTGGGGAGCCATAGTCCTTGTGTGGAGGCTGAACTCCCTGTTGGGGGGCCCAACCCCCTGTGGGAGGGCAGCAAAGTATATATTCATGAATTCATGAAATGTTATTAGAGTTCACTTTATCATTATTATGAGAGACATGCTTTAACACTGTAGATATATCAATAAAACATTGTCCAACTGATCACTGTCTCTGTCTCACTCTCTCTCTCTCTCTTTATGGTGGTCTTTTGTTTTACTTGTGGAGGAACATGGATTTGGGGTTATTTTACAGAGTGACTTGAGGCACCTGTTTAGAGTGGGTCCCAGCATGGGGTCCAAGAACCTATAGGGTTTAGTAGGGTCTATTAGGATTGTGACCGAGCTGAAGCTTGAGCACTGCCTCCCTACCAGTTATCTTTTCCAACAAGACGTGGTGGCAGGTGGGAAAAGAAGGCACTTGCAGGACCTGGGGGTATCATGGCCATCTCTAGGAACCTACTCTGTGACAAAGTGCAGTTTCCCAGAAACCCCTCCACCTAACTCCTTGAAACTTGGTAAGCTTCATGGCCTCAGCAGGGGCTCCACCATCCCTGCTGTTTTCACCCCACTCTGTCTTAACACACAGACGTGGCCCAAGTTTTGCTTGTCAGGACCTGAGGTGCAGTTTCCCTGAAACCCCTGCACCTATCACCTTGTGTCTTGGCAAGCTTCATGACCTCAGAAGGGGCTACTGTTTCTGTTATTTTCATCAGAATCAGGCAAGAAATTACACAGTTATAGGCATTTTAGTTATTCCCCATCATAGCCTATGGACAAAACACTGAAACAGTGTTGAAACAGTGTCAAAACTTGAAAATAGTTTCAGCCAAAATGAAACAAAATAACAATTCAAAATGCCAGAACAAATCGCTGTCCTGTTGAAATGCTGAATCTGAAACCAAAACAAAACACAGGCATTTCGCACAGCCCTAGCATCTAACCCTTTCTGTGTACTATGTCTGGAGCCTAGGCATATGAATAAGAGTTGTTTTACTTGATCTGGTATCCAAAGGCTAGCTGTTCAGTGTGAGCTGGTAGTGTTGCCTTTCAGCTGACTCCACGAGACACAGCCATGCTTCTTTCCAGGTCCAGAAGGTCTTTTATTCCAGGATCTCCTCAGCAAGTGAAGTCAAACAAATGTTACAGACATGACAGTGTTTACTAGGTGTGCAAAGCTTCAGGTGCTGATTTGATCTGGAGGAGATTTGGCCTGATTCTGTCGCCTAATCTCTGAATCCAAATAGAATTAGGGGACCAATTAAAAGGTCCAAATTGATGCAAAGCTTTCTGAACCAATTCAGAAAAGATTCAGAGAGCTTCGGTGATTTGGGCAGTCCCCAATGGCTGCAGCAGGGAACTGGACCTGGCCTCCATGCTGGTAAGTAGGGGGTAGGGGAGAGGAGTCTGGAGGAAGGGGAAGAGGACCATGGGGGGATCTCTTCCAGGCCCCATTCCCTGCCTGCTCCCCCCAGCCCACCTGAGAACCCCCCAACTCCTGCCCACTGTCCCAGCCCCCACCCCCCATGGCTGCACCGACCAGCCCCAGCTCCCAGTTATTTTTAAAAAAAAAGCTCATGCTCACTGGGTGCTGCCAGGCAGGGGGACAATCCCTGCTGCCCCCCACTGCCTCATGCTGCACTGGGGGCTCTGCCACGGTGCCCCTAACCCTTGTGCCAGCCCCCATGGGTGCTCACCTGCCCCAGCTTTTGGCCCTTTAAAAAAACAAAACAAAAAACCCTGCACTCACCGGCTGCTGCAGTGGCCTTGGGGCTTCTGGGCACTCATGACAGAGTCTCCCATGCTTTACAGAGCAGTATAGTTCAGCAGGAATGCCACCCCCCCGCAACTGGGCAGGAGCTGGTGAGTGCAGGGTTTTGTTTGTTTTAAAGGACCAGGAGCTGAGGCAGGCTGGGCAGCCATGGTGGGGGGGAGGCTCATTTCAGAGCCCCCCATGTGGCGTGGGGCAGTGGAGGCCTGCAAGGATCACTCCCCAATGGGCAGGAGCTGGTGAGTGGAAGCTTTTTTTTTCCCCAAGAGCCAGGAATCTGGCTGATTCAGCAGGAGCCAAATCTCTGAATTAGATTTGGGTGAATCAATTTGGGACAGTGACTTGAATCACCAAATCCAATAACTGCCCCCCGAATTGGTTGAATCAGAATCCAAAGTGAATACTAGCCACTTCATGCAGGTATAATGCTTACTATAAACTAAATAAAACGTATCTTAAGCATCAAAGCCATAAAGGCTCCAGTGGGTTGCAGTGTGCTGCAAGGGCTGGGACTAGCAAACAACTGTAGTGTAGCTAAATTAGGACTTTTCCAGCAACAGTATCTCCTAATCATATTACCCATCACAGGGATATCAAACTTATTGGGTCCTGAGGGTCAGATGAGGTTTGTTGGGCACATAAACCAGTTTGAAAATGGCTGAAACCAGTTTGAGATTGATACTACATTCAACCAGATCTAACTTAACTGATTTGGCTCAAACTCATTTATACAATGTTTGTCTCAGATCCCTTGCTGGTTTAAGATAAACCAGACACCCCCAGCATCCTGGCATGCTCTCTGAGCTGGGTGGGGCTCTCTGCTGCACAGCAGAGCGAGCCCCTTCCCTCTGCTCTCTGGCTGAAGCTCTGGCAGTGACTTGCAGACACAGCAGAGTCTGCCTGGCTTCCCCCTGCCCTTACCTCCCCCCTTGCTACTCACTGCTCAGGTAGGAAATATCCACCTCCATCCCTCCCCCCCCCCCCAATCTCTCACAGCAGGGACCCCAGCTCCACAGGCCCTAGGCATGTGGTGTGCTACCTAATGCAGACCTATGTGTTTCCAGTTTCACTGGGACAGGCAGCCAGAACGGTGATCACTTAGGTCAGCTGGTAAGCTGTTTAAGAACAGCCTGAAGTAATGAAGAGAGGTTATTGTTTTGCTGATCCGGTGATAAAACACTGTTATCAGCCCTCTGCTGGCTTGCTCTCCTGTCAGTTTGCTGCAGACAGTATAAAGAAGCAGGGAGGGAGATTGAAAAGCTTCGTATCATCAACAGATGCATGTACTGCACCCCTCCCCCACCTTGCCTCAGAGTGCTAGCAGGGGGCTGGGTGGGGCTTTCCGTTCCAGAGAGCTGGGCTGGCCCTGCCCCTCTGCTCCCTGACTGGAGCTCCAGCAGAGACTGAATGTACAGCAGGGTCTGCCTGGTTTCCTCCTGCTCTCCCCCTCCCCACCAGGGGTTTCCCTGCTCCCCTCTGCCTTACACAGACACGTCTCAACATTAGCTATCATACCACATGCTAACTATGGTCTGCACTGTGGGAGATGGGACAAAGGCAGACAGCAGTGTGGGCTTAGGGCTTTTTGGAGCCAATCAACAGGTAGCTGGTCACATCCCTCCATTTCTTCCTTGGAAAAGCTGTTTAACAAGAACTTGAACTAATGGAGAGAGGCTTTGTTTTCTGATGGGGTGATAAACATTGAGTTAGGGGTGATAAACACTGTGTTATCAACTCCCTGATGGGCTGCTCAGAAGGGGAGGGGGAACCCCTTCCTAATCAGACCATCTTGCCAGGGCCTTACCCTGCCCACCCCCATTTCAGCACTATGGAAGGTATGGGAGGGTTGCTCTAGCACCTCCTGGCTCCTAGCCTGAGCCGCTGCAGGCATGTACCTGCATTTCTGGGATGTTTATGTGGTTACAAACCCAGCCTAGCCAGGTTAGACTAACCTGCAAAGATTGAATCAATTCAGGCTCAGCCTTTTTGAATGTCTGTCTCTAGCCTTTAAGTGTAGTTAACACATCTTAAGTTTAACATCTGACAAGGCCCTCAGGTCCCTCTGCTTCTGTTCTTTCAGCTATCCCTTCATAATGTTTCCAGCTGGGGATCTAACCAGCACAAGTGTAAGCACAAGAGTAAGGCAATACAGAGGTGGCAGGGTGTCCTGCTTGCCCCCTCTCAAATATTATGGCAGCATGCTGCTATGGGCGGTATTAGGGTAAGAAGACAACATAGGGCATAAGAAAGAGTAGGATGAGGCAGTGTGTTAGGGAAGGACCTAGTCAGAGCTACTGCCACCATTGTGTGGACAGGCCCTTATAATTTCCTCACTGTTTCATAGATTAAGCAGGGCTGTGGCCACGAGCAGTTACTGCAATGGCTGCAGAACTTGCAAGGAGTTGTGTTGGGAGGTGAAGGGAAACAAAAGAAGCCTCACTTCTCCCATCTATGGGGAAGGGAATGCTGTAACTGGTCAGCAGAGGTATAGGCCTTGGTTGCCCTCCTCATTTCTGACAACAGCATCGTGCCCCCACTGCCATGAAAGCAGAGCAGGGCCTGCCACACTGTATGTTCAAAATCATTTTAGTTCTGTCCTAAAAATCTCATTCTCTCTTTGTCCCCTTTATTTGAACTCATGGACAATGGTTAAACCATTAGACAAGTCCCCTTTATTAATTTCAGATCTAGTATAACATAGACTGTATCAGGCAAAGTTCATTCCAGGTTTAACTCCATCAAAGTCAATAGTTATACAAACAGAGAAATTTAAATTGCTGCTTTTTGTCTTGCTCTCTCTGGATTCAGAGGATTCAGTTTTGCCACAGACTTTTAGGAAAGTTGAATCTGGCTTGTTATTTTCAGAGCCCTGGGCACAAATATATCAAAATAGTTTGTTGATTATTTACAGCTTTACTTCCTGCCTGCCACTTCCTTGACAACTTTAAAAGTCATAGTATCTAGGGTCAGAAGGGGCCTAGAGCAGGCCATCTAGTCTGACCCCCTGCCAATGGCAGGAACGAGTGCTGGGGTCACATGACCTCAGCCAAGTACGTATCCAATCTACTCTTAAAGACGCCCAAGGCAGGAGCAAGAACAACTTCCCTAGGAAGCCGGTTCCACGTCCTAGCCACCCTAACTGTGAAGTAGTGCC
>JAGPOW010003395.1:14890989-14903412 GCA_030014935.1 Caiman crocodilus
AAAAAAATATACCCCCACCCCCCCCCCCCCCCCCCCAAAAAAAAAAAAACCAACCAAACAAACAAACCAAACTTCTCTTTTGGGCATTTTGGTGAATGGGCCCAAAAAGAAAGGTCTTACAGAACTTCCAAAACATGTCCAGGCTGGGGCTGGATGTCTGCAGTCCCAATGACTTCATTGCAGCTCTGTATGAGTTCTGCAGGGATTCGCCAACCCAGTACAAATTACAGGATGAGAGCCTATGATTGCATCTCCTCTAGAGCTGGGTCCTTCTTGTCTTGTGATTATTTACTGCCTACTAAAATGAGTCCCCAACATGGCAAACAAATAGTTCCCACTTTAAGAATGTAAAGTTTCAAGTGCACATTTTTACATCCCATACGCCCCTAGAATGCATTACATTTAAGGTGCGATGTGTACGGTGTATATTTAACATGTTAATCACACCATAAATAGTAACAGTGCTACACATACAGCTCATTACAGAGCCATTAAGTGGCAAACCATCAACAGAGATATTCCACAAAATATCTGGACTACCTTGTGGCTTGTTTGTATGGCACTGGGATGGGGGTCGGCATCAGGGCTGGGATAGGCATAGTTCTAATGCCACAAATGGGCTGTCAGGGAAGCAGGTTGCAGCGTTTCCCAAAGAGGGTGGTGGAAGCCCAGGGGAACCTCCTGCTGGAAACTTGGCAACCCCTGCTCTTGGCAGCCTTTCCTCCTTGCCCTGTAGCCGCACAAGGGTTGTGGGACGAGACATTTTAAAATGATGGGTTACAGGGAACCGCCGGGAACAGCCCCAGGTGGATTGCCTTGCCCTGCAGTTCCCAGGAAGCTGGAAGTGAGGCACTTTAGACATCCCATCCACAGGCATGCTAGTACCGGGGAGAGGCTCCTCAATCCCAGAGGCCTCATGTGGTGGGACTTATAAAAACTGCATGTACAGCCTAGCTAAACAAGCAGTTTTTAAAAGTTCAAGCGCGCAGAGATTCTGGGATCAGTGAGAGCCTCTCCCATTCCCGGGTTCTGGCAGGGAATCCATGAGTTTGCAGGTGCCAGGAAGAGGGAGTTAACTGCCACCCCCCGCTCCCAATCCCAAATCCAGTACCTGCACACCCATGCTCTGGGCTTCCTTCCAGCAGCGGTGTGATGTGGATCAGTCCCCAGTCACACCTCCTGCTAGGCATGCGTGTCATGGCAGGAAGTACAATGGTTGGGATTGCAGATTAGATCTCATTGTGCCATTAAGTGAATGTCTGCCAGCTGTCACAGTAATGTAGTAAAGAGAGGGGCAAGAAAATCTAAGAAAACCTTCACTTTTGCAGCTCAATAAAATGCCTAAATGCCATGAAGGTAGTTTCAAACCTCTCAAGCAGCAACTGGTCCTGTACCTTTCATAAGAGAGAAAGCTTTCAGATTATTTATTTATATTTATTGTGGAAATAAAAGGAATATTTACTTCCTCAAATAACATCCTTTAAGGAAAAACGCATTCTGAGGTGTAAAATTTTATGTTGGATATCCCCAGGAACAAGGCATGAGATCTCTACAGCAGCCGGTGTTCTTTTAAGAAAAAGCTGCACCACAATGCAAGCAGTTGATAGAGTATATAAAGCTAGTCAATCTTGGATCTGCCACATCATTTCTTTTTTAAGTGTTAACAGTCTGAGATTTCCATGAGCTAGTAAGACGCTCAAGCTTTCAGCAAGGGAAACCATTTACAACTTGTTTTGTTCAAAAGACTTGTTGGTGACAAAACTCTTTCTTCCTTGGTACAGCCAATTTAAACTGAGCTGACAAGTTTAAGACTACATATTGAGACAGAAAAATGTTACCATTGTTTGGTAGCAGATTGAGCTGAAAGTTCAGTGGCTATAGCTACAGCCCTCTAAATCATGAAAAGGCAGGTTATGAACTGCAGGAGACAGAGGCTAAAAGAGCTTCCCACAGCCACCTGATATATACCAAATAGCCTAGGCTGATAAAGTAGCTCCATGGTATTCTTCCAATGCATTGTAATGAGACCTAGTAAGATTGAGATCTGTGTTGCTACTGAGAAACTTAACCATGAACTCTTGAAATATTTCTTTTGAAGTGATAAAGGGATACTTTAGACAAAAATGTCAGACTTACAGGACACAGCCCTAGGTGCAGTGTACAGGAGTGAGCTATAATGGCTAAAGTTAGAGACTACATAGCTAACAATACCCCATGCTGAAAAGACTGTTTTTAAAAAAGATCAAGTAATCAAAATAATGCTAGGCACATCTACACATGCACTTGCTGTTGAATGAGTATACTCCACAGTAATTTACTCTGGAGTAAATTCAACCTGGGCAGGCATCTACATGTGTGTGCATTTGGGAACAGATTTACTCCTCTGCCCTCTTGCAGCAGCCAGGCGGAGTGCTAAGGTCCCCCTGGGTGCTAGCCCAGGGGCTTGCAGGGAGCACCAGGCCAGGAAACAGCTGTCTCCTGGTGGGGGCTGGAAGATTGCTCCCTGCCTCTGGGAGCTGCCTGCTGCCAGGACAGGCTCAGATGGTGAAGATCAGATGGGGACACTGTCCTCCTGCCCTGCAGCAGGGAGCTCCTAGCCCTGGCTCCCCAATCAGGGGCAGGAGACTTGGAAAGAAGTGTGGGGAAGGGATAAGTCCCAGCCCCCTGCCCTGATCTGTCAGTAGAAGAGCTAGCAACGAATCTCTTCAACAACACCAGCAAGTCTCCGGCTCCCTGCTGCCTAGCTAACCATGCTGCCCAGCTGACCATCCACACTAAATTTGCTCCCAGTTGACCATTTACATGTGCCTTATTCTATAGTAATTACTTGGTAGTTAATTTGCTACTTGCACTTGTGGGTAGCAAATTAACTGCCAAGAAGAGCAAATTACTGTGCAGTAAGGGACTACATGTGTAGATGGTGATGCTTACTACGCAGTAGTTTGCTCTACTGCAAAGTAAAGCATTTCGTGTAGGCACATCCACTGTTACTGTAATTTACAATATATTTTCAACACGTAGGCAAGATTAAACCTATGTCACATTCATACATGTTTTAAGTGCATGTTTTAAGTACCTCAGCACGATCTGAAACATGAGTTCTTATGAATGCCTATTCAACACTCACTGGCAAATGAAAATTAAAAAAACTCCAAAGAAACAACTTGACAGGGCAAATGACCCAGTAAACAATAGAGGCGGCTCTCAACTGGGTCTGGATTTGGGAACATAACCTAGCACAGAAAACTTTGAGATATCTTGTTCTGGATTTTTGATCCAGCTTTTTTTTTTTTTTTAAATTTATAGAGATGAAGAAAGCTACAAAGTGTGGATCTTTACGTGGTTTCCAACCCTTAAAGCTTCCATGCTGCACACTGGACCCACCTGGGAGTGGCTGCGGGGGGCAATGCTGTGTGGGTTCTGGACTGGCCAGAGCAGGTGCTGCATGCAGCATGTGGCCTGAACCAGCTGGGGCAGGGGCCACATGTGGTACAGGTCCCAGAGCAAGAGCGAGAGTGAGTAGTACTGCATGCATTATGGGTCCCAAGCCCTGCATTTGCAGCTGATCCAGCATGTCCCACTTGCTGCATGTGGATCCATTCTAGACCCATGGATTGTAGCAAGGTGTGCATATTGGGGTTCTGTGGCCTGGACTGGCCCACTGTTTGTATCTTTGACACCCCTGCATTAGCCCATGAGAATCCTGAGCTGCTATTGGGCTACTTATGTCAGTCCAACACCAACTCCTCCTAGCATAAGGGTCATTTTGGAGTACGCTGGGAGTTTGGGGTTTTTTTGGAGATTCTTATCTAGTGGTGTAAGTTCTGGTAATGATAGCCTTTGCAGTGATGATGGGGCCTGGAAACCCTTAGAACATGTTTGGAAATCAGAAAAGTGGAGAGAAACCAACTATGTGTAATATGCTGAGTTCCAAGCCCTGGGTCCAACCAGTCCTAAATAAGTAATCAAAGTAACCAATCCCCTGAGGCTACAGAAAAACAGGCCTTGCCTTCTTGAGGCTTTAAAAGCCTGCCACAGATAGCAGCATACCCTCTGGGCAAAGACTCTTGTTTGCTCTGTACTCCTTCACTATTCCTTGATTCCTTGCTTAATTGAAACACTAGCTTTGACTCCTAGCTTACCCATAATTCTGGCTTGACTTGCCTTACCTTGACTCTGGCTTCAACTCCTAATTAGGCTTCATTTTAGACTTTTAGCTTACCTTGAACTCAGGTCTTAACTTCTAGTCCTGTGACTCCTGGTTTACTATGAACCCTGACCTTGACTCCTGGCTCCCCATAAACACAGTTTCTGGACTTCCCCTGCTAACCAGGTAACCTTCCATGACCAGCTATGCCTTGGTCCCTAATGCTTTGCTGGAGGCATAGCCAACAACTTTGCCACCTTGGGTAGGGATGCTGGAGAGTGTGTGGGAGTTGGGGTTGCCAAGCTGCTGCTACCGTGGGGGATCCCTGAACACCAGCTGCTGTTGTTATCATGCGGTGTCTCTGCACACTGGCCACTGTGCTGCTGTGCAGGCTCCTTCCAGTCTACCATTTTGATGCTTTCCTCTAAATTGGCTCTTGAGGCTAGTGCCCTGCTTGTTCTGCCTTAATTACTCGCTCTACTGACTTATACACTCCACGGCCACTGAGGGTAGGAATAGATGCCGCATTTGTCCATGGACAAGTTGTGCTTGTGTTTGTCCACGAACAGAAATATCCTAGGGTTGGCATGTACTGGTTTCCCTCGCTTTATGAGGATTTGTATGTGCAAATACAGTCTTATGTGATGACGTTTTTTATACCAAAAATTCATTATATGCAAGGTAAATTTACTTTTATGCGATTGGTATTGTGGAAGCCCACAGTCAGCTGCTTTGTACTGTGCATTGTGGGAATGATGCACACGAAAATATAGTCTCCTGTGTGGATCTGTGCTCCTTGCTAGTTGTCTGCAACATGTGTTTCCGTAGTTGCCATCCCCATTATGGCTTCCAAGCATCTCAATAGCTTTTGAACCATGATAGATTTTGAACCATGCAGAAGCACCAGTCTCTGCTTGTGTGTACTGTCTGTTGTTGGTGAGTACCAAAACTGTCTTGTAAAAGTGGTAGAAATGAGTCTGGAGGTCAGTACAGTCAAGGTCTGGGAATGTATCCCTATTTGTTACACTGTAAAGTGGGTTCCCTTTATGCGAATTTGAGTTATGCGCCATTTTCCAGGAATGCATGTACAGCATAAAGTGAGGGAAACCTGTACATATATTGCCCTTCTAATGAGGATTTATTAAGTGGCTGAATGCCTTGCTGCTTCTCTGCCATTGATTCAATGATGCAATTCTGGGATTACCACTCAGACACACTTAGCAATGGCCTAGGATAAACTGTTAGTATTTCTTATCCCATGAACCGTTTTAGGATTTATTTCTAGGCTAATGGACACGGGCATCTGAACAATCATACTCTTTTCTTGAGATAAAATGGTTAATTCCTGGACAAATGTAATATCTATTTGTAGTCTGACAGTTCCTTTTCTACCAAGAAAAATGGTGGATTTTCCATCTCTTGGTATCTGCAAATGCATGCTTTCTGGAAGATATGCATTAGTGAAACACAATGTTTTAGCCAGATACAAGTTACTGGGTTCAATACAGAGGTAATTAAACTTAATGGCCTGTCATATACTGAAGGTCAGACTAAATAATATAGCCATTAAGGGTGTGCAAAATGGGCCATATTCTATTCAGAGTCAGCCTGAATTGGGGACAGTGATTTCATAGATTATAGAGTCAGAAGGGATGCAATGGATCATGGTGTCCGACCCCCTGCCCCTGGCAGGAAAGAGGACCAAGGTCAGATGACCCCAGCCAGGTGATTGTCAAGCCTCCTCTTGAAGACCTCCAAATTAGGTGACAGCAACACCTCTTTTGGAAGCCCATTCCAGACTCTGGCCACTCTTATTTTAAAAAATTTCTTCCTAATGTCTAACCTAAATCTACTCTCTACTGGTTTGCACCCGTTATTCCTAGTTGCTCCCTGAGGCACTCTGGTAAACAGCACATCCCCAGTTCCCTGCTGTCCTCCCCTGATAAATTTATAGGCGGCTACAAGGTCACCCCTCAGTCATCTTTTGTATAGTCTGAAGAGATCCAGATATCTCAACCTCTCTCATAGGGTCCTTCACAGAGACCACTAATCATGCGAGCGGCCCTCCTCTGAACCCTCTACAGATCCTCCGTGTCCCTCTTGAAGTGCAGTGCCCAAAACTGGACACAGTACTCCAACTGCAGCCTGACTAATGCCGCATAGAGGGGGAGAATCACCTCCCTCAATCTGTTGGTCATGCATCTGTTAAAACACAACAAGGTGTGATTGGCTTTGTTGATGGCCTTGTTACTTTGCCAGCTCATGTTCATCTTGGAATCAACATGACTCCAAGATCTCTCTCAGCCTCTGAGCTGCTGAGGAGGACATCCCCAAACCTGTAGGTGTGCTGGGGGTTCCTCCTTCCTAGATGGACCACCTTACATTATCTTTGTTGAATTGCAGCTTATTACGTTCTGCCCATTGATCCAACCTGTCCAGGTCAGCCTGTATCTGCTCCCTGCCCTCTGGTGTATTAACTTTGCCTCATAATTTGGTATCATCCATGAACTTGGAGAGGGTGCTCACCACACCCTTGTCTAAATTGCTGATGAAAATATTAAATAAAACCAGCCCAAGTACTGAACGCTGCGGGAGGGACCCCACCGCCTTACTTATCACATCAGCAAAAAGCCTTGGGATCTTGCCATCATCGCTAAGTCTAGACCATCTGGTTCCAAATGGCAAAAAGCCAGCCCTGATCCTCCCGTCATCTGCTGGAAAGCTTCTGTTATTGTATCTATTGTGATATAGATCTACAGTAGGACTCTTGTACCTGGTACTGTACAGTCCACAGAGGGGTAGTCCCCACCCCAATTAGCTTGTCATCTCCACCTTTTTCTCTTAGATAGGGATCAGGCTATGTTCAATGAGTCATTTATCTCCTTCAGTCTGGGTTATTATAACTCACTGTGTCTAGAATTGCTTATGGAAACACTGCAGAGGCTCAAGAGTACGAAGAATGCAACTGTCCACCTTCTCAACAGGATCTCACAAGGGTGAATACAGGCTCTCAGATTGCCTTTCCTATCACTTCAAGTCTTTTCTGCCTTGATCCTAAAACAAATAATTACCCAGGACTTAGCTGGATTGGCAACCACTTCTGCACTTAAGATATAACTTCATGGCACAATGCACCGCTATATAGAGAAATTGGAACTCCCTCTCAATGAGCTAGATCAGGTACCAGAAGTAGGAAAAATACATTGCCCTGGAGTCCGTTAAGGGTTAATATATTCCATTTTGCCGCACGGCTACTTAGTCTGCTTGGAGCAATTTGTGAACATGGCTACATTGCTTCTGGTACCCAAACTAGATCAGGGGTCTCTACATTTATCATAGAAGCATAACTTTGGAGGGCTGTGACAAAGCAACTTGCATACCCAGGCTAAAATGTATAAGAGTGGGGGAAGGAGTGGTGGCTGCAGAATAAATAAAAATGAGTTTGAAGAGTTGATCATGCTTCAAGGGTTATGTCTGGCTGCTTTCAGGCCAATACTTATTCTTTCTTGTCAAAGAGTAATGGACAGGAGATTGCATATACTCTTGTTTAAACACCAGTCTTTGTTCATGTGCACACACTAGCCATTTGATTAACATTCAGGTAAGAAAATCCCATTTGTATGAATGCTCATGAATGGCAAGGGGAGAAGCATGGTTGAATCAGCTGAAAGCTGTGAATTTGAACAAAGATTTGCAAACATTCTTCTTCAACATTTGGTCATCAGACACTGAGCATTTAGGGTGATATTAAAAAAATATTCCCAACTTGTCTATGCAAGGAAGAGAAAGCACATGTTTAACTTTTAGAGGAATTAGAGAGTTGTCCATGTCAACACATTTTCAACATGTTAAGGTAATTATGCTCTGACTCAACAGTAGTAAAAATTTGTTTTCAGCTGCTACTAATTTTCTTCTTGGCTACATGTCTGACTGAAGAAAGAAGGAGAAAGAAGCTGTTTACATAGTGCAAATAAGAACACAATTCAAGAGAGTGGGTATGCTAATGAGAAAGGAAGACTTCAGTACTACACAACTACAAGGGAGAAAAAATGTCTACCATCTTGAAAACTTGATGACAGGTTGCATGTGCAGTTGGGAGACAGTCAGGGACACAACAGGGCATGTATGATGCATAGAAGCATTTGTAGTCATACTTAACACCACCAAAAATAATTCCATGGAGAAACACAGAAGCTCATCATTAAGATGAAAGCTGAAAATCTAGACTGGGAATTTTAAGTGAGTGTACGCATGATAGGTAGTCACCCATTCCCCATTGATCTTTCAAAGGAATGGAACGCCTTATTCCCTACTGCACATTTGAAAAGCATTCAATTACTTTACTTGAGTGCCAGTCCTTAAAATATTTCATTCTTCTCCTTAGTGAAGCATTATAAGATAAAAATTGCTTGCATGTCATTTTTCTAAGCTTAAGATAAGGTTCTTTCCTACCTTGGATGTGGATGCTGTTTGGTTGAAAAGGTGGGTTTGCTGCTGTCTGGTATGTCTTGAGATGCGTCCCTGCAGTCTGCTGGAGATGGGGAGGCTGTGGTGTCCGCCTCTGCATCATGGGTGGAGGAACTGAAATTCTCCTGGGGCTGATGTGGTGGGGAGAAGGAGCAGGAGCTACAAATCTGAGAAATGGAGAAACAGACTGACATACACAATCCTAAATAAAAGCAAAAGATTCCTTTTACTTCATTAAATCAAAGTGCTGTTGCAACTTACGCAGGCAGAGACTTCTAAGAGAACAGTACTTGCTTAGAAGAGCCGAGTACCGGTTATTTAAATTATAAAATATTACTACACCTGATAAATAACAAGTGAACTTCCAAACTACAGTTTTAATCAGACAAATTCCTATTACAATCCAAGAAGATGATCAAAGACAACAGTCATGAGAGTCATGCAAGAACCCAGACGGGGTACCAACCATCACAGAGTGGATTGTCACATGGTTGGGCAATAAGATCCCAGCTAACAAACCTCTTTCTTTCCTTCTTAGGAGGGAATTAGTCATTAGTAGCGCTCAGTAGCGTAACAGCCAGGCACTCAGGACACAGGGGCAGTGGTGACTGCTGCTTGCCATGCAATTGCAAACAGCAGCTGCTGGGGTTTTTGACACTTCTCCCTAAGCTGGTGCCTTGGGTGATTGCCCCATTTGCTTTAACCTAGTTATACCACTGATTGTACTTTTGCAGGATATATGGCTTGGCTAGTGGACAATGGGGTATTCATTACCCATAAGATGACTTGCTGGTTAGCTGCACTGGGGACTCAGGTTTCAAGTCTCTTTGATAATTATTTTTTTCTGTTGTATTTTTAGTGATTGTCACACAAGTACAAAACTCCAACATCTTTTCAAGATTCTTCCATCATATTAAGCTATTTGGAAATAAATTGCCTTAAACATATAAAAAGTCAGTTTTTATGGAAACCCTGCATTATTGCATAATTTCAAGTTGAGATGACCTTGAGATAACAAGAACTTGGATATGGGTCCAGTTAGTTAACTCCCCAGTTTTCTGAATGAGGACTTTGATATGGCCTCTCATAGGAGCTCGTTACTTCACAGGACATGGCCCCAAAGAACTTCATTATCGTTGCTGCTACAAGGAGTTATGTTATTTAGCAAGGTGCTCTTATGGCCTTCACGTAAGAATTTCAGCCACAGTAGTATTTCTACTCCTATAACACCGAATACATATATAACTCCTTTGACTTTCACATCTCAAACTACTTTACAAAACAGGTATTAAGTATATTTTTGGTAATGGGAAACTGAGGCATAGAAACACTACAATACTTAGTCTCCCTGGTCCACATGCTCAAGCTCTATCTTATACCATGTCACCTGGCTGGCAATAAACTGTTTCCTTGGTAACAGAGGAAGGCGGCTGTAGCTTTGTACACAATACATAGAGAGATATAGCTATAGTAATTTTGTGACAGAATACTCTTGTATAGAGTCATTGCTTGAGCAAGCATAATTAAATTGCCCTAAGTCTTTATGGTTTAACATGGAAGAGATTTCTACCAACCATCTCCTACATAACTGATTTTATCTGGAACTCAGTTACTAATCTTTTTGCAGATCTGTATCTCATAACAGATTTCAGGGTGAACTTCCTAGGTTTTACTGCATGTTCTACTTGTTTTCTTTGAGTAGCATGTTTTTCTTTATTTCTTATGTATGTTAGCTACAATTTGGTTTGTCTTTGAATAGCTTTGATATTTACTTAAAAAGGCAAATGTATTCCTTACGATATGTACATAATGGAGAAACTAAAGAAATACATCCCCAGATTGGGAAAGTGATGACATCCTTACTCAGTAACTGAGTGCAACATGTGACATTATGTTACTGTTGTGGATAGCCTTGCACTGTATACTCTGACAAAAAAATACAGGAATGAAGCATGTATGACAACAATTGAGGGTAACAAAAGAAAAAATGCATAATAGTTATTTTTTTCTGATAAAAATATAAAGGTTTTTTTTAAAAAGTGCTGCAACTGCAGGGTTACAGGTCTGACGGAGAAAGAGAAAAGGCTGGCGATAGCTTTCCCTATAGCACTCACATGGAAAGATTATTGATTTGCTGCCAGGGATCAAGAACAATACACAGACTCGTCTTTCTTATTATTATGATTTAAAAAATTGTGGGACATCATCCTCTGTGTTTTCAAAAATTCATTTGTGAAAACTAATCAATGAAAAATGGCTTTAACAGCTCACCAACAAAAGAAAAAAACTCTTTTCAAAACTTAAAATGAAAAGCCAGTTTTAAAGATTTCACATTTGATTTAACATCTAAAAAAACTTTCCAATGATAATACACCACTTTGTATAGCCAGACAGGACTCCTTTTTAGTAGACTTTAGTGGTCTTTATAATGATTTATGAATCACTTCATGAATTCCTGGCTTACTCATATGGGTGACTATAGTATCTACTTATACTTCCCTTCTGTCTCACAGAAAAGAAACTTGGACTCATTTCAATCCAGATTTGTCCTCGAATAAATCACAGTGCGTTACTGAGGGAACTGCAAATTTAATTTTGTTTCTGAAACAATTGGGACCAGCTTGTAACCACTAGGCAACTGCCATCAAGAATTGTGGCCATGCCTGGCAGCCCATGCAAACAAGAACCAGCCAGATTTGTAGAAAGGTGCCATTCTCTAATGGCTGCTGAGATCTTCTGTAGCAGAACAAGAATGCTTTAGGCACCATGAGACAGCATGTCATTACTCAGTGATACCTAAGAAAGGTGGTCCCATACATAAAATGACTACATTTGAAATGGTTTCAAGTTTTATTTAATTGTAGGCAACAGCAAGGTGGCAATACTATTAAAGATGACTGATCAGATTGTTTGATAAAATATGGAGCAAACCTTTAATTAGCCAATACTGACCATCACTAAATATTATTGAGATTTTATTATGATAAGGGCTGGCTTGACTTGGACATAATTTAAGTTAAAAGTATAGTATGAGCAAACAAAACAATAATTAAAAATACCAATCAGTGGTGATGGGAGTAGCAGTAGCTTTTTCTGCTGTGTGGTAGGCAAGGCATGGCCAACTAAAAACAAGTGTTTGATGGGTGGAAATAAAAAAAGCTTTTATGTATTTGGAGAAAGGATTTGTACAAGGCGTTCTTTAACCAAACCTCAAGTTGTTTGAGATTCCTTGGCTACAAAACTGTGTTAAAGTGTTTGTGGCATCCCAGAATCTAAGAGGGGGGGGTGTTTGCGTGTGCGCAAGCATGTGCACGTGTGCATGAGTTTGTGTGCAGAGAGGGAGGCCAGGAATGAAAGAATGAGGACAAGCCCTTCATTCTGTTACTTGTGCACAAAACAGAACTGCTATTGTTAATCCAAGATGCTGGATTCCCTTTTCAGAACCTGATGTCAGCCTTACAACTGTGATATCAACTTTTGTCATTATTCAAGTTGGCTGGAATCAAATCAAGTTGACCTGGTGGAGGGGCTTCTGGAAGGGCTAGATGTCTAAGTCGGTAGGCCCGGATGACCTACACCCAAGGGTGTTGAGGGAGCTGGCGGGGGTGATTGCTGAGCCCTTGTCTCTGTTATACGAGCACTCTTGGAGCTCTGGACAAGTGCCAGAGGACTGGAAGGTGGCCAATGTGGTCCCTATCTTTAAGAAGGGAAGGAAAGAGGACCCGGAGAACTACAGGCCTGTCAGTCTCACCTCGGTTCCAGGAAAGATCTTTGAGAAAATTCTCAAGTCTCATATCTGTGAGGGACCG
>JAGPOW010003395.1:14903512-14917616 GCA_030014935.1 Caiman crocodilus
TTCCTAGGGAAGTGGTTCTTGCTCCTACCTTGGGCGTCTTTAAGAGTAGATTAGATAGGTACTTGGCTGGGGTCCTGTGACCCTGGCACTTGTTCCTGCAATTGGCGGGGGTCAGACTAGATGGCCTGCTCTAGGCCCCTTCTGACCCTAGATACTATGACACTATGATACTATGAAACAAAACAGAGAAAATTACCATTCAAGGCTGAACTTGACCTCTTAAAGGCTTTTTGATGGTGCTCCACTTTTGCAAAGAAGTATTAGAAAGACTTGCCATTTCAGAATTATTTTGGCTGCATTCCTTTTGCCCAGCATGCTTTTATTTGATTTCACACTGTCAACCTTTATGGGGGTATCGTGGAAGTACATGACTGGCCTGGTAATTTTAGACATTGTGCTTATGCTAACATCTCTCAGTGGGCTTGTCTCACCTCCACTGCTTGATCTTTCCAAGCGTTGTCATCTCCATCCCTTCCACCAAACTCCTTTCTATAGTATTACCAACGTATGATTTTTTTGGCAAGTCGGGGCATTTCAGCCAGACCTGAAGCTGGCTTAGAGATAATATGAGCCACTATGGCCCTCTCCAATTGGCTATCCTGCCCCAGGAGGTGGATAAGTGGGGTAGGCAGCCAATTTGGGCTACAGCTGTAGGCAGAGCTCTCTGTTCCCTTCCCTTTATTAGTCAATATTTTCTCAAGAGGCGAGAAGAGAGGAACAACCATTAAGAAAACCAGCAGCTCAGGGTGGCAGCACATCCATTTCTTTGCTACCTTCCTTACAGAAGAAGGATAGTTCGTCTACTCCGCTATTTCCCCTTCTCTACCCCTGCAATACCCAGCCTAGGAAAGGAAAAGGAACACAAATAATATGATGTGTGGAGGGCAAGCAAAGGGAGGGACAGAACCATTATAGGGGTTTGGAAGGACATGACTGAGTGCTGAAAGGATGTGGAAATCAGAGGTCTTGTAAGAGATCAAAATCACCTTACCCAAAAAACCTGGAAGAAGGGACAACAGACATGCTGGGGAATGGGCAAGCATGGGGAATTTGGAAAGCAAAAACAGACCCAAACACCACGATGCAATTCTTTTTTAATAAAATCACAGAGTGCTGGAACCAATCCCACGATTTCTGTAGTCTGATTCGTGAACTTTTAACTTTGGGGGTTGACAAGGTTGCTTCCATGAATCCCTCCTCTTTTATGATTCACTTCCCAGTTGTGAACTGGTTTCTGCCCAGTTAACTGCTGAAGTAGTAGCCATACATTGACTGGCATCTGGATGTGCATTAAATATCGGCACAGAGAGGCCCTTGTTTCACCCAAAAAAGAGAATTGGGATAATGTCATCTGTGCACTTCTACACCATTTCTGATGCAAGACAATCAACCATGTCCACTGAAAAGTGCATTGGAATTGCATGGTTTCAGCCAAATGAATGCCAGACCAGTCGCCAAGTGCTAGGCTAGAATGGGGTTGAAGTAGTCTTCAAGGATGTTTTGATTTATAAGGCATCGTAGATTTGCACTCTATAGACTAACTAAATCAGAGGTGTACAGTGTACACTTTCACGAGCCTGACCTCACTTCATCACAACATTTGATGAAGTGAGCTGGGACTCAAGAAAGCTTATGCTATAAACCTCTGTTTTAATTAGGCCACTGACAGACATTTTTTAATGGGCTATCATCCCAACCATTACACCTCCTGTCATGCCACATGTGCATGGTGAGATGCACAATTTTAGGATCAGGGATCAGATCCCAATTCCAACCAACATGCCAGTGCAGGGGGAGCCTGGGTCTATGATCCCAGGCTCCCCCTGCACCAGTAAGTTGAAAACCAGGTATCTGATAATTAGCTGACTGTCAACTGGCTCTAGAACTACACCAAGGCCTGGTACAGGCCTGGATCCAGCCAATGATCAGTTGACTGTCAGCTGGTGAGGACTGCAACTGGGATGGTTGGAGCCTCTGGTGTGGTCCTCACCCTGTCATACATTCAATTTAGGGTACAATGGAAACTGGCCACAAAAATATTGCACATTTTTTGTGTAATACTTCTGTGGCTGGTTTCTCTCTTTGTGGTACAATTAATTGACTGAACCTGTGGCTGGGTTACTATTTAAGATGAGATTAACATACTAATCACATCTTAAGTGTAACATCTGCCTGAGGCCTGATGTCAGGATTGACTTAATGGTTCGTGGTCACTCAATGAGTTATCATAGGCAGGCTGGGGTCATACCAGGTGACTGGTGCAGTCCAGATCATCAGGCCAAGGGCTGAGGTGATATTGTGGTCAGGATGGATGATAAATCAGAGCTGGGAGGTCTAAACAAGGCAGGGGCAGGGACTGTGGCAAGTCTGGGATCAGGCAGGAACAAGGCAGAGGTCAGAGAATCAAAAATGTAAGTGATGTTACTTCCACAGAAAGTAGGAGGGGTTTTCTAGTTCCCATGTCCAGGGCTTATGGTTCCTATAGGATCCCCTGGTTACACCAGATTTCTTGTCAATGTCCTCATGGGAGGGACCAGGATGGGCTGGGCTGGTGTCTCACAAGTTGCTTGGTGGTACTGAGGACTCAGCTGCCCCAGGTTTGAAACCCTATGGTCCTAATACCTAAGCCTATTAGGTGCAACTCCACCTTCCCTTCTGCCTGACTTCAGACCAATGTGACTAATTACCTCAGTTTGATTTATAAACAATCACAGGCATTACTAAAGCTGACAGGCATTTAGTCAGAGGCTAGATAGAAGGAATTAAACTCCCTTATGGCAAAAGATAGCTGGAAACAATGGAACCTAATGCTTACGGCATAAGGCCCAAGGCAACGCTGATCAGAAGTCAAGTTAAGAGGGTTGACTAAATGCAGGGGCTGTGGCCTTGACTGCTTGTAGCTTTCTGTGTCTATATACCTCTAAGAGCAGAACACAAGAGAAAGCCTGATGCTCCCCCACCACTGCTGCAGCTGTAACCACAGCTGGAACCTCTGGGCTTTCCCCACCTTCAGTTTACACTTCCTGCATCAGACCTGGAGCAGCAGGATTAGGGACAGGAGGATGGGGGGAAAGGTGCAGGGGGCCGAGGATGAGGCTGTGGCCATGTGGACTTGCAGTGTAGTGGTGGTGGGGAGAGGTGTTTGCGTGGGTGCATGGTGCAGCTGGGGAGCACCCACGTGGTATGCAGAACAGGGAGCCTGTGGCTTGCCCTGGTGTGTTCTGTGGGGCATGCAGATGGACACCCCTGATCTACTACATGCTGCTAGTATTACTTCTCTGAAGCTCTTTCTAACTCTTCTCCTGTTTGAATTAGTTCAGAATCAGGAAATAAACATGTATTGTCAAAGCCAAGAAGATGATAAATCCTAATTGCCTCTAAAACTTTTATCTCCCAATGTGTGCCCAACCTTTATCTTCTTTTAAGAAAAATGTTTGCTATTGGGAAAAAAGCAAATCCAATTATTTTGTACTACTGAAGTCTTGTAGTTAAAAAAAAACAAGTCAAGAATAAGAAGCTGTACAATAACAATAAGCAAAGAGGCAGGCACACATTCTGCACAATGGCCACAAAAAGCACAACTATTAAAACAAATGAGCTGAAAGGAAAGGCAAGTATTGATGCTTGTAGCTACTAAAGCTGGATGAGGAGTGGTTTGCCAACAGTTTGTCTATGTGAAAGTATGACATGTAATGTTGCCAGGGAAAATTAGAAGATATGTGCCCTGTGCTAGAAGTGGCTTTATCTTCATGGTCTACTTTTCCCAACATTAAAATTAAAGGGTGCATACACATGCTCTGGGTGGTGGGTTAATTAGCGTGTTTCTCAGGAACCATTTTAATTAAAATCCTGCAGTATCTCATGTATTCAGCGTCCTGCATTTCAAAATGGCCACGGAGGCCCTCTAACTAAAGCTCATTTGACAAGCTTTAGTTAAAGCGCCCCACCACCATTTTGAAATGTGGGATATTGAATACATAAGATACTGCAGCACCCCCTGCAGTAATCGAGTCTGCTTCAACATGTTCTAATCAGAGCGCATCACAGTACATATATAAGCACCCAAAAGTCGGGGAGTGTGTGCAGCTAGCTCCGAGGTGGGCAAAATATGGTCTGTGGGCCAGATCCAGGCCATTCTATTTGGCCCACGGGCCCCCTAAAAAATTAAAAAAATGAATTATTATCTTCCCCGGGTGCTGTCAAAGATGACACGGCATCAGTGGCAGAAGAACCCAGCGGCAACACCCAGGAGCCATAGCAGCAAAACCTGCCTGGCTCCCGGCCCAGGCCCCAAGTGCAAATCTCTGCTTCTGGCCTGGGACCCTGGGGTTTTCCACACCTTCCTCTGCCGGACAGGGAGATTCAGCTGAGGAGGGGGCGGTCAGTGGGAGGACCATGGGTGATTGCCCCAGTCCTTGGGGCTGGGCTGGGCCAGTTCCTGCTGAGTCCTGTGCTGCAGCCAGGAATCACGTGGTGCTGGAGTGGCTGGCCGGGCAGCGGAGGTGGGGAGAAGCGGCAGTGATGCGCAGGAAAGCGGGGAAATGGCAGGTTGGTGAGGGGTGGTGTTGGCAGCTAGCAGGCACAGGAGCATGCGTGAAGTGACAGCTGGGCAGGAGCATGGGGTCTGCACCAGTGCCATGGAGCCAGTGCCAGTGGGGGCCCAGGGTGGGTCAGAAGAGCATGTGGCGCAGGCCAAAAGGGGCGCTATGGAGTTGGGCTCGACTGAGCCAGCAAGAAGAAGGGAGCCACCCAGCAAGCCACGCACTCTTGGTGACCAGGGGGCAGGGGACCTGTCAAAGGGCAGGACCACCCCTGTGGCCCTCGACAGCTTGCCGAAACTTGGTAAGTGGCTCTCCTGTTGAAATAACTGCCTGCTCCTGAACTAGTTTGTTCAAAGTCAGCATCATGTTTACTCTCACTGTGCCATAATGGATGTGCAGCACTGATGAAGACATCGGTTTTTTTGTTTTGAAACGGATTTAAATTTTTAAAATGCATTCAACAACCCAACAAGTAAAACATAGAGGAGAGTCTAACACCAAAAAAAACGTCGAATTCTTGGCTCAGTTCCTGAATTTGCATTCACACGTCTCTACTGTTGTCTGACTTTGCAGTCTACATAGGGATGGTCCCCCAGAAGATTTTCTCTCCAAAAGCTTTCTAGCCCCAGTGTGGCTGGGGAGTGCTTGGGCCCCTCAACTTTAAATATTTACGCCCTTCTTTCAGCCCTTAATAAGGATATAAAGAAACTCCTTCCAAGCTAAAATTTCTCTTGCTTTAGGAACATAGTTATTGCTATACCAGAGCAAAAGAGCAATCCATCAAGTCCAGAGAAGGGTCCAGAGAAAAAGCAGTACAGTACTTCTGACAAGCATGTAAGCAAGTACATTAATTAGAGGAAGAAGGATGAGTGTTACTTGAGTGAGAAAGCTGGGCAGCGCCACCTTATAAATACCAGTTCCCTGTGGATATAAAAACAACTTTAAAAGCTCTGTCAGTATTTTCTATGGCTGAATCTACAATAAAGAACTGGACTACTGGCAAATACAAGTAAGCGTTTCTCTGAAAAAGAAACAAGGCACAGAAACAGACTGGAGAGAAATACCAAGGTTTGCTGGCCTGGCACTGGCCCAGGTCCATGTCCATGTCCAGGATGAGGGTTTAATCTGTTGCTCACCTCCACTTCTCAGTCTGTCATTGTTAACTGGCAACCATTTCCTCATTAACCATCACAAAAAGAGAGAAAGCCTCTTAGCAGCCAAGCACCCCAACTATCTCAACCACTGGAGAAGATTACTGTACTGATTTCAAAAACCACTTTGTTAAGAGCTTTAACTAGTGGCTTTCTTAGAGTCACCTTGTTTCATGACACATACAAGGGGCTTTATAATATGTGAATATTAGATGTTCTGATTCTTTGCTTAGCACTACTTGAGGGCTCTTGTTTCTGGAAGTCTGGCTTGCTGTTTTGCAAAGGCATAAAAAGAATATAACTGCATGCTCAAATAAGCAAAGAAAAGTATTGTTGCAGCTCTTAGTGTAGCATTTCATTAATATAAAGTGGAATTCTCCAATTCTTCATCATTCTTTCTAACCATTAACAATAAATATAAAAACAATCCCTTTAAACTAAAAAGTGTCATGCTTTAGGAACACAGTAATTACCAGATCAAACTATCTAATTCAGTATTCTGATATGGGCAGTAGTTAGTACCACATACTTCAGACAAAGATGAAAGAGACCTGTTAGTAGATAATTATTGAATACCTTGCCCAGAGGCAGGTTATTCTAGGATAAAGCCCTTCCTAGTCCTAGTCAGTTAATAGGTCACTTATGCCCAGAAGCATATGTCTTAAAAACTAAAATGTATATCCTAATGTAACTGAGGATTTCTTTTTTTTAAATTATGGCCAATCCTTTAAAACATTTTAAAGGGATAAACTTGTGGTGCAGAGTTCCACAGGGTAATTATACATTAGATAAAAAAAGGATTTACTTTAACCAGTTGTATGTGAGGTTTTCCAGTTCTGTTATATTTCCACTTGTTCTTGTAGCACAAGAACAAACGAAGAGAAGGTTTGGGCTAAACGCAGATGTCAGATTTCTCCTGGGACAAAGCCTTTACTCTAGGATACTACAGACATCACCAGGACCGACTGGCGTTCTGAAGGAACTCAAAGGTAAAACTGTAGATCTGCTGGCAATAGCATGTAACCTATCCTTACAAACAGCCGCTTTGCCACAGGGACTAGTGGGTTGCCAACATAACACCCATCTTCAAAAAGGGCTCCAGTGGCAATCCTAGCAACTACAAACCAGTGAGTCTCACTTCCATTCCTGACAGTTTGGTAGAATTGATAACAAAGAATAAAATCAGCAGTCACATGGATAAATATGATATGCTCTGGAAGAGTCAGCATGGTTTTATAAAGGGAAATCCTGCCTCACCAATCTGCTGGAGTTTTCTGAGGGTGTTAACAGGCATACAGACAGGGGAGATCTGGTTTATATACTATATTTGGACTTTCAAAAAGGTCCTTCGCCAAAGGCTTTTAAAAGAACTGTACTGCCATTGATTTTGGAGGGAAGGTTCTTTTGTGGACCGAGAGCTGGTTGAAAGATAGGAAGCAAAGGGTAAGGCAGAATGGCCACTTTTCAGGATGGAGGGAGGTCAAAAGTGGGGTCCTGACAGGATCTCTGCTGGGCCCAATTTTGTTCAGCGTTTTCATCAATGACCTGGAAATGGGGGTGCACAGTGAAATCTCCAAATTTGCAGATGATACCAGATTATTCTCAGTAGTCAAGTCCAAGCTGATGGAGAAGAGCTGCAGAAAGATTTCACCAAGCTAAGTGAGCAAACAAAAAAGGGCAGATGAACTTCAGTGTCAACAAGTGCAAGGTAATGCACCTGGGGGAAAATAACCTCAGCTATAGGTTCACAGTGCTGGGTTCTGAACCAGCTGTTACAACTCAGGAAAGAGACCTCAGAGTCACTGTAGACAGTTCACCAAAAACGTCAGCTCAGAGTGCACCAGTGACCAAAAAAGCCTATAAAATACTGCACATCCTTAAGAAAGGAAATGAAAACCAAATGGAGAACATCATTATGCCATGCTACAAATGCTTGGTGCGCCCACATCTGGATTAGTGTGTGCTGCACCTCTGGTCCCTACATCTCCAAAAAGAAACAGTAGAATTAGAAAAGGTACAGACAAGGGCTACCAAAATGATCATGGACATGGAACAGTTTCCATGCTAGGAGAGACTAAAAAGGTTAGAACTCTTCCGTTTGGAAAGGAGAAAGCTGAGAGGGGAGAAGAAACAGGTCTACAGAATCATGAAGGGTTTGGACCAGGTGAACTGACAACTGTTGTTCACTAAGTTCTAGAATACTAGAACTAGGGAAATTAGAAGGACACAGGTTTAAAACTGATAAGAGAAAGTATTATTTATGGAGCACATGGTTAACTTATGGAACTCATTGCCACAGGAGGCGGTAGGGGCAGATAGCTTAGCCAGGTTCAAAAAGGGACTAGACAAATTCATGGAAGGTAGATGTCTTAATAGGTGTTGAACAGAGTAGTTGGAAATGTTTCTTCTGGCATCTCTAAATGAATAATGGTGGATGCCAGAGAGGGTAAAGAATGGGGGCTAGATTACTATAGAGCTATTCTGTTCAATGCTCTCCCTCTAGCATCCACTTCTGCCACTGCTGGAGATAGGATAGTGGGCTAGGTGGGCCACTAATCTGACCCAATATAGCACTTATGTTCTTACAACACAAGATCATTTTCCCATTTGAAGTACCTGTGAAGTACCAAAATAACATGTTTCCCCAGGACAATAGGGGCTAGTTTGATTAACTGCCTTCCAAGCTATGCCTTCCAACCTTTCTTTGGGAGTGTAAATGACTGTCCCACACCTGTTTTGATGGGAGTCAAAGCCTGGGACAGTAAGACCCAAGACAAACCTGATGTCTGTTTTAAGTCTTAGTTTACCTCTTCTCTAACAAAGATTACATTTTATAGTTTTATCACTTTTTTTTCTAATTAAGCAGTCACAAGCTTTTCATGTTAGATGACCATCACTAATTTTGTGCTACAGATTAATTCGAGGTTCCATTTTATCTGAAAATCTCCATCTTCACCTAATTTACAGAGTATTGGGGTTGCAGAAACTGCATTCTACCTGATTGTAGTGATTTGTGTCATGTCACAGAACTAAACCTGCACTAGATATATGTGCTATTTTTCAGTTCTGCTTCCCACAATTACTAGCCTTAGTTGCATGGGGCTCCATCCATGTCTCTACTACCTCTCTCCCATGCCCTTGGGGAAGGGATAAGTCTTTTCAATTCCCCCTCCATAATGCTCAGGGGAGAAGAGGGAATGGGAGTCTCCCTAGCACCTGCACAAGTCTTAGACTTGCTGAGTGAAGGAAAGAGGTAAAAATAGTTAACCATGTCTTGCTTAGCAACCCATTCCAGACACGCAGAGCATGGAAGAGGCTCCAACTGCATGCCTTTGGCAAAAACAAATGGGAAGATGGGAATTATACTGTTCTTACACAGAGAGAGCATCTCCAGCTCAGTGGAGATAAGATGGTAGGAAGACAGAAACAGCCTAATGTCAAAATATTCACACTTGTCTATGAGCAAATTCTACACTGAATCACATACCATTACTTACAATGGGATATCTCCCTTTGGGAGATAATGGAGAAGGTCAGGATTCATACAGCTGGGGACCAAGTGACAGACCTGTCCTGGTCAGAAGGAGGGGAGGTTTCTGATGACAAGTGAGGAAGCAGGTGCCAGAAGCACAGGTTGATTTTTCTCTTTAAATCTTTCCTTTTTGAATAAAGAATATTAAAAGTGAGAACTACAGGAACACATCAGTAAGGCTGAAAAGCTACTAACACAAAATGCAGGAAAGCCAATGGGTTAGGCTCGCAAGGTAATATTAACTGCATCATGCTGTTATACCTCGCGTATTACATAGCATACGGGAAACAATTTTGTGGTAAGTAACCCACAGCAAGGGCTCCTAAATTCCACTAAAACGATAATTAACTGTAATTCTGTGGAATATTTTGCATTCTCCCATTAAACACACATATCTATGACTCGCACTGAAAAGTCCTCCTGTATCCTCATGTACAAAGCATCAATGATTACTCTCCATGATGGATTATTCACCTTATTCTGCAGTCTGAATGGCCCAGACCCCAGGGGCTCAGTAATTACAGCACTGTTTCAGCTTAGACCATCTTTCCTCTGCCTCATCTGTCAGCAAGGAAGGTGCCTGCAGTCTGCTTTACTAGTTCAGCATCTCAGCGCCTCAAGTCTCTAGGCAGTCTCCTTACTCAGCCTACCCTACTGCCATATTACTGGACTGACCCTTCTGGGCACAAATTCACAAAAGGAGTGTAGCAAAGACTGTGGGTACTTCCAAAATACCATTTCCTAATTATCCTAAACTCCAAACCACAGCAACCACTTCTACAGGCAGGTATAGTGGTAGAGCCTACGTACCATTCAGTCCATAGCCCTTCTGCCAACAAACAGCAGCAACGATGATGATAATGGATAGGTGTCTTGTCACAAAAAACTATGATGGCCATGCAAGACCTGCAACAGATTCTAACAATTTTCAGTCCCCACTGAACGAGGTGAATTCAAATCTGCACTATCTGCACCCTAAAGATAAAAGATACCTTACGCGACTAGCAATCCCCTGAGCCATCTGGTTCCTCCATTTCCATGAAAAAGATAAGTCAGAACTGTTTCCCTCAGGAGGAAATTATGCTCCTTTATCAGCAATTGAAACACAAGGAATGTTCTTTTCAGATTTATAACCAGGCATCTTGTGCTCTCCAAACTACTGACACCTCTATTCCTCAAGGAAATTAAATGCTTGGCAACACATTACCAAAATATCCCAACATATTTTGTGTATTGATGTAAATTTGAATGTGTTCAAAAACATGTAAGTCATCAAAACTACATTTAAAAATATGCATACCAATACAGTGAGACTAGAATAATCATGTTAAAAAGAAAGTGTAATGTGTGAATTTTACGAAATTGATATCAGAAATATGTTTCTACGAAAAAAACTGTTCAATTGGGTCTCTGATCATGAAATATGGTAAGACTTCTGATTTGTTATGCCTAATAGAAATCACTTACATTATACAGTATATTTATTTTCAAGTCATATCCCTCTCAGAGGACTTCCTCTTATGTCATTAAAATATGTAAAGTTGTAGCAGCAATAATGATGGAGATACATGTACCTAAACAACAATTAACATGCTTGCTTATGGATCACAATCTTTTACTTCTGAATTATAGGTTAGTCCGTTCATTTCTCATTGGTTGTAACATGGTAAGATGTTTCCAGATGAAAACATCCAAAGACATCCAGGGTTGCAGTCGTGCAAAGTGATGATCAGCTTCTGGAAGGCAAGATGTGGTCTCCATTCTCTGACCTTACTATGCTCGAGGATGCTGAGAACCTCATTTGAGACGGTCAACACACTGCAAAAGGGAGCGAGGGGCCTGTGGGGAGTTGAAAGGAGTCCCTGAAATAGAGGGGACTAGGAATGTGGTACACAGGAAGTCTTGGTGGAGAAATGAGGAATGCAAGAGGCCCCTTGTGCATGCAGTGATCTTGGTCTGCAGAAGCCAGACTGTGTGGAGATCCCTTTGTTCAATTAAGTGATTTCCAATTAACTTAACATATTGCTAGGACCATGTGCATGTTCCCCACATTTGCTCCACCCCATATAAACTTTTTTTCTGTTCCTGGGCTGATCCCTAAGTGAAGAATGAATATTGATAGCCTTGACACAATGTTTGAGGAGCACCCACAATGGTTATCAGACAGATAGAAAATGGGGGTACAACCGAGGGCGCTCTAACTGGAGGCTCACAAACGGAGGGGCCAGCATGTGGCCCAAGAACCCCTGTATCTATCCCTCCCACTGTTGCATTGGAGGAGAGGACCTGAGAGGCCATGCACCATCAGTGCAGGCTGCGTGGTGTTGGGGGCAGGGGAGAAAGGAATCCTAGGAGACCGCCCCTGTAGTATCTGGCACATTTGCTGCATAGTCTGGGGGTTGCATGCTAGCATCGTGTCCAGCCCCACTTGCACCAAAGCTGTATAGCCCTGGACTAGGTTACTTAGGGATCATCTCTGAATGGAGCTGGTCCTGATAAATTATCCTGAAATAATTCTTACTCCAGAGTAAAAGTAATCTACACATGGGCTAGGGACAGAAGTTATGCATAAACTGGTTTAAGTCATCAGAAACTGGTTTAAACTTGTAACAGAACAGAAGTTCAGTGCACATAAACCAGTTTCAAAATGGCTGAAACCAGTTTGAGATAAACCTGGTTGAATGTAGACTTCAGACTTAACCGATTTGGGTCAAACCAGTTTATGAAACTTCTGTCCAAGACCCTTTCCTGGTTCAAATTAAATCACAGTCCCCCAGCATCGCAGCATCCTTTGCAGCCCTGGGCTGGGATGTGCTGTCTGTTCCAGCAGAGAAGGGTTGGGAGGGAAGAGGGGAGGCAGGGACTGCCTGCCCCCAGGCAAACCCTGGCTCGGGTCTGGGGCCAGGGAGAGGGGTTACCCCTGCCTCCAAGTACAGAGCTGCCCTGCTAAACTTACTGAAAAGTAATGCTGGCTCAGACTTTGAACTACAAATCTCAGAGGCACCTGGAAGCAGGAAAAGGAATTGATTAGCAACCCTGCAGAGTCCTGCTGCTGTGATACTGACTGCAAATCTCAGAAATCTCAGGGGCAGCAGGACGAGGAAGTGCCAGAGTGCTCTAGTGCCCTCCTCCTCCCCTTTCCCCCCGGCCCCAGCTTCTGGCCTGAACCACTGAAGGTATGTGGCTGCATTTCAAGAATCAAAGGTAAACGTGTATCCAGATGTTTCTCAATTTAATCTTTGCAGTTTAGACTAACCTGTAAAAACTGAATCAATTCAGCCTCAGGCTTGTTAATTGTCTATACTTAGCCACGGAGTTAATCAGCTACAGGTAAAGATGCATCCTTATGTTACATTTTTATAGTGTCTAGTATGGTGGAACCTCTGACCTGCTTGAGGCCTCGAGGCATATAGCTTGCATGTCAGATCATCATCATTGTTTCGTGCCATCAAGAACGCACTAAAATCCCAAGTGTAACAATGAGATCATTACTCAACTGAGCAGCTTTCAAATCAATTGCTATTCATTTTTAAAATGAAAAATAAAATAAAGATGGGCTTACCTCTCCGTGCCTGAGTCCACAGCTGAGAGCGGAGGTAACTGAGACGGTGGGTTGTGGGGACTACTCTGTACATTATGCCCAGGAGAGGGATGACTGACAGGATGCGTCAGAGGCACAGCCCCAGCCGCTGTCCCACTCCGACTTGAGTGCGTGCTGGAGAACATTGTCGCTGAAATGAGAAGGAGAGCAATATCCAGTATCATAATAGGCACAGCCTGGTTTTGATCAATACAACCAGGTAACAGGTCACTCGTTCTACTACTGACTTAATGCTCATTCTCAGATTTTGAATCTGCTGGGAACAAAAACAACACAAAATCTTCACTGGTTCGTAAGTGATTTTCTAAAAATCAAGACTAACAAAACTATAAACCCAGATTAGGAAATTTAGCTTGGGCATTTTGCAGTTCTAGAAACAGTGATTGTTTAGTATCGGAGAAAAATATAAAACTGTTTTTAGAGCTGGATAACACACTCATGAAAAATCCTATTTTAAAAAATGTTTCAGTGTTGTTATTAAAAATAAATACTTCTAGAAATACTTCTAGAGAACCCAACTCTCAAACCTTGAAATATTTTCAATTCTTTTTGTAAAAAAAATTAAAATCTTCTACATTTCAGTGTGCTTTAATAATTATCCTTGCTATGTGAAAAGCATGTAGGTGAGATGGGACGAAGTGCTAGGCTGAACATAAAATCATTATGGAAGTCCCTCTATCCGTTTTAATCTGTTGGCCTAAAAAATTACTGCCTCATTTTCAAAGTCTCCTAAACTGAGTAACCAGAGCTAAGGACTTAGGTACTGAATCAGATAATCATCACTGTCTCACCCCTTGTCTCAAAAGACATAGTTGATTTTTGCTTTTTGTAAAGCAAAACACCAGCAAACATGGAGGTTGACACAATAATTACCATGTCTCCTGACAAATCTCGGTGCTTTGGACCCCATTACTCAATGATTTCTATTGACATCTGTGCCAAGTGGTGTACGCTGATTCTGAGTGACAGCCTAGACGTGCTCTTAAATATTTTATAGACTCTGGGGAGGAGTTAAGGTAGTCTGCCTGCAGTAGGAAAATGATCTGTCACTGACTGGTTGTCATGATAGCTCCCTGTTCCTGTATGGTCTCAATGATTTTCATAAAGGTGCCTACAGTGGTTTTGTTTAGGCCTAATCTATATTACAAACGGTTACCTGTAAAAATTGCCTTATGACAGTATATCCCAGGACTCACTGTTTGTCAGGCCCAGAGTTCTCAGTTATGCCACTCAACTCAAACCACTTCCCTGAACTGCCTTAGTACAAGTAGAGAGATTT
>JAGPOW010003395.1:14921075-15001340 GCA_030014935.1 Caiman crocodilus
CCCCCCCCAATCCGGTCAATTGGCCGGATATTCTGATTTATAGTGTTCTGGACAGAAGAACTCCAGTTAACACAGATTTTACTGTAAACGATTATTCAAATGATATATATAAAAGTTACAACAATGCTTGCAAACAAACCATCAACTGAACATTTAAACTGCATGTTCTTTATGAATAGAAGCAAAACTAAACATGTAATCAAAAAAAAATTGCAGTGTTGCAGTTTGAGAACCTTACTCCAAAGCAAATCACTTACATACGATGCTAAATTTCATGGATCGAAGGACATAGAGATGGTTTGTTGCTGGCTTATTTATGTAAAACCCAACACGTAGCAATTACAATAAGAATACTTGGCTCTGGGGGCATTTTTACATGTGTTCTGAGGCACGGCATTGGGTTCTTTAATTAGAGCTCTGTGCTAATTAAAAGCGCCTGCACGTCATGTGCATCAGCTTCCCCGCATGTCCCTGTGCTGAAAAAATGGCAGCAGGGTGCTTTGAAGTAGAGCTCGAGCGCGACAATTTCCGTGCTCCAACAGACGCAATTAACTGAGTCTGCTCTGATGCACTGGATGTCAGAGCAGTCTCCCCGAATGTCTATAGGAGCCTAGGCTCACTTACCTCAGCTTAGTCATGGTGTCTTTTCAGCCCATCAGATACACATTCAACAGACATCTTGTACCATACAGCTGATAGTTAAATCTTTCCATGCTGCTATAGTATCCAGTACTACAGGTATCCAGTATATGGCTTCATGAACCAGGGGAAGAAAAAATGGGTTGGATCCTTGCAAATCACATTGGCACTGCCACCCCACCAATGTGAATATACCAGTCTGGAAAAAAGTCTGTCCTTCCAGCCTTTTAATAAACTCTGTACCCCTAAAGATACAGGTAAGGACCTTGTTACATGTTAATTTTAGGTGGCTTCTGGAGCTCTCAATCCCTGGAGAGTCCACACATCAACACATGAAACTGGTCTTAAGCATACTTTAAGCAACATAAAGTTAGGCCACTCCAGGGCAGGTTTATCTTTGACCCATGTTCCATTAACGCATGGCCACAGACAAGCTGCCCATGTTGCAGTCCTTCAGCATCCCAGGATGCAGTGTCCCAACTCCTTACCTTCCTGGTTCTTTGTGAACAAACTTTCTGCCCTTGAACTCTACTGTTCAGAGGGTGGTTCTGGCACCAAGAGACTTCCCCCTCCAGCCCCTGGGGTGACCTCCCACTCCCAGAGGTGCAACCTTGTGGTAACAGCCTGAAGAGCATTTGCCAGTTAGCCAGGTCACAGGCCATGGACAGTTCCATAAGTATGGTCTGGCAGGGTGGGGGAACAAGGTAAGAGGCTGAATCAGGTCCCCAGGAGCTAGGGTTCCTTCCTGGGGCAGGGGCAGTAGCTACCCCAAAAGTGCCTTCTCTCACTGCTCCCACCTCCAAGCCATCTTAGGAAGCATGACCAGTAACCTCTACATCCCAATCCCAAATCCCAATTTATTAAAACATAAGACCTTCTTTAATTTACTTCCTCTTCATTTATTTTTAAATGTTTATTCCTTTTTATTTTATCCTTCTGTAGTTGTCTCTGTTCATTTCACCCCCTCCCATATTTCCTTTCCACCTATTTCATTACCTGTCCCCATCCCATTAACTCTCCTCCTCTCAGCTTTGTGTACCAGCCTTCACAACCCCTCTCTCATACACCTCCACCCAGAGCAGTGATAGAAGCCTGTCCTGGCTCACCAGCCCTGTAGTGGCAATTCACAGCTGTAGCTCCTACTCAGGCCCCTGCTCACAGATTTTATAGACATTAGGGCTGGAAGGGACCTCAGAAGATCATCGAATCCAGCCCTATGCCCGAGCGGCAGGAAATCAGCTGGGGTCATAGGATCCCAGCCAGATAAGCATCCAAATTTCTCTTGAAGGCGTTCAATGTAGGTGCTTGAACCACCTCCAATGGCAGGCTATTCCAGACCTTGGTGGCTTGGACAGTGAAGAAGTTCTTCCTTATGTCCAGCCTGAAACGGTCTTGCAGGAGTTTATAACTGTTCAACCTTGTCATCCCTTGGGACGCTCTGGTGAACAATAATTCCCCCAGATCCTGGTGAACATCCCCGATAAACTTGTAGGTGGCCATCAGTTTGCCCCTGAGCCTGCGCTTTTCCAAGCTAAAGAGTCCCATAGCTCTCAGCCTGTCGTCGTAAGGTCTGTTTCCCTGACTTCTGATCATGCACGTGGCTCTTCTCTGGATTCTCTCAAGCTTTACCACATCCTTTTTGAATTGCGAAGACCAAAACTGGAGGCAGCTGTGGCCTCACCAAGGTCGAGTACCAGGGGAGAATGACGTCCTGGGATTTGTTTAAGAAGCATCTATGGATGCAAGCCAGCGTTTTGCTCGCTTTACTAGCCACAGCATCACACTGAAGGCTTATATTCATCTTATGGTCAATCATGATCCCCAAGTCCCTTTCATCCGTAGTACTAGCCAGCATAGCACTGCCGAGCCTACAAGGATGCTGCAGGTTTTTCCTCCCAAAGTGGAGAACCTTGCATTTTTCAGTGGTAAACACCATCAGGTTCTTGTCTGCCCATTTCCTGAGTCTGTCAAGGTCAGCCTGGATCGCTCTCCTGTCCTCAGGTGTGGATGCTTAGCCCCAGAGTTTGGTATCATTGGTGAACTTGGCCAGTTCATTTCTGACTCTGGTGTCCATATCATTAATGAAGATGTTGAACAATACAGGTCCAAGGACAGAGCCTTGGGGGACCCCACTGCTCACAGGACACCATTACGATCAACTTCCAAACACCACTACCCTCTAGGTCCGACCACGGAACCAATTCCCCAGCTAGTAGATCATGGTGGATCCAAGGCCACGGTTGGCCAGTTTTGCCAAGAGGTGATCATGGGATACCAGACTGAAGGCTTTTTTGAAGTCAAGATATATGGCACCCATCTCCTCTCCTTTGTCCAGGTGATAGGTCACCTGGTCATAAAAGGAAATAAGACTGATCAAGCCAGACCTACCTGCAACAAACCCATGCTGGCTATTCCTCAAGATGTTGCTGTCATCCAGTCTGTTAAGAATGGCCTCTTTAATAATCTTTTCTAAGACCTTCCCCAGAATAGCGGTCAAGCTGATGGGCCTGTAGTTTGCCGGATCCACTTTCCTCCCTTTCTTGAAGATAGACACCACATTGGCCTTCCTTCAATCCTCAGGCACTTCACCAGAGCACCAGGAGTTCTTGAAGATCCGTGTCAGAGGCATGCCATGCTATGATGCTCGCCAGCTCCTTGAGTACCCTGGGGTGTAGATTGTCAGGGCCAGCTGACTTGAAGGTGTCCAGCCTCTCAAGGTGTTCCTTCACGAAGTCAGCATTGATGGAGGGCAGGGAATCTCCCACACCTGGACCTCCCTGTCCCGTAATGGGCAGGGACATCCTGTGGGACTGATGAAAGACCAACACAAAGCACCTATTTAATAGGTTGGCTTTTTCCTGGGCATCAGTTGTCCCATCTGGTTTAGCAGGGATCCAATATTGCCCTTGCTTTTCCTCTGGCTCCCCCCATACCAAAAAAGGACTTTTTATTGTCCTTGATACTTGTAGCTAGTTGGAGTTCTGTCACAGCCTTGGCTTTCCTGATTTGTTCCCTCCAAGTCCAGACCAGTGCAGATCATTCCTCTTTGGAGTTCGATCCTATCCTCTATCCTTTGTACACCTTTCTTTTTAGCCACAGGAGGTCCACTATTTCCCTAGAGAGCCAAGGGGGCTGCTGTGCCCTTCTGCTGCCTTTCCTCCTAGATGGAATAGCATTAGCTAGTGCATTGAGGATCGCTCCCTTGAGGAGCAACCACTTTTCCTGAACTCCCCTCGGGGTCATGGTCCCTTAGGGCTTCACCAACAAGCTTCCTGAGCTTGTCAAAGTCAGCTTTTCTGAAGTCAAGCACTTGTGTTGCTGACTGACTTGCCAGCTTTACGGTGGATGGTGAAGGTGATCAGCTCATGGTTGCTGTTACCCAGCTTCCCATCGATCATTAGGTCACTGGTTAGGTTGTTTCCAGTTGCCAGTACCAGGTCAAGCAGTGCTTTACCTCTCATTGGCCTGTAGACCTCTTATGTCAGATAGAGGTCATTCACACATGAGAGGAAGAGTTGCGACTGCTCGGATTTAGCTAAGTGCTCTTCCCACGAGATGTCTGGGTAGTCTGATCACCAGCCCTCTAGTGGCAAGTCAAAGCTGTGCTGGTGGGGGGCAGTTAGAGAAGGGTTGTAGCCTTCAGGTGTGACTGCTCCTACCTCAAACTAGCAGTAACATCAATGAACGTTTGAGCAGCTGAAAGTATAACACATAACAAGGCCCTTACACTAATGTGCAGCCACTCTAGGCTACATATTGATGTAAACACCTCCCCCCATCCCCCACCAGCCTGGACTGGCCCATTGGCCCAGGCCCCCTAGACTGGGCCTGCCATCCCCTGCCCTGCCACCTTCACCCTAGATCCTTCTCACCCCTGTTCTGCTTCCCCACCCCAGCTTACTTTCACTGCTGGGGTTGTCTGTGGGAGCAGGCAAAGAGGGAGAATGGGGCACCCCCTGGGCACCCCACTGCCTGGCTCAGCCCAGAGAAGAGTGGCAACTTGGCAGCAGCTGCTGCAGTACCCCTTCCATCCTGGCTTACCTGGTGCTGTCCTAGGAAAGCAGGCAAGAAAAGGGAACCTGCTTGCCTGGCCACCACTGCTTTCTGGGCTAGATGGGTGGCCACAAGTATGCTGGGGGACACAGTGGGCATGGGTGAGTCATGAAGGTTGGTGAGGGGGCAGGGAGGAACTCCAAGGGGCAGAGCCCCAGGGGTGGTGAGGAGCCTGGACCAGAATGAGGGGGAGGAGGGAATTCTTACCATTCAGTCAAGGCCCCTGCTGTTTTCAACATGTGATTGTCCCACACTTGAGCTAGCACTAATACCAATCAACATCTGAGCAACTCAAAGGGCCCTAACATGCCCTTTCTCTAACCAGCCAATGCTATGACAGGGCAGTGTCCCTAGTGATCCACCAACTTACCCATGGACAAGTAGCCCTTTGGTACATGCTCTGAGGTAAGGTGAATGGGACCAGGACAAATTTCCTGCACAAATCCACTATAGGAATACCCACTTAATGGCCTGGCACCTTGATGACTGTTCCCACTACAGATTTTCCAGCCCAAAGTTGATAGTTCAGGATTGCAAGCTTGCAAAGTGTGACCACGGCCAAGGCAGCTCCAGGGAGAGCTTGGAGCAAAGCTCAAGGAATGTGGGCACCACATTTAAAGGTTCTGTAGCAACTACCGATTGTCCCAGATTTGGAACAGAATCCAAACTCAGTCCTTCTCAGAATCCAAACTCTACCCCCTTCTTCCACTCCTCCCACCCCCCAGGCAGAAGTATCAGTCTGTCATGTGTAGCTGGTCAGTAAAAGCCTGCAGCATCTGGTAATTTTCTGAAACCATCGTCAGCATTGACTCCTTTTGTCACCTCCCTCACTGTCATTGCTGCACAACCAGCTTCTATAGTAGTGGTCAAAACTCTACAAATGCAGAACTCTGCTGATCTATTCATCATGCATGTTTCTGGCAGTGAGAAGATGGAGACATGGAAAAATGGTGCAAAATAAATGAGCTACAAGAAAGTGTTGCTTCTTTTTTTCTCCCTTCCAACCACAAAAAAAGGGAAAAGCATGAGACAGCAGGAGTTGCTGGAATTTGAGCACAAGCTCCCACAATGAACTGAAAAAAATATTCTCTACACCAGGTGATACCATGAGGAACACCGAATTGCCTATCCACTGCATAACACATCTTTTATCAATATAATTTCTTGCCATGCAGATGCACTCTTCAGGCAAAGGCAGAGAAGGGTAAAATTGCAATGTTAGCAACGCCATGCTAGCACAAACATTACCAGCAAACCTATTCTGTGTAGACAGGGATGTAGTCTTAGTGCCACATTTTCAACATAAATTGAAAGGAAACAAATTACTGTCAAGAAAGTGATCAGCAACAGGTTACTTTCCCAGCATACCTGGATATAGTGGGTCATGAAGAAATTTGAACAGTATTTAAACAATCAGCTGCTGTTTGGGAGTTCTCTGAGCTGGAGGCTATTCTACTGCCTTAGCTGTTAATAGGTGTCTCCTATTAAAGCAGTAGTGGGAAATATCTACACCAGGTAAACATAAATTGAGTAGGCAAGAATGTTTTAAGTCTTTGTCCCTTCATTTCTCCCACAACAAGAAAAATGTGCTTGTACAATTCAGTGGTCAGCTTTTCAGTTGGTATAAATCTGCACAGGTCTATTAGAGTCAACAGAGCTACACAGACTTGAGAACCTGTCTCTGTATCTCTCCTGACTGCTCAGGAGGCATCACAATATGTACAGTACGTGATCCTTGTTCTTTTTCATGCTCTGTACATATCTTTGTGGATCCTCCCACACCTACAGTGATAAGAGTTTTCTTTGTCCTAAATGGTATTGTATTCCAACCCCATACTGGTTTCTCAGCTGCTTGATAGTCTGTAAAAAGTCCACTCTTCCCACAGAGCCTCCTATGTTTAGAGGCTTTTTGCTGCCATATAATCTGCCAATGCCTGGGTTGGGTGGTGTCACAAATGATACTTCTAGCATGATGTTGGGTGACTTTATGGATGTTATGAAGTAAAGTGTAAATGAAGCACAGCCTCAGTACCCTTGTAAGACTCCAGCTCATGCCACACAGCTTTGAATGGCTCAATGCTGCAAAAAAGGCCATGACTAGCATTTGGTACAAATCTATCAGATGCTGCTGGACTGGTATTTATGGACACATCACTCAGTCTGAATCTCAATGATCTTAATATGCTGTATTAACTTCTGCTTGCGTGGAAATCTTTAGCATCACTGAATGATAAAACCAAAGCCTTCCCGTTTTAAATTTCTCTGAAAGAGAAAACGTTCGGTGCATGATTTGGCTTGAATGGCATAAAACGGAGTAAATGTCTGTGGCAATAAGGATTCTCATTTCCTCTAAATTAGCATACATTTGATATACATAAGGAAAAAACTCAGCAAATCTAGGTGCTATTTTAAAAAGTGACCTCTCTCCCCCATGTCTTCAGTAAAAATGATTTGGCCAGAAATCTAGTATAAAAAAAATTAAGACAAATTCCAAATAAAACCCCAAATCGAAACAAATACAATGAAAAAGCTATTATTCCCCGCTGTTTCCCTGTGATCCTTAAGATGTTCAAGTTACAGCAGAGTTTATAAGGCAGATAATCTTAATGTGAACCTAAGACTGAATTTCAACTTCATAGGTCAGCCACTTGTGGTAATTATATAGGGGAAAAAAATCATGCTGTCTAATCACAAAATGATTTACCAACACATAAGGATTATTCAGCAGGCTTATCTCTGCACAGACATTTTCTCTATGTGGAGCTGCATTCTTATGTATTTTACTGACATTCAATAACAAATTAATGTGAATGGAAGGGAAAAGAAACCTTGTTCAAGATCAAGGAAAAAAAGTAAATAACATTTTCAAATGTTACAGAATTCAAAGCTTAAAAAAAATTCAAATTTTTCTCTTAATGGAGCAAAAAGCCTATAATTTGAAGGAACATTTTAACATGCAGAATTGCCACCTTCCCTGTTGCAAATTGCCAACAATGGTATAATTTATTACCATGGGTTTATTACTGTCAAATCAGTTCTCTGTCAATCTTTTTCTGCCCCCAAAATACCTCTATTCCTTATCCCTGCCCACAGTGATTTGAGGCAGGGTTGAAAATACTTTCCACTTAGAAAAGACCATATAAAGCTTTCAATTTGTGGATCAGCTTCAATTAAAGTTGCATATTTGCTAATTTGCTAGAGTGGGTTTTTTTTAAATGACTATATTTAACATTCCATTTGTATAAGGAATAATTATACCATCCTTGTGAGCAGGATACTTGGTATTGCACAGAATGGAAAAACTGACACTGCTTCCCACTCTTGGCAGCATTCAGTCCACATATTCTCGCCTACCTTAGCTCAATCTAGAGATCTATTTAGGCAGTTTCCTTCCGTTCAGCACCCCCCGCCGCTTTATTATTACTTAGGACATATAGTGTTTTAATGCTCAACATCCTTCATGAACAAAAATTCATCCTCAGAAACTTTAAGGTAGGTTAATATGGAGCATTTTTGTTTTATTTTACAGCTTGGAAAAATAGACAGAGATTCGGGATGTGTCCAAAATTGTAGAAGCCACTGGAAAAGTCAGAATGAGATCTCAGGGCTTTCTAATTCCCAGAGCCATACTTGGGCCATAACCACCTCATGGCTCCCTGCCAAGGAAATCAAATAAAAGGTAGAACCACAAGAAATGTGATTTTCATATCAAACATTCTGTGACTTCCTTGTTTGGCTGTATGAGGTGCCTGCTTGGTGTTTCTTGCCACAGATCTTTGCACTCACCAGAGATTTGGAGCAAGATTTCTGCAAGCTGAAAATGAGTGTAATTCCCCTGCATTGGTAATGACCATTGCAGATGGGTTTACCAGTAGGCATGTCACCCCAGGGTGATGGCTAGAAAATGGTATTTAGAAGTTTATTTTTGGGAAATGGTTTGTAGGTAAAATATATATGCATTATAATAATAGTCTAGGGCAACAGCAAGGGTTAATTGATTTCTAAAGGCCTGGTTGTCTCAGTTTCACAGCCTCCAAGGCAAACAGGGTATGTAACTCAGACAAGCAACAAGGCCAACAGATATACACATAGGCTGGGAAACTGTGGGCATGCACCACACTGTTCCAAAACATGAGATAAAGTGGCACCGGCTGATGAAGCCCAATAGTGGGGGGGCCCGAGAGCTCCAGTTTTGGAGGAACAGACCAAATTAGGAGGACACCAAAAGAAAGCTCAAACTAGGATGTGTGCATGTGATGGGCTTGTGAAACAATCAAATATGCTAACAGGACAGAACGTGGACAGTATGACAAGCATAGAAAAACCAATCAGTGATAGCCACATCAGCTCATCTACCCCACTGCAGGGGAAAGGGACGGCCCTCAGCAGTGGTGATGCGAAGGGTGTACATGGGGGTGTCCGTGCACCGCCTGAGAGTGCTGGTGCACCTCCTGACAGCCAGTGTTCCTTGCTTAGGTGATGGGGGGGCAAGCGAGAGCACTGGTGCCCTCCCTGAGAGCACCAGCTGGGAGTGGATGTGCCAGGAGAAGCAATTCTTGTGGTCCCCCTGCAGCCGATCGTGCTGACCCAGAAGTGCTATGCCATTGGCACTTCTGGGTTGATGCAACACTTCTGGGTCAGCGTGATTGGCCATGGAGGGCCCCCCACTGGTTGCTGACTGGCTGCTGGGGAGGGGTGGGAGGCGGCAAGTGCCCCCCTGACTCAGGGGGCACCAGTAGTCCATGGCCATCAGCCTCCAACCTCCAGGCTATTGACATTTGACATTCAAGAGAAAACCTCAGAGTGAAGCTCGCATCTTGGTCAGATGCATCTTGACTCTGATGACAGCCCTAGGATTGGTAGCTATAGAATTTCTTGTATTATTCTATTCTGTTATCACTGTGTATCAATACATTCACCTATTATCAAATGGAAAGGTCATGGTCAGTGTGATGGTTTTGGGTCCCCCCCAGAACAAAGCATCTGGGTCAAAAATCCAGTGTCAACACAGAGGAACAGTGATCTTCTCCACAGCAAGTAGGACAAACATCTTGCACCAACCTCAGAGCACAAATTCTAGTAATTTTGTGCCAGATTCTGGCTCTTTAGGTGCTGATGTGCCCTGTATCAGATGGTAGGTGAGCTGGCACATTTTAATATTTGGCTCAAAGGCAGCAACCCATTGCAACATGTTAGGTCTATCCTCACCTGAGACAGTGGAGAAGAGACAAAAGAAGAGGAAAGCCTCTCAAAGCTTCTCCTTGATGTTTTAACCTGCCGAAACAACTCCAGGTACCACATATTGCCAAGGCAGTTGGTCCATTTCTCTTACCTCAGGGGTAGCAAAGGTACTGCAGGACAATAAGGATAAAGGTAAGGACTCTGCAGTGTGCTGCCTTTCCAACCCAGAATCAGTTCATTTCAAGCATATTTTTGTGGTGCACTGAATGCCCAAGTGGTTCAGTATTCTGAACAGCAGCAGAAGAAATGGCTATTTTTAGGCACTACAATATAAATACAGATTTCTTTCTCTAATATGATTTATCACATAGAAGTTTGAAATATCCTGTCAAATAAGACCTAATATATTTAGAGAAAAGAAAAATCTCACATGCCCACACATCCAAACTCAAGCTTTGGCTACATAAAATGACTTGTAATGAAAGCCTGCAAAAAGAAAGAGACTACTGAGAGCCCTAGAGTAGTGCTCCACAGGGCTCTTCTCCATCCTAATGCTCTGAAGTTTTGAGAGTGAGCTAGTCTCTGGGCTCCATCATGATTTCATAGATCCACAGCACCCTCTACATGTTATAGACATCAGACAATTAACTAGTTAACTGTGCAATTACCTTGGGTCCAGCTACACATGCAAAGTACCCATCACACCATAAAAAGCTCCAACCAGCTATTAAGTCAGACCTTGAAAATGTGTATTAACTACATAGCTGTTTGCTATCCAACTTTAATATGCATATATATCAGGGTCTCATACAGGGTTCCCAGTCATGGGGTGTATACCAGGCCCAGCCAAGGCTGGGAGTCCCGCAGCTGAAGGGACTCTCAACCCCAATAGCTGCAGACTCTGGGTCCCAACAGCACCCCACAGCTGCTGGGGTCCCAAGTCTCACACCTATGGATGCTGGGACCCTGCCATGTGCCTCCTGGTGCTGGAACCCAGCTGGGTCCTGGCACCTGGGGTAGGGCTGCAATCTCCCAGCCTTGAGGGTGTATGGAGACCCCAGGGCTGGGCATGGTAACTGCCATGATCTTCCAGCTTCAGGGGTGCATGAAATAGATAGGGCTGGGAGACAGCAGCTGCTGTAATCTCCCAACCATGGGATTTTCACACACACCCCAGGCTGGGAGATCACAGCTGCCATGATCTCCCATCCCTGGGGATTTTGCACATCTCCAAGGCTGGGAGACGATAGCAGCTGTGAACTCCTATTCCCAGGGGTTTCATGCACCTCAAAGGCTGGAAGATTGCAGGAGCTGCACCTCCCAGCCCTGGAGGTGCACTGGGCACCCCTTCAGCTCTCAGATGAAGGGGCTCCTAGCCATGGGAGCTTCTTCCTTGCTGGTGCAGGGGGTATGGGCTCTAATTAGATCCCATCAATAACACATGATGGGATCTAATGTGTAATCCATACAATCATGCCTCCTGTCATGCCACATGTGTACTGGGGCCCCACTTGATCCACACTACAGCAAAAGGGGTGAGGAAGCCATGAACTAGTTACACTGGCTACAGTAGCCCTGAAAATCTAGGTGTTGGCCTCCACTTATAGCATTCACTTACAAAACTAAATACAGAAAATAATATGAGCAGTAAAATACAAATTCTCTAGTATGCAGTGTAATAACGATGAGCCTGCTGTGATACGCTATGTAATATATCAGACATGTCTGAGGAGAGGTTGAAGTTTACTGTCTAAACTCATCAGTGCTACCGAAAGGGTCACAGCTGGTTCTGCTGGCTGGCAGATACCTTTTAAATCTACCTTCCAGATATTTCCAGTGATTGGCAGCTGGAAAAATTGATTAGGCATGGCCGATGAACATATATTGGAAACTCTTATTGCTTTTGTGATTAAGAGATGGTGAAATCCCCAAAGCAATAAAGCTTGTGGTCTGAATTAATATTTTAAGTGTTTGCTGCAATTGAAGGTCATTAGCTCTCATCCCTGGCACTCAAGACTGACTCTTACTTGTTCAATGAATAATAGTCTCTCAGGTTTTGTTCGTCATGAAGAAAAGAAATATAAATTACACAGCTGGCTCATAATTTTACTATCCTTATGCTAATTCACCAATACATTTAAACTTTCCTTCTCTCACAATCAAAATGAAAATAATTACTGTGTAATTCTCAGAGCACCAACTAAGTTTAATTAAAGTGGCAATAGCTGCCTATAGGTTAAATTAAGAGGTAAACTCTTATAAATTCAGAATTAAAATGGGGGAGGGGGAGGGAGAACAAAGATGAAGGAAAAGAATACACTGTGCATAAAATATGTAAGATGTTATATTTAGTCCCTTCTGTGTGCCCTGGGCTTGTATCATATTAGGCTGACTGTGGTAACTCTTATTGAACTCAATGGGTGTTTTGCTTGTATGAAAAATGCCCAAATTGGCGAACATTATTTAGAGCAAATAGTGAACCTTAGATCAGTGGTTTTCAACCTGTGATCCATGGACCCTTAGGGATCTGCAGACTATGTCTCAGCTGGGTTCCAGCACCAGGAGGCACATGGCAGGGACCTAGCATCCATAGCTGCGGGACTTGGGACCCCAGCAGCTATGGGGTGCTATTGGGACCCAGAGTCTGCAGCTACTGAGGTCTGTGAAAGATGATTAAGATCAATCAAAAGTATGTGAATACCCACATTTGCAATTCAAAGGGGTCCGCATATCCATTTGAAATTTCCAAAGGGGTCTACACCTCCATTTGAATTTTTTTTAGGGGTCTGGAAATGAAAAAATGGTTGAAAACCATTGTCTTAGATCAATATCAGCAAAAAAAACCCCATTAGCATCTGCTTTATTTCAAGCATATGACTAGTTGCCCTGATTACTCACTTGTTTATGTATGCGCATGATCATAAGTGTTTTCAACTCTTAACAGACAAAATATTTCTGCTAGAACTCATCAAATGATAAAGATCCCTGGTTTGTGAATGTTCTAATGAATGAAACATCCCTTTTTGTATTAACCCTTAGATTCTCTAGAAACTTTTGCTACACGTCACTGAAAATAAAACGTTTAAACCACTGCTTTAGAGAACATCACCAGGCCCAATCCTGTAAATGTATAGCATATATTTAGGCTCCTGGCAGATGCTAAAATAATGGCACAGTGTAATCTGATCCCCAATGCCAGTAACTGCACATGCTGCCATGCCACACGTGCATGGTGGGATGCATGAGGGAACCTTGCAACTCAAACGCAGTATGCCAGGTTCCTGTCAGAGAAAGCCAAGGAACTTTAACTGCACACACGTGACAGCCCAGCCTAGGACAGCCCAGCTCAGCACACTTACTGCCTTTCCCCACACCTCTTGTGGAAGCTACAGAGCAAGACTCTTTAAAGGGCTAGGTCGCAAGAGTTACAAAGCAATGTTCTTTAAAGTGCTGAATCCTGGGGAACTCTGGGGCTCACCAAAACCCCACACATTGACTGCTTTGCTCTGCAGCAGAGGTGCTAGAGACATTTTATAGTGCCAGAGCACAGGTTGAAAGGTTCCTGGCAGAGGGCTCCCTTGCAATTTGTGTGCCCAGCACCCTACTGTCAGTATCCAGGCCAGGGCTGTCCCTGGACCGGATGGTCACAATCAACTAATAGTCAGCATTGGAATGGGGCCACCCGTGTCACATGCTCAATTTATGGTGCCATACAAGACAGCCACAGAGATGTTCTGTTTTATATGTGGAATATCTCTCTGGCTATTATGCCATTTTATGGCACCATAAATTGGCTGAATGTATGGCATGTTGCTATTTATGATGCAATTAATATGTTAATTACACTATAAATATAACATCTACCAGAGGTCTCAACTTTACACCTCAAAGTCACTAAAATCAACAGGACTACTCATGTGGGTAAAGTTGTGGAAGCACTTAAGTGTTTGCAGGTTCAGACGCACATAAATCTACTTGGCCTTTCACCTATATTGCAAAGAACAACATTTAGACCACAAGGAACTAAATGTATACCTAGTGGTGAAACTGATCCTAAGCAGATAACGTCAATACAATAATTTAAATAATAAAACTTCATAAATTCTATATCATGCATGAAAAATAAAATACACTGTTCATTTTAATAAATAATCCAGTATAATAGCCTGTGGAATATTTTATGGACAATGTTATAATTACATATTTTATACTACTATTTTAGCTCTTTTTCTATGAAAAGAACAAAGATTTTATACACTACTTTACAATGGTAATCTGATTTATTGTTGGTTATTTGTAAAAATTATGTTTGTAGCAAAAGAGCCAGGACATTACTGCCTAATCAGGATGATATTCAGTTTAAACTCTTCTCACAAGTTAGATTATTTTTTTATTTAGTCCTTGATATTGAAAACATTCATGCCACGCACCCAAAGTTAAGTAGTCCTCATGAAGTCAATGGGGCTATTTGTGCTTAAATGTACTTATAAATGCTTGCAGGTTAAGGATCTTTAAATATAAGTCATTTTATGCACTATTGCCTTTCTATATACTATTGCACTTACATATGTGGAAATGGGGTTAGTTTCTTAATTTTTTTTTTTTTTTTTACTTTTGCCGTTTCCTCCAACAAGAAAATATTGTCTTGAACAATTTCTTGAACCAATGGTCTAAGATTGAAAAATCCAAATTTCTTTGTTAGTTTATCATTAAGAGACATATAGACTACCAATTGTGTTTGAAATAAAAACTTACCTACAGTTTCCTGAAGCTAGATAAGGGTAAAGATGAGTATTTTGGACCCTTAAACACTCAGTTTATTGTAACATATCATTGGGGGATGGAGACAAAAGCCCAGAGGTAAGTAAAGAGCCTGGGAACTTGGATAAAAATGTAATAAAGGGGAGCAATAATGGAAGCCTTAGCAATGTTCTCAGAGAGAAGTTAAGATGCTCAGTTAGACACCTGAAATGTTTCTATACTAATGTGAGAAGCATGGGGTGCAAACAGGAAGAACTGGGGGCCCTACCTAGTACAAGCACAGAATATTGACATCATTGGGATTGCAGAGACATACATTACATATGACTGTATACAACAGAGGCGGGCAATTATTTTGGGCAGAGGGCCGCTTACCCAGTTTTGGCAGGCCGCATGGGTAGCCCCAACCCTTGACAGGGGCCCCAAACCCTTGACAGTTGCCCCACCCCCTGGTCAGCATCTTGGGACCAACTTCCCAATGTCTTGGGACCAATGTCCCAGGGCCAGGACCGGTGGGGTCCAAAGTGGGTCACAGGCTGGCAGAAGTCAGTGCAGCTGGGCTGGGCCGCACCAGCAGGGAGAGGGGAGCTGGCCCAGCTCCACAGAGCCCCTGTCCGCTGAGACCCCACACTTTTACCACCCTGCTCTGTGTCCCACTGGCGCTGGTCCTGGGACACTGGTGCAGGCCCCGTGTTCCTGCTGGTTCTCCCCCGCTCACACCCAGTGCCCCCCAGCCCCACAGTACAGGCAGGGGGCAGCACTCTGCCCTGACCCCTTGCTCACCAGCAGGGAAGAAGCTGGTGCTGAGCATGGGGAAAAATGGCCCCTTGCCTGCCCCATGGCCGGTGCTCCCTGCTGCAGCAGCTTGCAGTCCATGCAGGGCTGTCCAGAGCAGCCCCAGGCAAGCTGCAAGTGGCTGCGGTGTGGGATGCTGACCATGGGGTGGGCAAGGGGCCCCTTTTCCCCACTCTCAGTACCAGCTTGTAACCTGCCCCACTGCCAGCCTGGCAATGGGGCCGGGTTACAAGGTGGTGCTGAGTGGAGTGGGGGAGAAAGCAGCCCCTCCTCACCCCATGCCCAGGGCCCCGCACTGCAGTCACTCACAGCCTGCCTGGGGCTGCCTGTGCCTGCTCCGGACAGCCCTGCATGGGCTGAGAACACCTGCAGTGCAGGGTGCTGGCCATGGGTTGGGCGAGGGACCACTCTTCTCCATGCAGGGAAGAAGGCCAGGGAAAAGCTGAGCATGGGGGACAAGCAGCCCCTACTCCACCCCACACCCGGTGCCCTATGCTGCAGGCACTTACAGCCTGCATGGTGCTGTCCGGAGTGGGCACAGGTAGCCCCATGTGGGCTGCGAGCAGCTGCAGCCGGGGGCACCGGGTGTGGGGCGGGGAGGGGCCACTCCCCCCGCTGTCCTTTCCAGCCTGGGGTCCCCCCCACACTTACCTGATCTTCCCATGCCAGGGCAGCCACATGCTCCCAGCCCAGAAATCCCAGCTGGGGCTTCCAACTGGCAGGTAGGGCCAGGTGAGCCTTGCTGTTGTGGGAGCCCACCGGGCTTCCCCTGGGTCCTAGTGCCCTTGGTTCCTGTCATTTTTTATAGGAACCAAGGGCAGAGAAATATTAATTTTCTACATTTTTAAGGGGCCCCGCAGGCCAGATAGAATGAGGGCGGGATGCGGCCTGCAGGCCATATTTTGCCCAGCCCTGGTATACAACCATGGTTTAGTATAGCTCATCCAGGAAGGACAAGCAGGGGAAAAAGGATGTGGCACTGCCCTATAGAAAGAGAGACAATGTACGCATGTTGTGAAGTGCAGTAGGAAGTAGAAGCCTCTGCTAAAAGCCTCTGGGTCAGAGGGGAAAGCAGCAGGGAGGAAATATTGTGGGCATTTGCTAGAGGCCACCAAAACAGGAGCAGGAGGTGGACAAGACCTTTTTAAAACAACTAATGGAAGTTTGCAAGTCATAGGACTTGATTCTCATGTAGGACTTCAATTATTGGGACGTCTGCTGGGAGACAAACAGCAGTACACAAACAGTCCAACAAATTCATGGAGCATGTTGGGGATAATCTTTTGCTACAGATGGTAGAGAGGTGAACAAAGTGGGGGAAGCTTGTCTTGATTTACTTTACATAAATGGAGGAATTAGTTGCGAATGTAAAGATGGAAGGTGACATGGGTGGCAGTGGCCTCGAACTTATAGGTTTCAAGACCCTAAGAGGAAGAAGAAAGGAGAATAGCAGAATAAAACACTGGAATTCAGTAAAGCAGACTTTAACAACCTCAGGGACTTCTTGGACAGGATCTCTTGGGAAGCAGTTCAGAGGAGGAAAGGAGTTCAGGAGAAACTTTCAAAAGTAAGTGGAAGATCAGAGCAACCATAGATCCCTTATGGAATGTAGAAGGCAGTCTAGTTACAGTTGATGCAGAAAAGGCTGAAGTATTTAGTACCTTTTTTACTTCAGCCTTCACAAATAGGGGTGGCTACCAAAGGGTGAGTGCAGTTGGCAGCAAAGATAGGGAAGGAAACCAACCAGCAGCCTAGACTAGGAGGAAAACAGGGTAGGGAACACTTAGGGAAGCTAGATGTTTTCAAGTTGGCAGGACTGGGTGGGGATGCACCCTAGGAATTGAAGGAGTCAAATGAGGTAACTTCAGAGCTATTGGCTATCATCTTTGACAACTCAGGGAGGTCAAGTGAGGTCTAGATTACTGGAAAATGGCAAATATAGTGGCTGTCTCTACAAAAGGGAAGAGAAGCATCTGGGGAATTATAGACCAGGCAATCTGACCTCAATACCTAGAAATATCATGGAGCATATCCTCAAGGAATCTGCTGTGAGGCACCTAGAGGAGAATAAAAGTGATCAGAAACAGACAGCATGTATTCACCAAAAGGAAGTCAGGCCTGATCAGCCTGATTTCTTTCTATAAGGTGACAAGCATTTTGGATGGGAGAAGAGCAGTAGACATGATATATCTTGACTTTAGCAAGGCTTTTGACACTTTCTCCCACAGCATTTTCATTAAGCTAAGGAAATACAGACTAGATGCAAGTACTGTAATGGGATACATAACTGTTTGGATCAGGGGTGTCCAACCTTTTTGAATGTGGAGTCGGATCACGAACATTTTATCACCCAGTGGGCTGGTAAGCCATATTCAAAGACCTCACTGGAAGTGACATTACATCAGGAAGTGCTGTCACATGACCTTTAACACCAATGACATTGCAGGAAGTGACAATGAAATGGGTCTGGAAATGTGCACATGTGTGTTGCAGCAGACAGAGCCAAAGCAGCTATTGGGATGTGCTGGGAAGCACACACACATGCACATGCATGCACTCACACACATATACGCAGCCCCAACCCAGCCCCGAGGCGCCCTCAGCTCCACATGGGAACTTACCCCGTGCCTCTGTCCACCCCGGCCCAGCCCAGAGGCACCCCCAGCTCCGCATGGGAACTCACCTGGTGCCTCCATCTGCCCTGGCCCGGCCCTGAGGCACCCCCAGCTCTGCACAGGAACTTACCCCATGCCTTTGTCCACCCCAGGCTGGCCCCAAGGCACCCCCAGCTCTACACGAGAACTTACCCCATGCCTCTGTTTGCCCTGGCCCGGCCCCAAGGTGTTCCCAGCTCCGCATGGGAACTTACCCCGTGCCTCCATCTGCCCCAGCCCAGCCCCAAGGCATCCCCAGCTCTGCATGGGAGCTTACCCCGTGCCTCTGTCCACCCCAGTCTGGCCCTGAGGTGCCCCCAGCTCCACGCAGGAACTTACCTCGTGGGCAGGACACGGCCATGCTGCAGCTCCTCTGGCCACGTGCCAGGGACAAGGAGTGGAGCCTGTCCCCAGCTCCTCCAATTAGGCGCGGCTGGGGCAGCCCTGCTCCGTGCAGCCCTTGGGGCAACTATGGCAGGACCTGGCTCATGATGAGCCAGGCTCCGTGGGGGTAAGCAGCTCCCCTCCCCTTACTGCCACCTGGGTCCTGTGGGCCGGCACTGTCCGCCTCGCAGCCGCCGTGGCTCCACGCTCTGCCACTACTGCCGCAGCTCCGTGCTCCACAGCAGCCCTGCTGCTGCCACTGTAGCTCTGCGCTCTGCTGCCACAGCTCTGCCAGCACTGCCACCGCCACTGCAGCTCCGCGCTCCACACTTGTGGCTCTGCGCCGCTGCCACGGCCACATGCTCCGCCACAGCTCCGTGCTCCACAGCAGCCCTGCCGCCACTGCAGCTCTGCACGCCATTCATTCATTATAATATTCATTCATTATATTATTTAATATATTCATTCATAATGTAGAGCACATTATGGGCCACTGCCAGTACACTGACCCAGCCAGACCGACCAGCCCTGGACCGGACCCAGAGCAGATCACCTGAACCCCACTCTGCACCTGATGGACTTCAAGAGGAATCTTCAACTATGGACCACCCCACTCTGCCTGAAGAGGATCCCCACGGTGAGACTCTATATGGGCTGAGAAACCTTCTCTAACCTACTCTCTCCACCACTGCAGACCATTGTATGGGTTTGTGTGCATCTATCTTCTTTCTCTCTCAGCTTCATGAACCTCCTCCCTCCCTTTCCCCTACCCACATCCCCCACCCCTGGGCTTAGTTGGCTATCTTTGTATTTTCTGTAACCTAGTTGTGTTCCCCTCCTCACCCCCATCCCTCTTACGCTAGCCCTTCACTTGAGCACTCTGTATTTCCCTATTGGCTTTGTCATCTGTTTGGTTCATAACTGCTAACTACTAATATTATTCATTAATTATTTGGATGATTGGATTGAGTGCAAGCTTAGAAAATCTGTGACTGTTACCAAGTTGGGCAGATACTCTGGAGGGTGGGGCTTGGATTCAGAATGACCTAATAGACTAGAGGAAAGGTCTGCAATAATCAGATGAGATTCAACAAGGACAGGTGCAAAGTCTTGCAGTTGGGATGGCATAATTGCATACATAAAAACAGATTGAAGAATGACAGCTAGGCTGCAGTGGGTTACAGTAGACCCTAAGTTGAATATGGCCCAACAGTGTGCTCTTGTTGCAAGAAAAGTGAAAAGCATACTGGGTTGTATTAACAGAAGTGATGCATGCAAATCAAAGGAGGTACTTCCACCATATTCAGTATTGGTGAGACCTCACCTAGAGTACTATGTCCAGTTTTGGATCCCACTCTTTAAGAAAGATATGGGCAGTTTCCAAAAAGCCTGGCACAAATCAACAAAAATAACTGGGGGCCTCGGAGGTATGACTTATGGAGAAAGTCTGCAAGAGCCAGGGTTATTTAGTTTAGAGAAGACTGAGGAGGGATTTGATAACAGTCTTCAAACACCTGAAGGGTGATTATAGAGAGAATAGGGTTGAGCTTTTCTCTGTGGCCAGAAGGGACAGGACTAGAAGGAATGGACTCAAGCTTTAGTAGGAGAAATTTAAGTTGGAGATTAGTAGGAATTTTGGTCTATGATGGTGGTCAAGCACTGGAAGAGACTACCTAGAGAAGTTGAGGAAGCTCCATCCTTGGAAGTTTTCAAGAGCAAGTTAGATAAACATTTGGCTGGGATGGTTTAGTTGGGGACGTTCCTGCCTCGAGCAGGAGGCAGGACTAGATGTTGTGAAATTCCTTCTAGCCCTACTTTCCTATGATCACATTTAAATCCATGTTTAACTGATGAATACTCTGATTTGTAGATGCGTTCAACATCTCAAGTCAGTGACAGATATGGGCACCCAACCCATATGAAAGCTAGTTCAGAAATTTAAACAAATATCCCAAACTTGAAGATTTTTATATTGACTTATTTAATTTCAAATGACTAAATAAACCCAGTTTTTATAGACCATAATTTAAATGGTATGTTCTGAGCTAAAATGTTTTGAGTGTGTATACTTCTCCCCTATTAATATGTATTAATTTAAATTTTTAACAAAAGAGAACTGATTATACAGAGAGAAACTGAAAATTACTACAAATAAAGGACTTTTAACTGCAGTTATTTAACCGGAAAAAAAAGAAAAATCTCTTTCTGTTAACTTTTCATTTATACTTTTCTGACATATACTGATAAGTTATATCTAGAGCCAGTGCATTATTTCAGAGAGAAATGTGACTCACAATTTTTAAATTGACAGTACCCCTTCAACTGTTTATTTTGCACATCTTTTAGAAGACAAGCAGTTAAGAAGTCCCTTGCTTTTAAATATTCATAAACTATTAAGCCATCACCAAATGGTAAAAGTTTGATTTAGGGCTACTGGTGGGATAGACATCTGTGCATGTTTCTAATCCGAGAATAGCACAGATGTTATTTCAGCTAATGTGTCCTGTATACGTTCTACAGTCAAAGTGAGTTTTATCATCTATTTTCTTTTTCAGATGGACTCAAAAGTTTCCCCTTACATTTGGGAAAGGTCTCAGAGCTGCTAACCTCAGAGAAATTGAAAGAACAACTTCTCTTGGACACCACAGTCATCTCTATAATGTTTTCTTTTTCTCCTTATGGCATGAATAATTTTAATATTGTCATTTCCAAAAAAACTATTCTCTCCTTTAGTACTAGTTCACTTTGCCATGCAGTATATTATTACCTGGCAGCCCTGATGAGTAGTTAATGAAACCATTTCTTTCAACCGGATTGAGCGGCTGTCAAAATGAAGTGGCATGGTTTCGCTTATCCCTGACACGCTACCCCAGGTTAATTGACGGAAATCAGTACTACCTGTCTACAGTGCACCAAGGAAAAGCAGCAAGCAAACATGTGTCAACTGATAGATAGCTGCAACAATGAGTAAACAAATGTGCTAGAAAAAACAGTCTATTAACTAAAAAGAAATTACAATTCATAAAAGCTCTTGATTAACTCTTTGATTACAGGAACTGCTATTCACTGTGAGGCTCAGACAAGGCAGTAACGTTGCCAATCCTACACATTCCAATACGAACCATGAATCAGACCCCAAAAATATCAAAAATATCATGAGATAGGATTTAAAATCATGAGAATAAAAATATATAAAATGCATGTTACTGGTTTTTTTTACTGCTTCCTGTTTTCTTGATCCAAGGACAAAGATAACTGTTCCAAAATCCTTTCCAGGTGAAAATTCAAACTTAAATGCACATACAATAAATTGGTTGCTCGTAGGGCACTCCACATTCTGTTCCTTACACTATTCTGGCCCTCACTTTTATCATTCTCTTGCCCCTCTCCTCTGCTTACTCTCTTTACTACAGCCAATCCTCTCACAGCTCCCTAGTCAAGATTTCTCTGTTCTTCATACACATTTCTTCCATCAGTTTCTACATACTCCTTTTATCTCCCCTACTCTTTGAATTCTTGTCCCCTTTATGTTTGCTTATTTTGTATCCTCCTCATCTCCCTCTTAGCTCAACCAGCTTCCCACCTTGTGCTTGCTTTTCCTTTTCCCTTAATTTTCCCCACAACCTTCTCAGTCTGCCCCTGGCTTCCCAAATTATGATGTACCTTCTCAGTCAACTCATTGGCCTCCAGTATCCCTAACATTCCTCCTCCCTGGACACATTTACATGAGATGTTTACTGAAGAGCTGCCTAATTCAACCCACAGTAAAATGTCTACATCATCTACACTGTGTGGTACTATTAGGATGGAGTAAACTAATTAACTCCACCACAGTAAATACAAGTATTATTCTGTTGTGGAGTTCTTTACTCTGCATCTAAGCACTTGTCGATGCTAAACCAGCTGGCTGGGGCATGAGGATGCTTCAGTGTGGGGTTGCCTGCTGGCTAGTCCCCCACTAAAGCACTCTTGTGCCCGAGACAGCCTCTCCACAGCACAGCGGGGTTGGAGCAGCCCCAGGCTGGCAGGCTAACCCCCGAGCCCCCTGCAAGCTGGGGCTGCTCTGCTCCAGCTCAATGTGCCGCATGTGTAAACCTGGAACCTGGTAGCAATAGACTCTAGCATGATATGTGCTGGAGCTCACTGTTCCACCTTAATAGCATGTGTAAACGCACCCCATCTCCCACATGTCTCTCCACCCCTTCGAATGTCCCAATCATAGAAAACAGGGTGGGGGATACCTTTCCTGTGGACAGGCTAGGTTCAACCATACAGGAAACAATGACATCTTATTTGGCACCCTTTTACTTGGCTGTTTCACTTTCTTATGCACAAACTAGCAGTCATCCTATTAAAAAGCAACCTGTGCCTTCAGTGTTATAGACAATAATGGCTGGTGGTAACCATTGGGAAGAAAAATGTCTGATCTTCCCTTGTGCTACCCTGGTGCAGAGAAACTAGCTGCAAGAAGAGAGAGTTCAGCCTTTATTAGTGCTTGGTCCTTCTCCAGACAATGCCAAAAGAATGTGAATGTGTCATTTATGGTGTGGGCAAGCTACGAATTGGATTAAGTTCACTAATTCCTTTAGTTTAGGCTTAGGGTACTGAACAGCTGTTGAATAGAAGGAACACTTGGCTGCTACTAGCCTGCATTTGATTTGAATTAGCACCCTGCAGTTGAAAAGTTCAATACACTGGGTCGCAAAACAATTCAACACTTTGCAGCCCCCACTGGATTAGATCTTTATAGGAATATTATGAACTTTTGAAAATCTGGATGTATTTGCAGGTACCTGCACTCTGCAGCACATAAGTTGTTTAGACACATGAGGAAAGGAAAGGACAGTCTTTTCTTTTTTAAAAATGCTTAAGCTTGAATTCCCCATAGAACAATTGATTTACTGACATGTGACATTTCCCTTACCATTCAGATGGTAGGAACTATATTCAGATTGCGACCAGATTTAACATGCTACATTCATTCAAAATTAACATTGCATACAGTAACACGATGTTTTGTATGTGAACAGGAGTTGAGTTGTAGTCACTGTGGAAACCATGGCTTTCTATTGCCTGACTTACCTTCTTGTAAATCTCAATCATAGCATAACATCAAATACAAAAGAAACTGCATTTATGCAAAGTACCATATAGTTCTGTTACAGCCAAAGCAAACCAAAACTGAAAACATCCATGTTTGCAAGTCCTTCAGCAAAATAAAACTGGCTATTTTAAATAATGTCATTTTCCCTGTTGTACACAAGAACAGCTAACACTTTCCAATGTTACATGCAACTTTCAATTAAGCCTTAGGCTGTTAACTGAGATGCGATGAAGACCACAGTGGGCATGTCTACACATGCAGTAATGTGCTGTAAATACTGCGCATTAAGTTTTGCACCTATTAATAACAGGTACTAACTTAATGTATGTTAACCAGCACTATTGTGCAGTACCTCCAGCACATGTCTTTTAAGTGATGCTAATATGCAGCAAATGAATTCTACTATGTATTAGCACATGAGCATGGTGTTTGCTGTGATGCACCAATGCACAGTAGAATTAGTCTACTGCGCTTTTAGCATCTCGTGTAGACATGCCCAGTCAGATGTAACATATTCTAGCTAACAATGAACAAGTGTTTTTGTATCTATCTAAATTTTTCATAATAAATGCTGAAATGCTACCTACTGTATTATTGCAGATGAGCTTGAACATTGGAAAATATTGATATTGTCTCTCATATTGTGTTAATGTTTTAACATCTGCTGAAATGTGAGCAGCTATTATGAACGTAACCTACCACCAGAGAACTATTTAAGTGAAAATCCAAAATGCTTAAATGAAACAAACTGGATTTATTATGAAAACAAGCCTATTTACTGGTAGATGTATGTTTTCCTACAGTACAAAAGTGAGTAAGACTTGCTGTCAACATTTAACCTCACTTATAGGTCAATGAATAGTGAAGTAAGAAACATTCCCTTCAGGTCTAGCCAAGAAGGAATGGATCGATTGAACCTCTGGCAAGACTTCCATTCCCACTGGGCAAATATTTTCCCTACTGTATGTCTTTTCATGGCCAAAGTAAGACCTTCCATAAAAACTCTGACATACCTTTTTTGATATACTGTATCCTGTTCTGTCCTTTTCAGGAGTAGTTTAGAAAACAAAGAAAATAGATATTAGGCAGCTTTCCACCACTAAAAACATCAGAAGAATAAATGAAGCAATCAACATATTGGCAAGTCTTCCTGTCTTTTTAACTATACCTGGGTAGATGTCATGAACTGGCCCTGGTGATCGCCCCATGGTATTGTCTGGAGCATCGTGGGGTGAAGGGGCTGGCTGGAGAGGCTGGATAGTGAGGCAATCACTGAGGATGTCCTGGTCAAGCTCTGAGCTTGATCGCAACTGAAATATAGGAGGTAAGAAGAGGAAAATATCAGCACAGAGGAAATGTTTGATAAGAGTTGGGCAATCATAATGAAGAAATATTAATGGATTCAGGGAGGAAGTTGAAATGAAGATTCCTCAATAAAAAAGATCTTTGGAAATGGTCACTTGTTCCATTTCAGCACCGATTCTCCATGTGTGAATCAAGATGTCTTTCCCAACAGTTCACAGGACTAAGCAGTGGGCATTGAACAGAAGAGATCCAAGGCACTTGTGCACCTTCTCTCTCTCTCTCTCACACACACACACCCACACATACACACACCCACACACACACACACCCCCTTACAGAACTTAAATACTGATTTGACCACTTCATATTGAGGAACATACCAAATGAACAATGGTTCCTTTGTGAGCTAGGTATGGTAAACCATACAAATATTTGTAAGTCGTTTTAAAAGCAGTGATGACACAGGTAACTTTTTGGTATGCTATGTATACAGCTCCTTGAGAGTGTAGGTCTGATTTTCACCTATGGTTAAGACCACTGTGCAGTACTCTGGCCAGGTAAAGGGGCTGCAAAGGGAATATAAATTACAGTTGTGTACTCAGAGAGCAGTACAGTGACTTTTGTATAAATGAGAATTGGAACTTAAGGGGCTAACTGAGGTTCTTTCAGTCTGCCTGGTCTCCTGAGAGGCCACAGACAGAACATTAAGCCAATGGGCAACAGCAACCAGGATCAAATCCAAGTCTTCCAACAAGCCAGTTGGGAGAAAAGAGAGGAAGAAAAATATCCATTCCTCTCTCACATTTAGGAACAAGGAATGAGGTAAAGAAGCCACAATTGTTGAAGTGAATTTCAGAGATCCACAAAATAACCAGCAGTGGAAGACGTTGCCATTATTTTGTAATTTTAACCTTTACAACAGCAAACTCTGATAAGGAGTATTTGGCAAGTGAGTGCAACATGCAGACAATGCAGGATGTCACGCCACTGGGATTATGTTGTTGGGGGCTTTACACAGTGGATCTAGAATTTCCTCAAATCTTCATGGTTTAGCACAGTTGCCTCAAACCCTGAGGGACATATCGGCTAGGAACAGAAATTACACATAAATTAGCATAAGTGATCAGAAACTACTTGAAATCTGTACCACAACAGAAGTTCAGTGCACATAAACCGCTTTCAGAAAGAGCTGAAACTGGTTAAAGATAAACCTGGTTGCATGTAATATCAAACTTAACTGATTAAGGAAGATCAGGGAAAATATGGGTACCTTACTGAATAGGGGAGGCAACTTAATGACAGAGGATGCAGAAAAGGCTAAAGTACTCAATGCCTTTTTTACCTCAGTTTTCACAGGCAAGGTCACCTCCTGGCAGCACAGTTTGGGGAGGAGATGAACAGCCAGCAGTGGTGAAAGAACGGGTTAGGGGCTATATAGAAAAGCTGGACAAATACACAAGTCCATGGGGCCAGATGGGATGCACCAAGGATGCTGAGGGAGTTGTGATTACAGAGCTGCTGCCCCCATTTTTGTAAACTCATGGCGATCAGGAGAGATCCTGGACTACTGGAAAAGGGCAAACATAGTGTCCGTATTTAAGAAAGGCAAAAAGGAAAGGGGTGGGGGGAAGAATCCAGGGAGCTACAGAGCAGTCAGCCTAACCTCAGTCCCTGGAAAAAAACATGGATCAGATCCTCAAAGAATTTATTTTAAGCGTTTGGAGAAGAAAAAGGTGATTAGGAAGAGTCAGCATGGATTCACCAAGGGCAAGTCATACCTGACTAATCTGATTGCCTTCTAGGATGAGATGACTGGCCCTGTGGATGAGGGCAGACCAGTGGATATGGTATGCCTTGATTTTTGCAAGGATTTTGATACAGTCTCCCACAATATTCTCACAGGCAAGCTAGGAAATATGGGCTGAATGAGTGGACTGTAGGGTAGATAAAAAACTGGTTGGAGCACTGGGCTCAGAGGGTAGTAATCACTGGTTTGATGTCTAGTTGGCAGCCAGTATCAAGTGGAGTGCCTTAGCAGTTGGTTCTGGGGCCAGTTTTCTTCAATGTCTTCATCAACAACCTGGAAGATGGCATAAAGTGCGACATCAAGTTGGGAGGAGTAGTAGATATGCTGGAGGATAGGACTGGAATTCAGTGTGACCTAGACAAATTGGGGGATTGGGCCAAAATAAATCTCATGCAGTTCAACAAAGACAAGTGCAAAGTCCTGCACTGAGGACAGAACAATGCCATACTGGGGACTGACTGGCTAGACAGCAGCTCTCCATAAAAGGACATAGGGGTTACAGTGGACAATAAACTGAATACGAGCCAACAGCATGCCCTTGTTGCAAAGAAGGCTAACGGCATACTGGACTGCATTGGTAGGCATGGTCCAGCAGGTCAAGGGAAGTGATCATTCCCCTCTATTCAGCACTGGTAAGGCCACATCTTCAGTAATGTGTTCAGTTTTTGGCCCCTCACTACAGAAAAGATGAGGACAAATTGGAAAGAGTCCAGCCAAAGGCAATGAAAATGGTTCAGGGGCTGGGGCACATGGTTTCTGAGAAGAGATTGAGGGAACTGGGCTTATTTAGTGTAGAGAAGAGAAAACTGAGAGGAAATTTAATACCAGACTTCAACTAACAAATGGGATTTCAAAAAAGTAGAGCCAGACTGTTCTCAGTGGTGACAGATGACAGAATAAGGAGCAACAGTCAGAAGTTGCAGCAAGGGAAGTTTAGGTTATATATTAGGAAGAATTTTCTCACCAGGAGGGTAGTCAAGCACTGGAACAGGTCACCCAGAGAAGTGGTGGAATCTCCAACCTTGGAGGTTTTTAAGACCTGGCTAGAGAAAGCCTTGTCTGAGATGGGTTAGTCTGGGGATGGTCCTGCTTTGAGCATGGGGTTGGACTAGATGACCTCCTGCTTGAGGTCCCTCCCTACCGTAATTTCCTATGATTCTATGATTTAGGTTAAACTGATTCACTGAACTTCTGTCCCAGATCCTCTTCAGATTCAAGGTAACTTACAGTCCCCCAGCATCCTAGGACACTTTGCACCTCCCCTGCATACCTCCCCCCTCACAGGGTAGGCAGGCTAGGCTTGGCTCAAGCTGTCTCCCCCCGTTGAGCAGGCAGATGTGCTTTATTACTTGTTAGCTTCTGGCCTGGGCCACTTCAGGCATGTGGCTGGATTTCTGGAATCAAAAGTTTGTTTACTTGCTTATCGGTTTAATCCACTCAGTTTAGACTAACCTGTGAAGACTGAATCAATTCAGCCTCAGGCTTTTTGACTGTCTGTACTTAGCCATTGGGTTTGAACCCCATCTATTATACTGTAATCTACCTTTATGTTTTACTGTTCTACCCTGGAATAAAACTGATGTAATGCAGTGGTAAACCAGGCCCATATACTTTCAGTAGGAGGGCCCTCCAGGGGAGATCATGCTCAGGGGCAATCACCATGGGTTCAGCAAAGGCAGGTCCTGCCTGACCAACCTGATTGCCTTTTATGACCAAGTAACTAAATACTTGGATGATAGTGTTGCCATGGGCATAGTCTTTCTAGACTTTAAGAAGGCCTTTGACATTGTCTCTCACCCCATCTTCATCAATTAAGCGACTCTGGCATTGATGCCTACACAGTTGATGGGTAAAAAATTGGCTGATGGGGCGCACCCAGAGAGCAGTGGTGGACGGGTTGTACTCAACTGGGCAAGATGTGAGCAGTGGGGTACCCAGGGCTCCATCCTTGGGCCCGCACTGTTTAACATCTTCATCAGCAACTTGGACCAGGGGGTAGAAAGCACACTGTCCAAGTTTGCTGATGACACTAAGATGCGGGGCAAGGTGGGCACACTTGAAGGGAGAGAGAGGCTGCAAATAGATTTAGACAGATTACAAAAGTGGGCACACAAGAGTAGGGTGGGGTTCAATGTAGACAAATGCAGGGTGCTGCACCCTGGGAGAAGGAATCCCCAGCATACATACAGGCTGGGGAGTTCCCCTCTTGAAAGCACAGAGGCAGAAAGGGATCTTGGAGTCATCATTGACTCCAAGATGAACATGAGCTGCCAATGCCAGACCGCAGCCAGCAAGGCCACCCATACCTTTTCATGCATCCAAAGATGCATCACAGGCTGGTCCAGAGAGGTGATACTCCCCCTCTATGTGACTTTGGCCAGGCCGCAGTTGGAGTACTGTGTCCTGTACTGGGCGCCGCACTTCAAAAGGGATGTGGCCAGCCTGGAGAGGGTTCAGAGGAGGGCTACCTGCTTGGTGAGAGGGCAGCAGGACAGGCCCTATGAGGAGAGACTGAGGGACCTGAACCTGTTCAGTCTCAGCAAGAGGGGGCTGCCTATGAACTCATCAAGGGGAGATCAACAGCAAATAGGTAGACCTCTTTTCTCCCTAGCACCACCTGGGGTGACAAGGAATAATGGTAATAAGCTGATACAGAATAGGTTTAAGTTAGCGATCAGAAGGCAATATTTTACAGTTAGGGTGGCCAAAATCTGGAACCAACTTCCCAGGGAAGTGGTCCTCATCCCTACTTTGGGCAAATTCAAGAGGAGGTTGGATGATCACCTGTCTGGGGTCTTGTGAACCCAGCCTTCATTTCCACCTGTGGCAGGGGGTCAGGCTAGATGATCTGTTCAGGTCTCTCCTGACCCTAGCTACTATGATACTATGATAAACTGACTGTATTTCAGATGAAAGGCATTTGTGAAGACTGATTAGTTCAAAACGTGGTCAAATCCTATGCTATTTCCTCCATTAAATATGAAGCATATTTTTAATATTCCTGAACATTTGTTTTTTGTGAGGTATTTTTGTTATTCTGGAATTCATCTAACACACACTACCTAAACAAACAGAAAGAAAAAACCAACTTTAGCACAACTTCTGGCAATCAGTGCCCATTTATCTCCCATATTGCAACCTACTCTAGGCCCCAGATGTTTTTCCCCATTGTATCCCTGAAGCCCTGTCTGTTTTCTATTCCAAAGTAGTTCTTAGGTTTTTACCACTATTACTAATAAAAAGGCCTTTTCATGAAATAAAGTGCAGACGGACTCTTGGAGCTGAAGAAACAAATTCTTATCACCCACAGTATTCTTAACATAACCATCACAAATTGCGCTAATCAGTACAAACTTTATTCGTAACACCAAAAAAAACAAATGATCCCTCCCTCTCCTCCCCCGGCCCAACTTTTAAACTGCTTGTATTATACGGAGATTTCCAAAGCCTTCCTGTGTAAAGTTGTTTGTTGGCAACATATTGGCCTTTTTTTATTTCACAGCATAAAACGTATTGCTTTCCCTATAAGTATCACAGGTATATGTCATAACAGGAAGTGATGAGCCAAATGGAGAGAAGTGTGTTATGGGAATTTACATATTAAATATAAATGGTAAAGAGACATGTCATCCAAACACATGTAGCACATAACACATTTTCCATTGTTGCTCCATTGGGACATATGTCTTCCCAACTTTACAATCTTTAAGGTTTTTAAGTATTTTTAAATTTTATGATACTGGGAATGATTACATCATGACAACCTGTGCTAACATAAAATCTTCCAATCTCTACTACAGCCAGCAATGATTATTATGACAAAGTAAAACCGTGGAAAAGAAACCTATGAATGTATATTCTGAAGAGAATTCCAAACCTGGACATCTATTTCAAGAGAAAACACACTAAATAGATTACATTCAGTTCATGTTTTGAAGAACTTCTTTACAATGATCAGAGGTAGAGATATATTTCTAAATTAAATCTTATATTTTTGAGTGAACAATAGGTATCACACAACACTGCACAGTCGCAGATTCACCTTCTAAGCTGGAGTCCTCATTAAAGGGTTAATCAGGAAAGACATATTGGAAACCCTTACAAAGGAGTAAGGACCGTTTATAACACTCTTACTTGTGCATATGAGATACATCACTGAAATTGCCATCGAGAGTGCATGTGAAGACAGGAACAGCCACCTTCAAGCGGCTATTCCTCTCTTGAGAAGATGGGGAAAAAGTGGATAGTAAGATGTAGACAGACTTACTACCAGCCCACTAGACTGCCAGGCAATACACCAGAAACAACAAGGGGAGGAAGGGAGATAGTCTATGCCAGTAAGAGGGCTGGCATAATGCATATGCCCTCTGGAGTAAAATAGAATATACGAATCGAATTGCTACTCTCAGCTAGTCAACAAGTGAATTTATTTCCTGCAAAGATATGCAAGAAAAAACAACAGAACGATTTTAGAAAAATTCTGCAAAGAATTTAAACAGGTTTCCATGGAGAAATTGTTTTTTTCCCCACAAAAATCTATATTTTTACTTTATCATCAGACTAGAAAAATGGTGCTCAAAGTTCCTTTTTCTAATGAAAACACAAAAAATACTGATGAAAACGGAAAATGTCTCAGAGGAGTTTATCTTTTCTCAAAAAAGTATTTTTGTCCAAAAAAAAATGAGGAAAAAAAAATGTGGTCAGTGCATTCTGCCATCTAATTTCTGCCTTATTCCTGCGACAGCACAGCTATGCATTGCCCGTCACCCACGGTAGACTGTTGGGTTTTCATCTTGTTCTGAGGTAGTTTCCGAAATGGCCACACTAAGTGTTACACATCCTTTGATTTGAGTATACAATACATCGCAGTGAAAACTTGCCAACCTGCTACGTATTCCTGACTTGGACGCCATCGATCCCCTCTGAAAATCATTCATCAGGGCAATCAGACTGTACCTGAAAACTGCCAGTCATTCTGCCTTTGAGAAGCCATGCACAGGTATGGTCTGCAGCGAGCTACCTTCCTGACTGATGCAACAAACAACTAACAATCTAAACGTGCTGAGCCGAAAAGTTTCCCGTGTGCCGTTTCTTGGCCTGCATTCCTGGCTGGCCCAGGTGCAAGTAAACAAAACAGTGGCATAGCTCACGGACAGCTTTCCTTTATGAAATATTTGTTCTGAGGGATAGATTTTCAGCTTTAATTATTAAATAGCACAGCCGAGTTGACAAGCTCTCCATTTAGAAACTTAAGCAGCTCTCATTGCCAATGTGGGGATTTCTTCAAATATATAAAAACAAGTCACCGTCAACAGCGATTTACATTTGTTTTTTTTCCCATGACAGTCAGCTAATGTTTGTATGTTTCACAACGAGGAATGGAAATTCTACTCCTGTCATTTTCGCATTTCAGATATGATTGAATAATCGCCTGAGATTAAGTAAGTCAAGTGAAAGTAATTAAGAGGGAATAAGACCCCAGATTCCTCAGTTTTCAGATTCATTATATTTGTGTCCAAGTGCAGACACATTATGCGAGTTTGATGCATGACATACATCCAAAGAAAACTACTAAGAAAAGACCTTTTGTTTTGTATTTCTCCAACCAATGTAAGTTTTATCTGAATTTTCCATGTTGCAGAGCTTCTGTAGGTTCTGTTTTGTTGTTAAAAGATATTGGATGTCATTGAAAATGTCTTTTTATGAACAGACTTGGTAAGGAGAAAAGTAGCTTAGGATTTTTCAAACAACATTACCTTATTACCAAGCCATTTTAAACAGAATCATGATAACTTCCAAAGCTGTCCCATATTTAATAATACTATTTTAACATCAATATTTCTTCAAAAGACTGGTCTTCTGCCACAAACTTACCAGTATCCAAGCACCTTCAAACTAATGCTTTTGAAAGCAATTGTCATGGATTCGTGCTTGTGTGCCTACTACAAGTTCTCAACAGACAGGGCAGATAGCTGGTAAAAATAAACAAACTTAGCCAAATATCTTGGCAGAATTCAATCTTCAGCAATGACATGCCTTAAGTTACGATATAAAGCTGAACATTGATCATTTTTAATCTGGCAAACGTCTTTAAAATAACTTAGGATAGTTTCATAAATCTTTGTCTGTGTACTGTTATGAAAAAGCTTGTGTTGATGGTATAACTCAGAAATCAATAATCTGAACAGTCTCAAATGAGGAGGACTGAATGGTGGCCTCAAAGATGGTAGTGACAGCAGTGGCAGTGAGGAGCACAGTTCCTGTCTTTGCCTTTGAGCATCTTATTAATTTTTCTAGGATAGTGTCAAGAAGCTCATATTGGCTTGAAATGTTGTGGAGCCAAAATGTCATACCTGCTAGGTTAATGCACTTGTAGGCTATGTCCAGACATACATGGACATTTGGTTCCTGTAAGAAAATGAGTGGCAGTGCAAGTTGTGCCACCACTAGTTGTCCCCAGGGAACGCCTGTGCCACGTACATGCTGACACATGGCAAGTTACCCTGGGTGGGGTAAGGGAGACTGGAGCTAGCACTGGGCTGGCCCCAGCTGCCTTACCCAGGGTCCTGGGGCCCTCTCAGGGCTGCAGCAGTGGTGATCCTGCTGTGCTGAGCCTGGCCGCCAGCAGAATGTGGCTCTAGCTGGCCAGGCTCCAGCTTTGGGCGACGTGAACTACTGCCGCACGCACCACTCTGCTTTTTTTTTTTGGCATGGGTTATTTTGACCCCTGGATATCACTTGCAGTGCAGAGAACAACTGGACATGCGATATGTGCCACCACAGACATGTCTGCCATGCTGTATACTGCACAGCCACGCTTTTATGGATGCAGTCATAGAGTACACTGAACTGACCACCAGAAAATTACAAGTTAAATGCGAAGCCAAATGATATGTGAATTTTGTTAATCCATATTGTAGTATCATTGTGCTTAGGGTCAGAAGGGACCTAAACAGATCGTCAGGTCCGACTTCCTTGCCCCAGGCAGGAATGCATGCCAGGGTCATATCACCCCAGCCAAATATCTGTCCAGCCTCCTCTTGAGGACCTCCAAGGTAAGAGAGAGTACCACCTCACTTGGGAGCCCATTCCAGAGCCTGGCAACCCTAACTGTGAAGTAATATCTCCTATGTCCAGCCAGAACCTTCTGTCTAACAATTTATGGCTTTTATTCCTAGTAAACCTGGGTGGTGCCCCCAATTCCCATTGATCCCCCCCTGTTGAATTTGTAAATGACCACCAGATCCCCTCTCAGCCTTCTCTTGTGGAGGCTGAATAGGTTCAGGCCCTTTAGCCTCTCTTTGTAGGGCCCCACTGGTGCTTGACCATGTGAGTGGCCGCCTTCTGGACCCTCTTAATGCTAGCCACATCCCTCTTGAAGTGCAGTGCCCGGAACTGGACACAGTACTGCAACTGTGGCCTGACCAATGCCACATAGAGGGGAAGGATCACCTTCCTGGACCTGCTTGTGATGCATCTGTAGATGCATGACAAGGTGCGGTTAGCCTTATTGACGGCTTCATCGCACTGGTGGCTCATGTTCATCCTAGAGTCAACGATGACTCCAAGATCTCTTTCAGCCACTGTGTTGACAAGAAAGGTATTCCCCAGCCTATGGGTGTGTTGCTGATTCCTTCTCCCTAGATGTAGTACCTTGCACTTGTATGCTTGCCTGGTAGATCACACATTAATCATTCAGATCAAGTTCATCAAAGTTTAACACTTCCTTGCTGAGAACTAAACCTTGTTAATGAGTGGAAACTTTCTAAGTCTGCACTGGCTAAGTTTTCTGATTCTTGCATTTAAAAGCAACAGATAGCTGGGAGCCAACAAGCAAGGCAGAGGAAAGGGGCTTCTTCCTTGGTGCTCTTTGCCTTTAGTGAACCACTTGGTTCTATGCAAACATCTGGGAGCCATGTTTCCTTTGCCAATAGTTCTCTGTTACCCATTCCAAGAACTTAAATAGATATGTACTAATCCATATGTACTAATCTTAAACATATTTGCTCTTTACTCTAATTAAAGCCCTGGACCAGTAAATGGGATGGAATTTAACAAATGAAATTAGTCTATAGTTCATTGAGTAGCATTGGTTTCTATCCAATAAATAATTACCTTATGTTTTCTATTTTTCTCCCCAGAACTCTTACTGAACAGCAGAATATTTACATTCCTAAACGCAAACTAAATTTCATCCTCATGATTTTTTCTAAATGACAAAAAACACACCACAGAAATTTTACAGGCTTTTGTCTTAAAGGAAAACCTTTCCTTTCCCTTTTTGTGCTCTTGTGACAAGGTAGTTAGCAGAATTCACAGATGCGTTGGAATCTGACAGGCTGAACCATAAGTGCTTCTGCTTTGGCCTCAAATTTGAGACCTCTGAAAAGAAAAACCTGAAAGATAAAAATGCTTGGATCTTGTGTGCTAAGTTAATATTGCATATTAGTACCTTTTCTCAAAGCAACAAAAGCTCTGGCTTTGGAATAACTGTGCAAGATAGGAATTGTTGCAAATTTAAAGCTAAATGATTTTGAAAGAAAGCCTGAAGTAAATTTTACATTTGTATACAAGACAGTGCTTTCTTATAGTCTAAGACTATTGTAATATTCCTACTGAGTAGTTGCATTCCATATTTTCATAAAAGATTATTTGGAATCATGAGCAACATTTAAGGGGAAAAATTACAGCCAGAACAGACCCAACAAAACCTTCCAAAAAATCAGTAAATCATATTAAAGTTTTGCTTTCTGAAAGGTGAATTAGAATTGCACTGAAGCCTACCATTCACTAGATCAACCAAAATTATTTGCATGTTCCATTAAAGATTGATCAGAATTGTATTTCATGTTTGAAGACACTTTGGAGTGGTTTCTTTAGATAGGAAATAATCTAATAATGGCTGTCCTGTGTAACTTTTACTGTATTGTAGAAAATCACATTTTCATAAAAAGATAAATCTCTCTCTCTCTCTCTCTCCCTTGCAATCCAGAAATGGATCTAAAAACTAAACATCACACACATCTCTTATCTATATATCCATGATACTCGCATATAATCACACTGGCACAATCGAATGTTAAATACTGCTGAGAGAATATGTGATCTCTCCCACTCAAGTCCCTTTTCCTTGCCATTGCAAAAGGTTCCTGAAGCTTATTTTAAGTGACTAGCAGCTGAGCTATGCTATTTTTTAAAAAAATCATCTTATACTCTTTTGTGTCAGGTTGATTTCAAAATGTGTATAGCTACTGTATACTATTGTGTGACAGCTAGTGTCTCTGGGTAAGTGCATCCAGACAAAGAGCCCACTTATGCTGCAGAATGATTTGCTCTCCTCCTTTGAAAAGAGATCTGTTTGGCAAATCTTCTCTTCGTGAGTGAAGTATTCTCTAACTAAGGAACTAAACAAGTACGACCACCTGGTATTCCATTCAGAGTGAACCCATTGTTTTTCCCCTGCTATCTGTAAGAAACTGGTATGAAACAAAGACTGTTGTTAGTAACAGAAAAACCAAGTTGCACTCAAACCAACACCTAAGCTGGCTGCTGGCAGATGTTAAGGCAAGTGTGCGATTGGGGTCTGAGGAATTTGAGGCCACGTGCCCCGAATCATCTGACCTTCTTGCCTGCCATACATGTATGGCGTGTCACACCATCCTGGCAACGGGGCATTAAATTCCTCAAACCTCAATTGCGCACCTGCCAGCTCCCACGGTGGGGAGGGGGCAGCTGCACTGTGGAAAGGGAAGCTCCCTGCTCTTCGGCTACGCCTCCCCCTGTGAACACGCCAGCAGCAGCCAACGAGCCAGACCCTCCTCACTTCCTGCTTCCACGGGTGCCTGGGAACGGAAAAAGCAGGTTGTGCAGCGGGGGGGGCCTCCCAACACTATGCCTGCTTTTTAAAGGTTTGGGGCCATGAGCCCAACACTGGGGAGCCTTTCCCTGATGTTGGGCTCACGGTGCTCTGAAACTTTAAGAGAAAGGGTGTGCATCTGGGAGCCCAGAATGAACATCTGTTCCCTTTAAACTTCCTTGGACACTGGAAGCCCAACAGCAGGGAAGGGATGCCCATTGCTGAGCTCACCGTTGGCAACGCATAGGTGGTGCACTTGGATGCACCCCCTACGAAAAGGCACTGCCAGCAATGCCAGCGGTCACTGCTCACCACCTCTCCCCCCACGCCACTGACACTGCCAGTGGTGCCTCTAGGCAGTCTGCGATCGCCACTGGCTGCCGCAGCCAGCACCATCCACGGGTGGTCACTGACCACTGTTCAGCGCTTACCACTACCTCCCCGCTGGCCACCGCCAACAGCGTTGCAGCTGCCTGAGGGAGCTCCACGCTTACTGCCACCATGCTCCCACTGCCGTCAGCACTGCCACCGCCTGCCAGAGCTCGTTGTGCCCCCCCAGTCACCGGAGGCACATGGCATTCATGGAGCTCACAGCAGCCCCCACAGTACAGCTGAGGACGGGGGAGTTGCCCCATTTAAAGTTGTGCCGACACAAGCAGTGGGGGATAGGAAAGCTCCCAGCTACTAGTGCTCAGTGGCTCTTTAAGTAGGAGACTGCAACAGGGAACGGGGGACCTTACCTGCTGCAGGTGTCAGGTGCCTCTTTTCAGACTCTCCCCCATGTGCAGCTGAATCACCCATTTAAGGAGCCCACTGCTGCTTGTGGCACATGTTGGGCACCTCTCGAAAGCAGCACTCATAGCTGGTGATGGGAGAAGCTCCCCCATTCCCAGATACATGCCCAACATCCTATTTGAACAGAGCAAGGGGTTGCTAGTTTCAGGGCCTGGAGCTGCTCCCCATTCTGATCCCACCAACTGGACAGGGGGCGGCTTTGTCCTGGACCCTGATCCTCAGCTGAAGATCAGAATTCAGCACTGGGCAGCCCAGGTCCCGAGTCAGACACAGGACGGTCCACTGTCTGATCCACAGGGGCGTGCTGTGTGCCAGACCCTGGAGCTGCCTCACACCCCGAGGCTTACTGGGAGCTGGCACCTTAAAGACCAAGGGCTGCAGGCAAGGCTCTTCAAGATGCCAGGTCCTAGCAAGCCTCATCCAGACAGACAACCACGTGCTTGTTAGCAGAAGGACAAGGCCAGACCCCAGCTAGATTTCAGACCTCAGGCTGACCAGATCCCAAACCTGACAATTAGCAGATTCTCGCCATCAGGATGATAAGGCATCACACATGTTCAACTTACGAGATGTTTAACCAGCCACAAAGATGTTACACAAAGCAACATGCCACAAGTTAATCACACCAACTATATAATGCGTGTCAGAGGCCCTATATCTAACAAAGCTAATAATAAAAATAATCATAAGTTTACTGATAATTTTGGTGGTTTTCATATCCATATCAAAACTTTGCAAAATCCACGTATTGTTATATTAGCCTGAACCCGGATTGGAATCTCTGCCTTTTGGCTTTGAAGATGTTTGCATTGGGATCTGAAATTCATGCTTGGCCCAGTTTCTCATAGTAAATTGGTTGGCGTTTGTAATAATATTTTGACTGGAAGCTGAGACTGGACAATACTTGGCAGTTTCATTGAAGAGTGGATTCATCTGAAGTTTTACTTCACTTTTAGGGTCTCCCATTTATATTCCTCTGAAGAATATGGAAAATACTGGCATTCATTTTATGAATCCTGTATATATGCGTGTCTGTTTTCCATGTTGCTGGAAAGTGAGGTATTAAATTTAGTTTCACTGGTGTGGAATCGGTGTCTGGCTGAAATAGAGAAGTGAGGTAGGGCGAGGGAACTCGTCTTTTAAAGAACAAGTCTACATTACCACTGCGGATACGTATAAACTTACCTCAGCTAGCTGTAATCTCAGCATGAGGTGAAGTGGCAAATGGGTTTTATTATGAACTCTACAAGCTTATACAAATGCTGGGTATTTACTCATGTGACTATCCCATGCTCCATATAGAGTCCATGGCTCTATATTTTCACTCGTATACCATGCAGAAGTGAACAATATAATTAAAGAAGCATATTAAATTTGATAACAGAAAAGAAATCCAGGCACAATAAATGTGGTTGCACTTATTAATAATGCATGTTTTGGTCATGTTTTGATACAATTGCTTTTGTTTTATTTTTCTCTTTTGCCCGTCTATAAATTTAGCTGTTGTTTCTTTCTTAAAGTATGATGCTACTTTTCCTCCCTAAGCATTTCTCAGTACCCCATGCTGCTACAGCCTGCAGCAGTACAAGGCAAAGCTTGGGACACGAAACAGTCCTTGGAAGAATGGCTGGAAGAACATGAAGTGGTCTGTCTGTAAATGTTAATGTTACAGTGCATTTACAATCTCCTGATTAGGACAAATGCCGCGACCCCAAAAGAAGGGTAAAAAAATGCAAGCTGTTTTATTGTTACTGCTTCCTAAAGATCAGAGGAGTCCTATACACACCATCATTAAAATACCCCCCCACTACAGCGCCTACTCCCTGGCCGCACCGAGCGCATTCCATAGTGTCTCCAGTCACAGCGACTGCCCGCAATGATGTAACAACAACAAATGGGGGTGTCAGCCCGAGCCAGCCCTCTAATCACTTTCAAAGTGTGTTTTGTTGTTTTTCATTGACCATGCTCAAAAGAACTGGTCACTCGTACTCTCAAAAGTTTTACAACAAATTGTGTGATTAAATTCCTTAAACACTTCTGCCCATTACTAATCCCTTTTTGCCAACATCCCTTTCAGGAAAAATTGCTGCACTCCACGGTGCCTGATTTATATTTCATTTTGAGAACAGGAAGTAAAGGGATTAAAGTTGAGGATTAAAACACTTACTCTTTACTGCATTTTTTCTGCAGAATGGTTTCTTAGTTGCTATGGGCACTGCTCACTGACCCTTAGCCTCTGAATGCACTTCTTTTTGCATTAATGACATATTATAAATGGACTCCATAGAAAACTATTGGGGGCAAAATATCCTTAAGTTCAACTGCTCTCCAAGCAAGAAAATAGATTATGCCTTTTTCTCTACTCCGTTCTCTCCTTTTCGCAGTTTTAGCAGTGAAATTTGAACTGAGAGTTTGAACAAGGGCATCAGAAATCTGAAAGACTTGAAAATATACAGGGCTGGTACTGTAGGAACTAGAGCAAAAAAATGTTTGTTCACATGAAGGCAGGTGTGAGAGTTAGGGAGGTTTCTCCAGATACATTTGGTTTAAAAATCTACAATATTGCCTTAACTAACACAGTCTTCTGATGACCAGCTGAAATATCAACTGTATAAGGTTATAGCCCTTCCTCTCTTCTTTTATTCCTGACAATTCATTCTGAGTGAGAGAGAAAGGAGAATTGGATTTCTTTGCTGTATTTATAACTCAAACAGTGGAAGCATACTATTACTGCTTCCACAGGAAAAGAGGTTTTGTAGAAATTGTGGGGGCATGAGAAAAACTAAGAGTATGAAAAAATGACTTGAAGTCAGTTCTGTAGCTTAAAATATAAGACATTAACTTCAGGAGAAGAAAATCTCTAGGCAATGCTTTAGTCATGCTTTCCATTAAGTCTAACCACTGGCATAAAACTGTACTCCAAGTCTATATTAAAAAAAAACAGGTAATTTCATCCAGACCGAGGTGTAATCAACACATACTCAATAAACAGAAAATTTGGTCCTACTGTACGAGAGTGTAAACAATGAACAATCAAGTATTAAACAACATTATATACTGCCAATATTTATAAAAATGAGCTTTGTATTATTTTTCTGGGAGAATGATATGTTTGTCAAAGTGTTCCACAGCACAAAAGGTGTTTAATCAGCCAAGCCTTTATAGAAAATTCTCTGTTAGCCTGTAATTAATAATATATATTTTACAACCTGAGAAAAGATTATTCAGTAAGGCGTGTCACACTTTTTAGCACCACTTTTTAAGTTCTTCCTGTTCTGATTTCTCTCTTTTAAGACTGGTAGGTGTGTGTATTTGAGGAAATCAGCTGTAAGGGAAAAGGGGACAAACTATTAGAGAGGAGATGTGATGAGTATATCACGGCCATCTCACAATGACCAAGATAAAGAGAAATATAGTCATTCAGGTCCATTCCTATGGGTCAAATTCACTTACGTTCACGAAGAAGTGTCCACATCACTTATACCGCAAGGACCAGGAGATCATGGTGAGTGAGGAGGATTGGCTGTGGGATAATGATTAACCATACACAGGTGTCTTTCCAAAACCCATGAGATGGAAAAGGACTGCCTACTTAGTGCCGTCACTGACTGGCAGAGAAAGGCTGACATTGGGGAGCAGCCCTAGCACCGAGCTGTTGGAGGTTCGCGCAGTCCCCGAATGGAAAAGCTGCGACCACTCTTTCAACTCCTGAGTGTACTAGACACAGGCGGGTAGCAGTGTCTTCCCCTTAATGTCAGAATGGTGGATGGCACCTCGTTACTTCGGCTAAAATCCTACTTAAAGTCCAAGTGACTGCCTTTCTACCGTAGCCAATATTCCTAGGTGATGCACATAGCAATGTAAAATATGGACAAGGGATGTGCAGAAAAAAATCCTAAAAACAACTTTTAATCGGAGAAAACCAAAATGAGTCTGACATGGTTTATCCAAACTATCCTCAGTTCACCAAACCCTGCTGAATACAGACCCGAAGCTTGCCTGTATTCCTAGTTAATTATGCTCGGGGCCAGGGGCCACAGGATGATGGGATCCCTGGCTCTGGGGTGGACAACTACATCAGGAAATCCAGGTTCTTTGTTACACAGCCAGATGCCTTGAAGGAACTGGGTGTGAGGGCCTTGTTAGACATTGTGATTTAAGCTGCTCAAATGCTGATCGGTGATAGTGCTAGCGCGAGGTTGGAGCAGTCGCACCTTGAAGTTAAAAAGCTACACTGACTGACCCCCACCTGCACAGGTTTGACACGCCACCAGACAGCTGGTGAGCAGGGGCCGGACCACGAGCTACGGTAGTGAGCTGCCACTACGAGGCTGGTGAGCCAGGACGGGCTCTGTGGGGACGGGGTGGGGGAGGTGGAGAACATGAAAGTAGGAGGCAGAGAGTTAATGGGATGGGGATGGGTAATGAAATGGGAGGTGGAAAGAAAATGGGATTTGGGAAAGGGTAGTGAAATGAAGTAAATCAGCTACTGAAAATGAAAGTAAAAAAAAATAAATGAAAACAAGAGAAAGAAAACTAAAGGTCTCATGTTTTAATAATTTTGGATTTGGGGTGTAAGGGGTGTTGGCTGTGCTTCCTGGGGTGCTTTGAAGGTGGGTGCAGTGACAGAAGGCACTTTTGGGGTAGCTACTGCCCCTGCCCCAGGAAGGAAGCCCCAGCTCAGGGGGACCTGATCCAGCCCACTACCTTGGTCCCCCCATGCCCCTAGATGCCACACCTGGACCCATCCCTGCCCTGCGACTTGGCTAGCTGGCATGTGCTCTGCAGACTGTATGCACAGGGTTTCATCCCTGGGGCTGGGAGGCTGGAGTTGCTTGTTGCCAAGCCACTCCCTAGGCAGTAGAGTTCAAGGGGTGGAAAACATTTGTCCACACAAAACAGAAGGGTGGGGGACAGGACTCTGCATCTTGGGATGCTGGAGGACTGCAACTTGGGTGGCTCATCTGTGGGAGCGGCCACACATTAATGGAACACAAAGTGGGTAACACAGATCAGAGAGAAATCTGCCCTGGAGTGGCATGACTTTAAGCTACCTAAAGGGGGCTTAAAACTAGTTTCAGGTGTTAGCATGTGGACAATCCAGGTGTTGAGAGGTCAAGGAGCCACCTAAAACTGATGTGCAACTAAAACTAAATTTAAAAATAAAGGATATTTATAAGAAGTGGAAGATAGGACAGAAGACTAGGGAGGGAGTATAAGAATATTGCTTGGGCGTGCAGGGATGACATTAGGAAGGCCAAAGCACAACTGGAGTTGCAGCTAGCACAGGACAAAGGGTAACAAGACAGGTTTCTACAAGTATGGCAGCAACAAGAGGAAGCTCAGGGAAAGTGTGGGTCCCTTACTGAATCGGAGAGGCAACCTAGTGACAGATGAGGCGGATAAGGATGAAGTACTCAATTCCCCTTTTTACCTCAGTCTTCACAGGTAAGGTCAACTCCCAGACTACTGCACTAGGCAGCACAGTTTGGGGAGAAAGTCAGCAGCCCTCAGTGGTGAAAGAACAGGTTAAGAACTATTTAGAAAAGCTGGATGTGTACAAGTCCATGGGGCTGGAAGAAATGCATCTCACGGTGCTGAAGGAGTTGGCGTATGTGACTGCAGAGCTGCCAGTCATTATTTTTAAAAACACGTGGCAACTGGGGGAAGTCCAGGATGACTGGAAAAGGGCAAACATAGTGCCCATCTCAAAGAAAGGGAAAAAGGATCCAGGGTACTACAGGCCAGTCAATCTCACCTTAGTCCTTGGAAAAATCATGGAGCAGGTCCTTAAGGAATCCATTTCAAGCACTTGGAGGAGAAGGAAGTGATCAAGAACAGTCAGCATGAATTCATCAAGGACAAGTCATACCTGCCCAACCTGGTTCCCTTCTACGATGAGATGACTGGTTTTGTGGATACGGTGAGAGCAGTGGACTGGATATATCTTTAGCAAGGCTTGTGATATGGTCTCCCACAGCATTCTTGCAAGCAAGAAAAGGAAATGTGGGTTGAATGAATGGACTGTCAGGTGGATAGAAAGCTGTCTGGATTGTCAGATAGTGATCAATGGCTCAACGTCTAGTCAGCAGCTGGTATCAAGGGGAGTGCCCCAGGGGTTGGTCCTGGGTCCAGTTGTGTTCAATATTTTCATTAACAATATGAAAGATGGGGATGGAGTGCACCCTCAGCAAGTTTGCAGATGATACCAAGTTGGGGGGGTGTAGTACATATGTTGGAGGATAGGGCTAGGACTCAGAGGAGGATTCAGCCAAAAGAAATCTCATGAGGTTCAATAAGAACAAGTGCAAAGTCCTGCACTTAGGACAGAAGAATCCCATGCACTGTTACAGGCTTGGGACCAACTGGCTAAACAGCAGCTCTGCAGAAAAGGACCTGGGCGTTACAGTGGGCAATAAGCTGAACAGGTGTCAAGAAAGCTAACAGCATATTGGGCTGCATTACTAGGAGCATTGCCAGCAGATCAAGGGAAGTAATTACTCCTTTCTATTCTTCCCCGGTGAGGCCATATCTGGAGTATTGTGTCCAGCTTTGGGGGCCCCAGCATAGAAAGTTTGCGGACAAGTTGGAGAGAGCATAGGGCATGAGCAATGGTTAGGGGGATGGGGCACATGACTTCTGTGGCGAGGCTGAGGGAACTGGTTTTATTTATTCTGAAGAGGAGAAGACTGAGGGGGCATTTGATAATAGCCCTTAACTATTTGAAGGGTGGATACAAAGAGGATGGAGCTTGGCTGTTCTCAGTGGTGGCAGATGACAGAATAGGGAGCAATGGTCTCAAGTTGCAGCAGGGGAAGTTTAGGTTGGATGTTTGGAAAAACTCTCACTAGGAGGGTGCTGAAGCACGGGAACAGGTTACCTGGCAAGGTTGGGGAATCTCCAGTCTGGGAGGTTTTAGGGCCTGGCTCAATAAAACCCTGGCTGGAATCTAGTTGGGGCTGGTCCTGCTTTGAGCAAGGGGGAGACTATTCGACCTCCTGAGGTCCTTTCCAACCCTAATTTCTAAGATTCTATGATTATACAAGCAAAATACTCTGATATCCTCCATTTCAGTCAGCTCCATTACAGACCTCTTTCCACTCCCTCATTTTCCTGATGTACATGGGAACATAATGGAGCGCAAAATGGAACAGCTTACGTAACAAAGGAATGGAAGAGTAAACAGAAAAGGGGGTGCCCTTATTTACTATAACTTGCATCCTACTGTCCTATAAGTCATATGGACTTGTGTGTGTATAAAACCAATTCAAGTGACAGAGGAATCAGGCCACATTCCTCTAACAGCAATATATTCCTTTTTGATTCTCTGAGTCATAATTTTTCCCAACTTTTCTGGACTCTTCATTGTCAGCTTCCATATTCATCCAGTTACTTCAGGCTTTCAAATGGTCTCAGGGAAGCTGACTTCTCTGGTGATACAATTACCAGTCATATTGAAAAATGCCTCCCCGCCCTGAACCCATTATGAAGACCAGCCTTGTGTGTGAAAGCAGCTGGCTTGCTTCCCTAACCCAAAAAAACTTCCCTGCCACACCTTCTAAGGAAGAATATTTATTCTTCGCTGAAATGTAGATAAATTGTCCTTCCGATCACAAGCAGCTAATATTTCCTAAAGTTTTCCATTCTATCCCACGGCTTCAAAATCTACAGCAGGAGGCTGTCTCTGTCTCCCTCCTTCAGCCTGACTTGCTATACCTGCTCCCAGCTGTTCATAGGGCACACCTGACCACCTCCCACTTCTGCTTTATAATTCTGACCTGCTAGCTGGCCACAGCTCCCGTGGCTCCTGTTACACTACAATTTGTGCCTAAAAAAAGAAGAGGAAGAGAAAAATTGTAAAAACAGAAAACAATTACATTCTTCCTTTTCCAGTGTCACAACAGAGAAATACTGTACGTACTTGATTTAAAAAAGAGGAACCTCCTTCCCTCCTTTAACGTGGGGTACAATGCCCCTTGCCTTGTAATCAAGTGCAAAATGGCAGGGGGGGCAAGCAGTAGCTGCGGCTCCAGCTCTGGCCCCAACCTCAGCCTTGCAGCCCCAGGCAAATGATTCCCTTCCCCCACCATTTTCTCCCTGTACTGCTTCTGCCTTTCCTGCCCCCACCCTCTTACCTTTGCTCCACCGTCAACTGAATCCATCCCCACTGCAGCCTGGAGCATGCAGCATGGCTCTAGCTTGGCTTGGCCCCTTAGCAGCGGCGCTAGCTCCATGCTGCTGCTATGGGGCTGGGCTGGGGCTGTGCTCTGTGCCCCAGACTGCTGCAAGGATGCAGCCTACTAGCATTACAGCAAAGGCAACTAGGGGGGAGCTGCAGGCAAGGACAGAGGCCAAGGAAGGAGGAGATGGCAGGAGGAAGTGGGTGAAAAGGAGGGAAGGGAGGGTAAGTGGGAGGGGACATGTGGCAGGGGGGCAAGCTGCTTGTCCCCCTCCACAGCCTGCCCCTACCACCTGCTCTGCTGCCTGTCACCCTACTGCCCTCTGCTTTGCCTGCTCTTTTACTGCCACCCTTACCATCTGGAGTGCAGGGGGAGCAGGAATTTAAAATGGACCTTCAATAATTTGATTCTGCACATGGAAAATTATAACAAATATACAGACTGTCCATGCATACAGTGTAATTATTGAGGGGGTGGTAATCTTAAATTCAGAGTCACCTTGGGTTCAGGTAAACATGAACATGGTACTTTCAAAATTAAAGTTTCAGTGTAAACGTTTTCAATTTTTGAGAGAGTTATCTTTTAAAAAGTCAACTGAAAGGTATCAATAGCTGTAGTCCTCACTACCACTAAAATCTCGACAATGCACTTGAGAATCAGTGAAGGAAACCTTGGCAGTTTGTTTTATAAGTTCTCTGATAGCAGCTTTCATGCAAAGTTTGAAGCTCTCACTTTGCCTATTTTGATGTCCAAAAAAGGGAAAACTTTCAGGCAAAAGTGAACCACATTTGTAGAAAACTTGGCAAACATTTGTACATGTGGGCCACGCATAAACTATATGAGGTCTTGATTTTGATGTTTGGGACCCATGACTGGTGACGACCCACACAGTTCTGTTATCTCCACCTAACCAATACACAAAGCCTGAAAAAGACAAGTCAAAATTGCTTCTAAAAATATTCTTTGAATCATCTTTTGAAAAGCCAGGCACTGGCAGCAGTAGAGAAGAAAGCTTCAAACTGAAGGAAGATGGGATAGGAACAACAAAATATAACTGTTGTGATAGAGTATGACAGTTATAAATAAAATAAATAAATACTTGCTTGACAGTAACACAATTTAATTGAAATTGATAATCCACGGTAGTGACACTGCTGTGTCTAACTATTAACTATTCAGGCTCCAGTAACATTACCTTGAGCAGTGGAATACCACAGGATCAAAGGTGCAGTCTATCAAACCTGCATTTAATAATCTTATAAAAGCAGCAGAGCTGGTCGGTTATCTCGAACAATGATCCAGGCTTGGTGTCTTCAAAAGCAATTTGAACAACCTAAAATGAGACAGGCCTGGTCCCAGAAGAAAGAATCCTATTTAGTGTCAGCACAGCGAAATAGCCAATATTCCAAAACTGGTGTAGGAAAAATCGGATGTGCAACATCTAACATTAAAAATATCAGCTAATAGATGTTACCTCTGTAAATACAACTAAAGTCTACATGTTCAACCAAATTAAGTACGATAACAGGTCTAACTTAGTGTTCTCTTCCATTCAGAGCTCCCACTGGTAGATTTACAAACCAAAACAAGTGATTTTTTGCTTATAACAACTGGTTTTCATTAACTTAACTCCTTATAGTGCGGAACCTCTTCTATCATGGCTATTTTATTAACACTGAATACAGGAAATCCTACCTATTTTATTTAACAGTAGTTGCAATATTTTGTGCAGACTATTTTAGATTTATCCATATATCCATTGCTGTCATTATAAATACACCAGAAATTGTAATAGGAAGTTTCGCCACTGCAGGGCAGGGATTGATGGTTGTTACCTTCAGTTTATAAGGCACACACCATTGGCTATCTTAGCTTGGACTTTCATAATACATATGAAAATGTAGAGGTATTATTTTGACCAGTGGAGGGCTCCTGTAGGTTTCCATCATAGCAGTAATGTATTTAAAAGGAGTAAAAATTGATACCAAGAGCCAAATTCTACTCTACCTAGCAGATCCCTAAGGCCACTTAGGCACCTACGTATGATCCTACTCCACCCTGCCTGACTCTATGAAAAGGTCATTAATACTAAAGGTGGGCGCATTCGTCTTCTCCTCACTTGCTTTTTGTGACTTAGGCCCCATCTACGCATTATACTTAAGATGCGATTAACCAGTTAATCGCATCTTAAGTGGGCACACGGCCACATGTTTACCCAATTAATGGCATGATAAAAACAGGAATAAACTACCAAGTTATTCCACAAAATGCATATAATAACGTTGTAGCTGCTTCACATCATGCCATTAATCGTATGTGTGGCCAGGGATGCCTGTGGCTGGGAGCCCTGTCAGCTGATCAGCGCTCCCAGCTGGGAGCACCCCCAAGCCTAGCAGCTCCTCGCTGACGCTGACTCCCAGCCCCCGAGGATGGACGCCCCAGCAGTTGACAGGGTTTCCAGCTGTGGAGGCACTCCATGAACGCCCTTGAATGGGAGACTGCAGCTGTTGCAATCTCCCAGCTGCAGGGGTGTGTGGAGCGCCTCTGCAGCTGGGAACCCCATCAGCTGAAGGGATGACCAGCCACGGGAATTTCTACTTGCCACTGCAGGGGCAGTCCAGGATCATAATCCTGGGCTCCCCTACCCCAGCCCTAAGGCATGATGGGATCTAATTCATAATCCCACAATCATGCTTCCTGCCATGTATGTATGGCATGGCAGGAAGTGCAATTGTGTGGATCACGTATCAGATCCTACCATAACTTTACCTGCTTGTTCAAAGGGGCCCTTAGCTTTAAGCCTAAAATGGCAACATTAAACAACATTAGCAGTTTTCCAGGGTCTTAAACAAGGTAAAATAGGATCATGCTTCCATACCTAACAGAACCGGACTCAAAGATTTTGAAGTTGAAGTTGGATCTTCTTGTCCATACTGTGATATACATAAATAAGTACTGGAGATCAGACATAATTTACTGCATGGTTTCTTCTTTAACCAAAGAGTTGGAAAAACATAAGTAAGTATTTTCATACATTTTAGATGCATATTTTCTCCACCAGCGTTCCTAGAGAAGCTGTGTACTATATATAAATATGTGTTTCTATGAACAAGGATAAAGATTTGTCTCATGCATAGCAGAATGATAATATTAATTTCCCAACTTGGTTTTGAGGCAATTTCCACTCAAGAGTATAGGCTGGAATTGAAATGATTTAGTTTTATCATTTAATCTTCAGTAATCCCAATGAAGGGGACCAATAAAGAAAGGGACTATAAATTAATCATGTTCAAGCAAATACCATCAGTTCAGCAGATCCAAAATATTTATATGCAGCACCTTTCTTTTGAAAATCTTAAGCCTACTGGCTGGCTGTAATAGCTTCTCTCACTTCAGCAGAAGTGCTTAAAGAATAAAAACTTCTAAACACAAACAAGGCTATCAAAACTTGGCCTTAATCATAGCCTTCATTTAGTGAGGATTTTCTCATCAGGATTTGTCTATTAGCTATCGTGGGGATGAATATCAATATTATCAGTGCAGTTGTTTACAGCAGGCTACTTTTCTGACTGCAAGGCAACAGAAAAATGCCAATCTAGCAATAGTTCCCAGATTTTGTAAAGGTAACAAATAGTGTAAATTAATAAAAACAAATACTGGAGGATTAACCAGGGCAAAGATCCTTCTCCTACCACCCTCCTGTATTCATATGCCCAATTTCCTCTTTATGTCTATAGCTGTATAAATCTCCTTTATTAACACAAACAATTTATTTGAAAACAGAAATTAAATAATAATTACAATTAATATTTTCCTTCCACTCCCAAATTTCAAACCTCCTCGTCAAAAATCACATTGGCTTTCACTCACAGCCATTTCTTACATAAGAATCTCTCTCATCATGCCACAGGGCCATAAATTGGAGATTTCTCTTATTAGGAAGGAAAGAAGAGCTTCTTGCAGATCCCACAGCACTCACTTCTGGGACTGGACTTTAAAACTGTAACATTTTGTGTACAGGGACAACATTTTAAGCCATTTGGAGATCTTTTCCATTTGGTGTGCCAGATTATCATACATTGTTTAGTTTCACTGAAAGCAAATGGATGACAAAGGCTTGTTACACAGTCATGACTTTGAAAGTGAATAGGAGAAGAAACGGTCCATGAAACTGTGACTGACTGTATATGGCTTGTAGGCAAATTTTAAATTTTCAGGTGCTTTAGTAATAAGTGCTAATATATTTTTCTAAATAACGAGTATATGGAAGGAGAGAGTTAAGTAAAGAGGGAAAAGGAAAACAGGTAAAATAGCAGTTGATAAGAGACAGAAAGAAAAAGGAGAGAAAAAATGGTACTGGTATGAAAACTACCAGAAAGGAACAACATCAGCCTCCTACCAAAGCTCACATTATTTTGGGTTGTACATCTTCAACAAATAAAGACACAGAAGTGAGAGGTGGAATGAAAAGGAAAAAGAAATGAGAGAACAGGTGAAAAAGAATAAATGGAAGGAGGAAAAGAATGAGAAAAAGAAACACAAGTCAAGTCTATATAGGCTTTAAGATGAATTTTTGTAGACTCATTTAGATATATTTCTATACGACTTCATGCTTGAGAGCCATCTGGCCTGCTTCTGGTCCCATAGGCTCCCTCCAGTAATGACTAGTAGCAAATGCTTCAGAAGAACCTAAATGAACAGTTATGGAGCAAATACATTTCTTCCTAATCTCATTACTATGACATTGACTTCTGTCCCAAAGCATGAAGATTGATATCCATTACAAATCTGAGCATTATATTTAATCCTAACTAATATAACCATGGATGTTCTTATTATCCCTATAAATATTCAGTCTTTGTTTGAAACCTGCTAACCTCCATGATACCTTGCATTAGCACAGCTGGAAGATAGTATTTTAAGTTTTCTGTCTCCTGTATTTATTTTATTAATTCATTGCATTTTCATGGCAGAAGAGGGAGAAGTTAGAAGAACGTATGTCCTTCAGGTTAATTATGGTCCAAAGGCATGTAGCATAATTGTATTTAGCCTAATAGAGCTCCTGCTTTAAAGATTTTTTATTTCTATCAATGGCAGAAATTTCACATAGTTATAAACTAGTTATACCCACACTTTTACATTTTATTTTGAACATACAACCAAAAATTAAATTTCAATCTCTTGCTCAAAATTGCTGGAGTGCACATATTAAACATAATCTTGCTGTTGACTTCAACAAGGCTAGAATTTATCCCTTTACAAAGAAAAACTTTCAGTTGGTCTATACAGGTTTGCCTTCAAAAGAATCACTGAATCAGGCACTTGGCCTTCCATAATAGATCATGAAAGTACGTCAGCAAAAAGCAATTAAAGGAATGTACCTATATAGGTTTTCTATTTTAATTTATAATTTCTCTGGCCAGTCAGACAGCCCGAAAGAGGGGTCAGAAGCTTTCCAGATGAATCATGAAAAACTGTGCGGAAGAGTCGACGTAACCACAGACTGACACGGTGACTAGATGGCTCCATGGCATCTCCACTGCTATGAATATATTTCCTTAGTTAGTTAAAATCTGTGCAGCATCAAGAACATATTTTAGTATACAGTCTTGGAGACTGCAGAACTTCTCAGACACCAAAATGATGTCATTTAGTGTGTAGGGGGAATTTAGAAAGAGGATTAGAGGCAGTTGGGCAGGATATATTAAACGAATCCATGACTAACTGGGTGTGACAGCAAAGGGTTTCATTCTTTTCAGCAGAACAGTTCCCTAGGGCTGGTACTATTGCTCCACTGTGCCTTTATCACCTTGGAATTTTTATGGTTATTTTTGATGAATTCACATATTTGTAAAGGCTTTTTGACACTAAGCCAATTTTCATTTTTAATTAAAGGTCGTAAATAATAATTCTGGTTTTAAAAGGTTTATTGTTTCTTACTTTTTATTATTGTTACTGCCAGGAAATATTTCAAATACCAAAGCATGATGTGAGTTAGCAATAAGTTCTCAAACGTCCAGTTACTACTCTGTACCTTGTACACATTATACACCGCGAAGTGAGTGTATGCATTTAAAAATTTGCCTTGATTGATACCACATTTTTTCTTTTCCTTTCTTTTTTCTCGGGTTTGACTTATTTCTATGCCCGTGTATTAATGCATCTCAAACGACCCAGAAGTACACATAAATCCTTATCAAGTGGACTGGCTGCAAAACCAAACAACTTTTAAGTTTAAGCCTAAAAAAATAGTCAAGTGAGGAGTATGGAGGGCCAGCTCTAAACTGTGTGCTATAAAGGAAGAATGGAAATGAAGAAAACCACATGGGAAATATAACCCTAAGTGGGATCCCCAGATACTACTGCAGTTTGACACATTTATGCAGAGTGCATTCCATATTATTTTAGTTTCAATTATGGTAATATTACTCTAGAGTTTGTTGGTCCATTTTAGATGTATTATCCAAGTTTTATTTAATGTGTCGCATGTAAATTTGACAGAATATTATAGCATGATCGCCACCTGCCTTCCATACTTGCACCTGAAAGGAAATGGGACATAATATCTCTTTCCTCCTCTCTGCCATATGTGTATCCTGTGGAGAGCAATCTTTTGCACAGACAGTCCAAAAGAAGACAAGTAGGAAAAAATAGTGGGTAGAGTTACAGCACCAGTTAACACAGGAAAGACTAATGGTAGATTACTTTGCCTCGTTCTGTGCTCAGGGCAGCATCCAGCAGAATAAGCACCCTCCTGCCAGGCGTGGGGAGGGAGCTGGCCCTGAGCACAGGCTGAGCAGTGGCTATACACCGAGTGGCCAGCAGACTCGGTCTGTGCTCAGGGCCAGTCCCTCCTGGCAGGAGGGAGCTTATTCGGCTGGATGCTGCCCCAAGCGCAGGCTGAGCAGCAGCTGCAGCCGGGCTGGGCAGACCCAGCTACCATGCCCCAGGGGCAGAGCAACTAATAACCCCGCTCCTCCTAGAGGCCCTGCAGGCAGCGTCTGGCTCTCTCCCACCCCTGCCCAGCTGCTGGACCTGCAAGGGGGGAGCTATTGTGTTGGGGGCAACAGCCCCTCTCTCCATTACCCCAAGCACGAGCTTCTTCCTGGCAGGCAGAGCCGCTGCAGAGTGCGGCAGTGCTGCGGAAGTGCTGCTGCACACAGCCTGCCACAGCTCTGCCAGCCCGGCAGTGCAGCGCCCCGCTGGGAAGGGGCTCACATCCCCTGACATTACGACAGGGGCTGCTGCCCGCCAGCAAGGACCCTGTCCCCTCCTGCTGCAATGCCAGGGCGGGGGCATAGCCAGACAGGGCCTCTTGGGGGGAAGGGTGGGGGACAGGGTTTATTCCTCTTTCCTCTGGCATCCAGTGGAGGGGACAGCAGGGGTCTATTCCCCCACAGGGAGCCAGCATGGCAGCGATGGTAGGCAGACCCAGCTGTCAGTGGGGATAGAGGGAAAACTAATTCTCCTCCCTGCCCTCCTCTACCTCAGCGGCCACGGTGCCCCACTGCTGGGGCTGCAGCAGTGAGCGGGGAATGCCCAGCAGACCCGGCTCGGGTCCCCACTGGTGGGATACAGAGCGGGGGAATTAAACCTCTCTTTGGTCAGATCCCTGCCCCTGCCTGTCCCTGCTCTAGCTGGGGAGCGGGGAGTGAGGCCAGCCTGGCTGGGCTGGAGCAGAGAGCCCAGCCCAGAGCGCATGCCGAGATGCTGGGGGAGTCTGGTTTAACTTAAACAAGGAAGGGGTCTGGGAAAGACTTTGCATAAATTGGTTTGAGCCAAATCAATTAAGTCTGACACTACATTCAACCAGATTTATTTCAAGCCAGTTTCAGTCATTTTGAAACTGGTTTATGTGCACTGAATGTCTGTTCTGTTACAGGTTTAAACCAGTTTCTGACCACTTAAACCGATGTATGTGTAATGTCTGTCCCTAGCCTCTATCACTGCCCAGCTGCTGCTTAGTGCTGTCCCTGTGACCTGCAAATCAGAAGGTACGAGGAGAATAGATTTAGGCAGGACTGCCCTGGATACATTTTTTTCCCACCTTGTGCCTCTGATTCAACCCTACATATCACAGCCCACAAAACTATACTCCAGGGTTTCAGATACTGTCTAAATAAAACTATCACCATCATCATCATCATCAATAGCAAAACAGTCCATTACAGCTAAATATAGTCCTTTTGTGTGCTATCACGTTAGGACTCTACTTCTCTTTAAACTATTTACATATTCCTCATCACTTTTTAAGTGAAAATTTGGGATTTATTCTTATTGGCAATTGATTTTTGTAACAAGGAAAAATCAATTTTCAACTTTGGGAGTTCTTTGACATTGCTCCCAAGGGCTGTGGTGTACAATAGTACAGGGAATCAGATCATCTCCCCAGATAACAAATTCATTTTTCAACATTTAGTTTATGCAAGTGTAATAGGACTCGCATCCATTGAAACCCAACATTGTGAGATAGCTCAATATTTTCAAACGGCTGGTGTTTGCATATATAATTAATACTTCTCCACAGTTCATTTGACTCATGATCCATCTATCAATCTATGATGGGTTAGCAGTATAAACTGGATGTTATATTATAACATATTCACCTGTTAAATTAATTTTATAAATACAATCTCTTTTCTTAATGTTTTTGTGTCAAATGCTTGCATATATCCAAAAGGAGTAGCTCCTATAATAACAGTAAAACAGTCTTAAGGAATCAAAGGTAAATTATCACCTGGGCACCACTAGATTCTTGGACTGTGTTTTTCTTAATGAAGGAGTACCAGACTTGGAGTTTAAACTATCAGCCGTGCACAGAGGAGTGGCATAACTAGGGCAGGACCACGGGGGCAACCACCCCAGGCACTGACTTGGAGGGGGATATGGGATGGAGAAGAGAAACAAACAAACAAACAAAACCTGCTGCTGCTGACAACCACGTAATTACGATGGCATGCTGGCAGCAACCCAGAAGTTGCTGTTGCCCTTTTGCCCTGGGCACCCAGCCATGTTACTACACTGCTGAGTGCCCAGACTTGATAGTTTTAGTTTTATAACATTAACTTCACTAGAAAATTCCTATGTATATCAATCCTTAGGAAAAGTTACCTTTTTCCTGGCCTGTTGGTCTTTGGAAGAATGTGCCTTTACATGCTTTCTCAGGGAACTTGGATCTGTGTATCGCTTGGTACATCCTGGAATCTGACACGCATACGGTTTCTAAAACAAAACCCAAAACAGGACAAAGCCGTACCTGTTAAACCACAGATTTTTGTAACAGGGAAAAATCAATTTTGAACTTTAGGAGTTCTTTGACATTGCTCCCAAGTGCTGTGGTGTACAATCGTACAAAGCAGAATGCCCAGTAGCTTAATAGCACAGTAAAGAAGAAAGTGAGGCTTGTCAGAGAAAAAAAGCATATTGTTTTTTTCTGACTTTTAACAGCTCATTTTTAATTCAATTGAGCCATTTCTTAATGTACCTTATGATTGTCTTTGTCATTGTAAATGCATATGTCCAGTTGTGCTTAGAATTCTTCCACCCTTGGAGCACCCCTTTTCACCCTCAGGGTTAGTCAGAAATGATATTCTTTAGTGAATCAGGTAAAGAAACTGCCCAGGCCCAGATAGACTGCTTGAGAGTTATAGAAGAAATGCGCTACAGAAAGAGGGAGAATACGAGAAAAGGTTAATCTACAATATGACAGAGAAGCAGCAAATAGAAAGCAAGTTTTAGATATTTAAATATCAGAAAGGTAGACGTTTGCAAAGACGAATACACAAAGAATATATATTTTATGTGAAGCAGAAGTCATGTTTTTGGGTTCATACTTTCAAAATATACAACATGACCAAGATAGTCAGTCCCAGTGTCCAAGTAGGGCAAGTTTTTTTAAAACTCAGTGGGCACACATCTATGTATGCACTGATGTGCCATTGTTGCTGTGCATTAAAGTTTAGTACCTGTAATAACAGGCACTAAATGTACAATAATTGGCACGACTGTTCAGTAGCACCGGTGCATGGTCTTTAAGTGATGCTAATACTCAGCAGACTAATTCTACTGCACATTAGAGCATTAGCACAGCTGTTGCCTACTGTGCATTTAACATCTTGTATAGACGCATCCTCTAAGAGTCGCATGTACTTACTGTAATCTCTCTGGAACATCTTGGAATATTCACAGAGCATTTATGCCACAATATGGAGTACTAAATATACGAAAATACATGAAATTGTGACCTGTTTGAAATGACCATTGTGTTGGCTATTCACTAATTGAAAATTAGCATTTAAAAGTTTTGTGACTAGTTATATATTATTTCTATTCTATTTCCTTTTGTAAACTCCGATTCTGCCTAAAGCTAATGTCATTAAGTTCTGTGATAAATTTTGTTTATGTAGTAGATCCTGTCTGGAAGCCCAATATTCAAAAACAAAAATTTGCTTGCACTGCAGTCTTTAATTTTTACAATAGGTTATTCCCACCCCCAACCATATTTTACTGTTATGCACAATAGGGTATCCTTTCTCACCCCCCCCCCATTTACAGAAACTTACTGTTACATTTTCTCAATGCAACTTGAACAAAAACTGTCTCCAGGGATATCTGTATGTTTGATCATTCTACATGTTTTGCTTGCCTCCAAGCAGTCATTTGTGGAGCCCTGAAAATCTTATAACTAGGAAAAAGATTACACCTTCAACCCATAGGTAGGCCATATGTCTTCAGCTTCCCCTTTCCTAATAAACTAGTTTTGTCAATGTATCAGTCTGTTTGCAATTTTTGATAGCATTTTTCCAAACGCTTCTGGTTTTTCCAAAGCATTTCAATTCATCCTTAGAACTGAAAGACTCTGTGGCAGAAAAATTCTGTTCCTGTCCTGAAGAGGTTTCCTTCCCACGTAGGACAGTTGAGAATGGATGTTTTGGTAAAACAGATCTCCCCAAATATTATCATCACAACTTACGATATGATGCAAACAAGTCTAAAACAGTCATTGACACAAGCATAATTGACAGTCAAGTAAAATTTAATCCACTTCAAAAGTTTTGCTCCCTGATGTTCTCAGCAGACCTTCATTACTTGGTTCATTATACACTGTATCATAAAACAATCTCTTCTAAACGCCAGAATCTGCAGCACCATATAATGAACATATATACACTTTAAATTGAAGCAACATTTCACAGACCAGTCTAGTTCTGATGAAACATCAAGGGAGCGATTAAGAAAACAATGGAGTCAATGGAAAGACTCCCATTGACTTTACTGGAACTTTGGATCAAGTCCAAATGAATTGATTTTAATATGCCTTTCTTTTAAAGGAGCACAGTAATTGCATCAATCACTAATCTGCAGTAATGAATGTTAAGGTCAAATCAACTCAAGGGAGAAGTTCAGTGAAATCATGCTATATGACTAAGATGGATAGGATTTTGCCCTCAGAGTATTTTGTGTTTTGGGATTTATTTCTATAACATCTTGATTTTTCAGCATGTTTCTCCTGTCTGAAAGGACTTTCTTGTTCTGTATCTTTGCAGGCAATGGTCAGTATGCTCACAGTCATTGCTCATGTGATTTTGAGATTAATAATTAAGGCCCATCTTACATGCTTACTTTACATACCTCAGTAGGTAACCAAAGCCACCTCAGAACAGACAGGTAGGCTTACCATCTGTCAGCTTACCAGAAGGCTTACCTTCTGTCAACTCCAATCTTAGTATACACAGAGGAAACAGAGAAATCTGAATAAGACTTCAGTAATACTCTTGCAAGAGACTTGATTATGCTATAACTACCACTGCTCAGATTATTTTAGCAATCGTTTTGTTTTATCATCCTATCACCCAGCGATATCTGCAGCAACATGGTGAGAAAAAAAAGAAAAATAGGACTTACAGTGTCCAAGTGTGTTCTCTGATGCTTTGCTCGATCGCTGGAGTTACTGAATGCTTTCTGACAGCCAGGATGCTGACAAAGGTAGGGTTTCTCCCCAGTGTGGCTCCTTAAGTGAATCTTGAGATTTTCTAATCTGGAAAAGGCCTTCTTGCAGCCCTCAAACTACAAGAAAGAAAGAAGTGATTGACAAAAAAACCCAACAACCCAAAATCAAGCTTAACTAGTCCACTGATGGCTTCGTGCTGTTACAGTTGCTACCTGAGCTACTTTGCTTAAAGCTCAAGGTCCTCTATTGTATATTGCAGTCTGCAGAGTAGATACACTCCTAGTTACTTGTATGACCCCTTTTCTGTAGCATCTGAGCAATTTACAAGTTTTTAATGTATGTATCCTTACAAAACCCCAGTGAATTAGGAAACAAACATTATTCCCATTTTACAGATTGGGAATTGAGGCCTAAGCAGGCTAAGGGCCAGATTCACAAAAGGATTTATGTATAATTTAGAAGTCTAAGTTAATGGTTGCCATTCTGAGAACCAGTGCTCTGCTGGCACCAAACATTTTCACCAGTAATGATTCACAGATGCCTAAAGCTGCCTTACACTTGTCAGGGATGAGCAACCTAGTATGAACATTTAAGTATAATGACAATCCTCAGACTGGGCACTCCTTCACCTATATCCCTAGAGCATCCCAGTTTGGTAGGTCTACTCTGAGCACAACTACAGCTCACCTACAATTTCAGAGTCTGTGCAAAACAGCAGCAGCTAAGGAATGCAGTCCGGAGGAGTGATAGAAAAGGCAGTGATGGTTGTTCCTCCTCCAGGGGAGTGAGAGCGAGGCAGCACACGTGTCAGTGAAGATGCAAGAATGTGCATGATTCCCTGTCCAAGCAGCTGGAATGCTCACCTGGGAGTCACCAAGAGCCACTTACTTGTGCACTTCATCCCAAATATATTCCACGTCAAACAGAACAGAGTCTGGAACCCAGCTTTTCTTTCCCCAAATGAATGTCCTGACCTCTAAACCACAGAGACACACTGCTTGTTCTCTCTGTCTCTCTTTCATTCTGGACAAACAAATCTTTCTCCACAGTCACACTGCTTCAGCAGGATGGATAGAAAATGCCCTCAACTAAAAGAGCCTAAAGGTTAAGCCAAGTAGTTAGGGCAGTCTCTTAAGAGATGGCATATAGGGTTTAAACCCCTCCTTTGCACCCCTTGCTAATGCTTTTAATAAAGGGCAGAAACTGAGTTGAAAAACGTCTTGCAAATATTTGCTTGATCAGAGATCCTTGAAACTAAGTTATATTAAAATGATCTTTGAAATATTACATTACCTTTCTGTTATAGGTTTTTATACAAAGTACTAAGATTAACTGGTTCATCATTAGAAACGGTCATCACAGGTCTTAATCCATATGGGTAACCAATAATCAAGTGCAACATTATTCCTTTCCCCAATAAGCGACTACATATATTGAGAAACCTACGTGCATGTCCATTAGACTAATACCAGTTCTTTCACGATCAGGTTTCCATATTTCCCTCTAATGTTAAGGAAACGAAAGGATTGTGTGACATCAGCATTTTGATGTACATTTGATTTCAATGTCATAGACTCCAATCTCTCACGATCATAAACCTAGGCTATGGTCGTAGACAATTATAAACGTAGGCTTTTACAATTCCAGCAGTCAAGATCAATTAATCCCATTAATTTTAGCTACTGTTCATTGCAGTGCACAGCGTCAGAGGCCACCTAGTGAACTATATGTTAGCTTGTTGTTCATGTTTCAAGAGAAAACATGCATTGGCATAAATGTCACATTGCTACTGCTGTAGATATAATATGAGTCATTTCCACAGCTTCTAATACTCATTTATTTCATCTACCTTACAAGAAACTGAAGTAACATAATGACATTTGTTTTATTTATTGTACAATGATGTTGCAAAAATAGATGTAGATAAGACAGATTGTGATCAAAATTTGCATTGGCTTGTAATGCATTAGAGCTGAAAGAGGAAGGAGAAAGAGGAGGAGGAGAAAGGAAAGGACAATTACTCACATTTTAATTTTTTAAGCATTTGAAATAATGAATAAAGAAATTCCTATAAATTAACAGATTAAAAAAGTATAGGAAAAGGATGAAGACAAGTAAGGCATAGTTTTGAAAAAAAATAACATTTTGAGTATTTCCTTTCACACTTTTTTTCTTCCATAGCAGAGGAAGAAAAATAATTGCATGCTATCCAGGCAAATTTAGGATATGAGACAATTAACAGAATTTTAAAATGCTATAGCATAAAAAGAGGGGAAAGGGTGCCTTGTTTGGGACAAAGAGCCAACCAAAACCTTTGCTTAAACTTCCCTGCAAACTTTACACAACAGGTCATTTTTCATTTTAACTGATGCTTTTATGTGAACCAAAATTGATGTGATACAAAAATTCAACTGTGCTTGAAGGCAAAAAAGGCAACATTATTGGCTGTTCTTAGTGAAGTTTTGGAGGGCAAAAGTCATAACATCAAAAAAGTAACAAATCTAAAACTGAATTTTGCTTTATCGTATTTTATTTGAAATATTCTATGATAGGCCCATGAGAATTTATAGACAATCATGAAACATCAACATTTCCTGACAAGGAACAGAGTAAATATGATATTTTTGAGGGAAAATATGCAAGAAAGGAAAATATAAGTACTACATGCTTAGTATGAAAGTATGGCCAAGAATTTGAAAAAAAATTATGCAAGGACATTTAGGTGGAATTAATAATGAAACCCACTGACAATAGAAAAAAATAACATTTGGGCAAATGAATAAATATTGCAAGATGAAGTTTTAAAACAGAAAGAGTTTTCTAGTCAAATGGCATGGATTAAACTGTATATCATGGTTTAATCAGAGTCCCTGCAATGTAAACCCTATAGCTGCAAGTAACTTTAAACTCTATAGGATAAAATTAACCCCATGGCAGAGGTTCCAGAGAAGGCTCTTTGAACTGTTGAAGTCCTATGTTTATTACTTAAGCCTTGATTTTGTAGATACTTAAAAGTTAGCACATGAAAGTATATAGAGAGTAGGAGAATTAACAGGAAACTTAAACCAATAATTAATTAGACAGATACAAAGGTGAAATTATTATTAGAAGAATAACACCCCTCCCCTGTAAAGAATTCAGCAATCCTTAAATTCAAATCACGCTAAGTATGAACTGGCATTCACTCAAGTGCTGGAAACTTCCGGCAGCTATAAATAATTCTGGGAGATGAAGTCTATGACATGCCACCTTACAGCCACCCTCCTCTTCTCTGCTCCCTGTACCTTCTCCAGTCTGGGGAAGGTATGGGGTGCATCGCTGCTCCACTCCATCTGGTCCTTGGAGGGAGTGGAGCAGTATGCAGAGTTGCCACTGTTCCTTCCCCACGGGCTTTGGGAGGGGAGGATGCAGCAGGGCAATGCTCCTTGCCTATTCTTCCCCAGACTACGGACCCCTGGTCATGGAAAGGTTCAGGGGGGCAGGGGTAGAGGTGGCAGCAGCTTAACTCCCCAGTGATCAGGTGAGGTCAGGCTGCCAGGAAATGCTCCCATACATACCTTTCCTAGACCAGAATCCCCTGATCAGGGCAATGCACAGGAAGCTGCTGCTCGACTCTTGCCTATCACAGAAGTCAAGCATGTGGGTGTTCATTCTAGCAAAACCTTTGCCTTTGATACCGGGAAGATCTCCCTCCAGGGTGGGGCACATTTCCTCTGGGAGGAACTGAATGAATAGGTGTACACTGGCAATTTCTGTGACAATTCTCCCAATAGAAACATAATGCCTGTAGGTGGCCTATGATACTGTAAATTGCTCTCTTCTCTTTAGTAAAATAACCTATTGGGTCACTGAGCCTGAAATACTGGAAATCCTGTTTTAGATAGTTTATTAACTCAGAAAATGAAATTCCTGAAGTTTAGTAAACTGCTCAAATTCTAAGAGATACAAATTAGGAAAAAATGTTCTTTTGAATGATATAAAATACATAATCTTCAATGCAAAGGGGACTTAAGATAAATAATACCATTGAAAGGAGTAGCTGAAGGGACAAAAAGCCAAACTGATCATAGTGGTGTTTTCAAATGGAAGTCTTCATAGTTTCCAAGTTACTAAATGTGGTAGTGGAAGAGGATGTAACACCTTTATTGCAATTAGTCACCTTAGTACTTGCTGTGCGCTTGGCATTCTAAGGCTATATAACAGCCCTAACCATAATTCTGATTCATCCAGATTTTCTGGAAGTATTAAAATGTTGTGGAATTAATTTAAAAAAACCCCTCTGTAATGTTTTCCTAAACTGCAATAAAGGGCTCACAGTTTACTGCATTTTTCTTTTTACTGTTGCATTCAAATTGAAACCATTAACTAGCTCAAAAAGACAATTTCCTGGCTCAGAATGTTCTGTGATAAATCTTATTTCAATGGGGAGACGCAAGCCGGGCTCTCAAAGGAAAGGGATGAAGGGTAGAGGGAGGGAGAGTCAGCGCCACAGACTCTGTGCCAGAAAAGGCACTCAGGCCTGACCTGTCACCCTATACTTATACGTGCACGCTGAAGACCTCCCAGAAATTGGACGATAGCATATCTTTTAGAAAGGGAACTAACCTTCTCTTAAAAATTCCACATGAAGGCGAGTCTATCAACTCCCCGTAGAAAACTGCTGCAACTTTTAAATTACCCGCACTATTAGAAAATAACTTTTTACTTTTGAATTTCTCTAACCTTCATTTCCAGCCACTGGTTTTGTTGCCACCAACACTGAAAAACTTTATGTCATCAGTCACACCTCTCCTCCATGTACCTGCATGCAATTATCAAGTCCCCTTGTAACCATTTCTTTGTTAAGCTGAATAGCTTGATGTCCTCAAGACTTAGATCAAAAGACTTGGGAGGCAAGGATTTTTGGGGTGATATCTTTTATTTAATCAACTGTATAATTGGAAGATACCTTAAATTTTGACCTGAGACAAGGTACCTTGTGCCCCAAAATTGGTGAGGCCTATTTTAACTATACCGTTAGTCTAATAAAATATATCACCCAAAACAATCTTTACCTCTCTTCTGTTTTCTGCACCAGCATGGCTACAACATCTCTTCTCCAACACGCCACATTATAAGACTTGTTAATTCAACCCCAAATCATTTTAGTGGCCCTTCTTTGAGCTCTCCCCAGCATTTCTCCATCTTTACTGAACTGTAAACACCAGAGCTAGACTCAAAGGTCTACCAATAGTATACCAATGCTATTGTATAGAGACATGACCACTTCCCCACTTCTGTTTGATACTCCTGTTTTTAGATCGTATCAGCCTCCTTAGCTGCAGCAGCACTCTGAGAATCCATGTTGAGATGGTTATCTACAAAGACCTATAAATCCTTCTCTGATTCATGAATTTCCAAGACAGCTTCCTATCCCCTAAGCAGTGCCTGCATTCTTAATTCCCAGACAGACCACCTTGTATCCAGCTCTACTAAAATACAGCATGCTGGATTGTAACCATGTAATGAAGCAATATGGATCAATCTGAACAATGACTCACCCATCCTATTATTTGCTACCCTCAATATCTTTACATTATTTGCTGCCTTCACCAGCACAGATTGTGTATCATTGTCTAGCACATTTATGGAAACACTAAGCAGTGCTGGACAAGGAAGTGAAATGATCCTTGCTGAATCTATCTGCAAACATCCTCCTGCATGATGCTTTCCACTTATGTTTTCAGAACTATGCAAAAGTCACTTTGTAACCCATTGAATATATGTCTATTAATCCCATATGATGCAATCTTTTTTTCCCCTATCAAAGTTCTCTGTACTTTTAAATTAAATGCCTTGAATAGGTCAAAATACACTATATCACTATGGCTGTCATCAAACAAAACTGTAATTATTTTATCAGCAATTGTTATATACTGGTATTTTCTTCCACATCATTAATAAAAATACTGAATAGCATTGGGGCAAAAATCAAGTATGGGGCCTCCAGCAGAAATGCCTTGTAAGACCATGATTCCCCATTTATTATTAGTTTTTTAGTTCTACTAGCTAACCAGACATTAATGCATTTATTATGGACACAAGGGCCAGATGGCTGCAGTCTACATCAGCCCCAGACTGGAGCCATATCCAGCACATGGGGCCATTCCAGTCATGAACACCTCACACAGAGTGCCCTAGACCAGCCCTGCATGCTACATCTAGTGCATGTCCAGAACTAGCCCTGTGTGCCACGTGCACGTCAGATCCAGCCCCAAGTGCTACATGTAGCGTGCACCAGACCAGCTCTGCGCTCTGCATGAGGCCAGGGCCAGCATATGCTGCATGTAGCTCATGGGGCTGGTCTGAGACAGGCAGAACCAAGGGGCAGATGATAGGGCTTTGACACCACTTCTATGGACTACACTGATTTTGGATAGTACTATTTTGTATCACAATCTTATGTAGGACTAAACCAAGCACCTTACAGAAATCTAATAGTAACTTTCTCTTTTTCTTGTTCCAGGCAGAATAACAGATGGATCAGCCTGGCTGAAGACAGAGGTGTAGATGTCCATATCAACTCAATAGAATCGGTTTCGTTTGAGAGGAAGGATCTGAAGGCAAGAGCAAGAAAGCTTGGCATGATCATACACCAAGGACAAAGACTGACCCAGCAGGATGAGTATGGAAGTATTTCGTTGTCACCAGACAGAAGGAACTCATTCATCAGAGTAAAAAAAGTGTTGTCTCTGTATCACAGCCTCCTTGAATATGACCTCAGGCTGAGGATACGCAGGCTAGAGACCGTTTTGGTTAACTACTGAATTAAGTTGTTTGGAAAATGGCGTTTGCAAACGAGGCAGTAAAGTGCCCATAGGCTGAGGACAGATGTGGAAAGAAAAAGCTTAACTTAGAAGCATCTGAGAAAGGCTGTCTGAATGAAAATGTTAAGTAACTTTACAAATAGGCATTGCTATAATACACATGTGCACTGAAAGTCATCTGTACATACAGAGAAATATAACAAGAGGATTTATACATATGTTGTTATAAATACGTTAAGAAACTGAACAACCACACTACTTGGGACTGATCCCTATGTGGTTATAAAAACATACAGTTGACTGGTAACTTCCCAAAACACAAGGCAATGCATTTTAAAATGCATTGATAACAAGTGTAGTATAGCATGAAGTGAAATTCATTGACTGTAATTCAGCATAGGTGGGGTGGAAACGTGGATGGTGAAGATTTTTTCTTTTGATTAATGATACATCATAAGACAACATGTCACAACAGCTGAATGGAGCGCAATTGTTGAATGGAACGCAATTGTTCAGCTTTCTCTGTATCCAATACCACACAAATAAGGTTCAGAGGCAGCATTGCAAATCTCCAACAGTCATGCTATTTTTCCAAAAAAATTCCTTATCAAGAGATAAGTGAGAAATGAATGTCTCTTTCATATCAGCCAACCATTAGTTTTTTGGGTACTATGATACATGAACAGTTTTGTTGTACTATATTATTGCTGAAGCAGGTAAGCAGCTGGAAAGGAATAATTTTTTCCCCACTTTGCAGAGTACGGAGGGAAAAGATGTATTAACTGTTCTTTATATGGCTTTAAACATAATTTAAAAGCATTTTAAAAAGCATTTCCCTTCCCCATGGCATTAGAAGAGTGTTGCTCTGTAAAAGACAAGAGGGCTTTTAAAAAAATTGAAACTAAGACCTCATATCAAAACCTTTTAAATAGCCTTTTATACTCCCAGACTCTCTGGCCTGGCAATCTTGTGAATGACATATAATTAGTGCCAGGTATCACTCAGATGGCTGACATCAACTACTCACCAACAAGGACACTACATGCCACAGCTGAGATTTAAAAGGCCAGGGCCATTTCTTGTATAGCACAGTATGCTTTTAACCCTTAGAATAGTTAAAGGGGGAAATGTAACATTCGAAGTTACATTTCACTGCAGTAAAGCTATTTCTATTGGAGTTTTGTAACAGTTTATATCACAGTGCTGGTTTGCTGCTTTGGATGCACCGTGCTTTTATAAGTCTACGTCCTCCAAAGTACTGCATCAGCTAAAACTTTTCCTGCCTTTGAAGTTATACTTGTGAAAATATAAGAAGCTTTGGCTCCTCTACTACTTCAGCTCCAATAAATAACAATGGGTTCTATATATACTTAGAGGAGGTGGCTACAGTGGCAGCTTGCCAGATAATTTACTGAGTGCCTGATCCAAAGCTCATTGAATGCAGTTTGTATTTTAATTCTGCCATTTCTGCTTCAGAACTTATCTACAATATTGAGGCCCCGAATATACATGCATACAACCCCCTACCCCTCTCATGCTCCAAAAAACCCCAAAAACCAGCTGTAGCCTGCAGGAGAGCCTTAAGAAAATTGCATTTGGCATATATTTATCTGTCATACACTTCATACATGTTACTAGCAAGTATATTACATTTAACAGAGTGCCATAACAAGTGATGTTTACGCTGAGTCAAAGAGAATAAATAAAGTAGCACTGATCAGTGGAACTGAATACATGTATTTGAAGGGATTATGCTGTACTTAATGTGTCACTGCTTCAAACATCTGGGTCATTCGGGACCGGCAACACCAAAGTGAATTTTTTTTTAGAAATTGAGCCTTAATCCAATTTGAATTTTCAAATATAAAATTCCCAGGGTTAGATCTTAAACAGAAAGAGGTATTTATTGCTGTTACACCCAGGCAGTCCCAATGAAATCAACGGGATCATGTAAACAGTAACATGTATGAGTATGGCTTACTGCTTAGTATCTAGAAACTTGAAGTGTGCTACTTTTGCTGGCAGAGTTGCAACAGAGCTTACCTCCCATGTTTCACTAAGGAAGAAAACCTCATTTTATCGCCCTTGATATTCCCAACCACAGACTGTTTGAAGGTATCACTGACATACAGCTTTAATCATCCTGTTATTTTTCTGTGTTAGAAAAACAACAAAAGGGGAGCAACAATTCACTGAAGTCACAGCATGAGCTGATGATCAGAATGGACAGAGGACTGTTCCCCATACCACTGTTCTTTCCTTGCATTACAGATCTCCCTGCAGACACCCCTTAGTGCGTGGCAGGTTTCTAATAAAGAAAAGTCTGTAATTGCTAGTCTCTTCTTTCAAGTTTCATATATTGCAGAGATCTTCACATTTGTCTGACACATGGCAACCCTCCACATCCACACTTGAAGATAAGCTCCACACTTCTATGAAACACCCAAAGGTATAAGATACGCTCCAATGAAATGAAGTACTGAATACTGACGGTTACATATCCCACAAAATGTAGGTGTCATGGATTCATTCATCATGGGAATAATTCCTGTTCTCATTAGCTTTAATAAGGATAACCAGTTAAGTACTGGAAGTCATTTCTGTTGTTATTGTTGCTGTTGTTGTTGTAGAGAAAATAAACATTATGACAAATTCTTTGGAAAGAAGCTACTACCACATGCATCATCTGGTAATAATTCTAAAACCATATGGACTAGAAACCCTTAGAAAAGAATGAACAAAATAGGAATCAGTTTATTGCTCCCCATTGTTAGAGTGTGTCTCCAGTGTCTTATGCCTGTCACTCTCTTCTTCCTCTCTCCAATATTTTTCAGCATCATGTCCTCGATACACTGCTCACATTTAATCGGTGTAGTATTTCTACAGCCTCCCCACTCAACCCTTCCCTCTTATTTTAAACACATTTGCTGTTGTAGCCCATTTTACGATTGCTTATTTTAGGAGAGGTCATGCAGAACTGGGAGCCTTTTTCCTGATGGTAAAGTAATAAAAAAGGAAGTAGTAAAATTAAAAATAAGGAGGAAAAATAGGAAAAAAGGAGAGAGATGGTGGACGCAGGGAAAAAGAAAGGGAACGTGAACTCTGCGTCTACTTAAAATGTTTTCCAAAAGATGAACACTGTGAACACTTTCTAGCTTCCTACTAAAGGTATGCATAAACAAACACACATCTCGGATCTATAGTTCAAAACTGAATACGGATCTGAGCTTCCACAGACATGGACGACTGGTGCCTCCCGAGTCTGGAGGGGGCACCCACAGAAGCCAGCGGCGATGGTGGTGGTGAGGAAACTCCCTACGTGCCTTTCACACCATGGCTAGGGACAGAAATTATACATAAACTGATATAAGTGATTGGAAACTGGTCTTAAACCTGTAATAGAACAGAAGTTCAGCACACATAGGCCGGTTTCAGAATGGCTGACCCTGGTTTAAGATGGACCTGGATGGATATAGTATCAGATGGATTCAGCTTAGGTTAGACTGGGGCAGGCAATTACTTTGGGCAGAGGGCCGCTTACTGAGTTTTGGCAAGCCATCGTGGGCCGCATGATAGGAAGCCCAGGGAAGATCAATATAAATTTTCTAAATTTTTTAGGGGCCCAGTGGGCCAGAGAGAATGGCCTGGAGGGCCACATTTGGCCCCCGGGCCGCATTTTGCCCACCCCTGGGTTAGGCCCATCTATCAAAGCTCTTTTCCAGATCCCCTCCTGACACAAGTACCTCACAGCCCCCCCAGAAATCCAGGATGCCTTATGGATGGGGATCCTAGTTTTCTCTGATAAAAAATATCCCCGATTTTCCGTTTAAAAAAGGTAATCCCAAATCCACATTTTTCATGATTAAAATGAAATACGAGTTTATATAGATATAGATATTGATTGATTGATCAATATCTATATCTGTAGATCTATATCTATAGAAATCTATATTAGTGGTGACAGCATGGGGTCAGGGGCATGTGCCAAACAGCCAATCAGGGCTGGGCTCAGCAATGGCTGGCAGATGTGCTTAAGTGCCCTCTGTCCTCTGGCTTTGGTCAATGCAGGCATCTCCCTGCTTTCCCCAACTGAAAACTGAACGTGAGGTCACTTCATTACCGGTTCAATTTATGCAGCTTAGAGAAACCTGCAAAGATTAAATCGATTTTGCCTCAGGCTTTTTGACCGTCTGTACTTAGCCCATGTGTCATGGTCTGAAACTATGTCAGCTTGCTAAACAACTGCATACACGAGTTTGGGAGAGGAGGGAAGGCAGGGGGAGGGAGAGTGAAAACTTTCCATCCTTTGTATGTCTGCATATAGCTGATCTGATATGGAGTTTGGCCTGTATTCTATCCATGAACTCTCTGGATTTACAAAGTCAACATTTGTTTTTCTTAAGGAAATAATTTTTTTAAATTAAAAACTCCTTACGGATCAGAGCCAAAAACAAAATGAAAGCAGAGTATAGTAGTTCACCTTTTGAACCTGCAAGTGTATGGTATTTACTTAAAGAAAATAAGCTGTAACACAGGAAAACTCATCCATAAACACTAACTTCATAAACAGAAAAATGATGTATTTAAAAAAGTAAGCCTTAAATACATTTTTATGGATCCATATTTTCTGATAAGCTGATGCTGTCTTTAATTAAGGGAACCAATTAAGGAGTTTCTATCAAGACAGTAACATTAGGCATTGTGCTTTTGGCTATTTTTGTATATTTTGATATTAAATTTGAAAGTCTGCAATAGAAAAGAATGGCATACGTGCAAAGAGAGGTATGAAAATTCAATGAACTTGACCAAACCTTGACCTGCACTTAGAAATTCAAGGTTAATTGAAAAAATCCACTAGATTTACTGTAAATGGAAGAGTTCCTCATTTGAAAGTAAGCATTACATTGGCATGTTTTTTTCCTTTGTGAACCTGACTAGATGAGGAATAAAATTCCTTAATTTGACTATGGTTATAGTGTACGCATATAAAAAAATATTTGTTTAAATAACAGACATTGAGGTTGTGTTTCTACTTTAAGTGGCGCCTATGTAGAGATGCCACCTTTTAACTGAATAGCTCTCCTCTTCTAGGAACATGAAGTCATATCCACTGGTTTCAGTGACAAATAAGTGCTTCAATTCCCCTTGTACAGGCACACCCTTATTAGGAAAGAAAATTGTGTGAGTTTCAGAGACTGGAATGTCCTTGGATTCTTCCATCAGGAAAGGGATTTGCCTATTTCTTACACTTACTTAATCTATGGTTCTTCTATTACCCATAAAGACCATAAAAGTTGAAAAAAATACTTTCAATATCCTATGCAAAAAAAACAGAGCAAAGACAAAATAATTTTCCAAAGATTGTAGAATCTCTTATGGATAACCCTGTGTGTTTCTTTACCAATTTTACAAACTTTAACAGTTAGAGATTCAAAAAATCTTTATGAAGTGAACAGTCCTGTTTGATGACAGATTAATTAAATGCTTAAAACAAGCAAAAGTAGAAGTTAAATCACAAAGTAAATTTATGGCACAGCTGAGAATAAAATGTGGATATCCTGATTTTTAGTTTTAACTACAAGAATATCTTTGTAGGCACAATGATGGAGCACCATGCTATCACAACATCATATCCAAAGGCTAACTACCTATATCTTCTCTAACTGGGGCAATAAGAGGGCATTTGGCAACAAGCACCATTTGCACTTAACACAAATTCTCAGCTTTTGTTATACAATTTAATTCTTTTTGCTCCCTAGGAGAGATAGCTACTCTCTATGAAACAGAAGCAGGAATTTAGCTGCAATCTCCGAAATTAAGGGAGAGAGTATTACTCTTAGATGGCTATAAACATTTTATTTCATGAATAAAAATACTTTTACAATGCTGTTCTATTTTTTTTAAAGCAAAGATGTTCTACATAATTTTCTGTTTCAATTTTTTAGTCAAAGAAAAAAATAATTTCCTGTTACCTGTTAAAAAGGTTTCAGGCATTTTAAAGGAAATTATGTTGGTTTGTTGTCCCCCCCGCCACACTCTCTCTCTCTCTCTCTCTCTCTTCAATAGTCTCAGAGTATGTGCACATGTTACACTTAGACCAACCTAACCAGGGTTAGGTTGGGTTGATCGAAGTGCCAATCTGTACAGATGTCTGGAGTTTAGACTGGGCAAAAAATTAGGGCCAGCCCAATCTAACTTAGTATAGTTGAAGGTCTTGGGTTAGCCTGATTTTTTGAACATCTGCACATGTTTGGAGTGCAGCCACAGGGCTGGGAAAGCCTAGGCACTCCCCGCACCAGCCCTGGGGTTGTACTTTCCCTACATTCCACCAACCTGACCAGGCTGTTTTTAGCTTCGGGCCTGCTGGCCTCCAGACAGACAACACCCCTCATGGACCTGCCACTAAGGCTGTGCGAAATTTCACTGGCTGTTTCATTTCGACTTGTTTCGAGCTTGAAACAGCAAAATCAAAATGAAACGAGGGCAATCAAAAGTTTCAAAACATTTCGAGTTTCAAAGCTGAAGCTGGGCTTGCTTGAAGGGAAACAGAAAGTAAGGAGAGGGAGGGGGAAAAAGAGGAGGAGAATTGCTCTGATATTGACTGTAACTGTTTGGCTGCATGTGATGCTGCTGGTGCTACTGTGCTGTTTACTAAGTTACTACCTGTTGTCATTTAAAGTGGTGGACCGGACTGAAACTGTAGGGGAGGAGGAGACCTTATTGGGGCACACTACTGTGTCACGTAGATGCCCCAGCGCCAGTGAGGGCGCACCTTTACTTACACCCACACCCACACACGTTTTGCTCGTCAGCACCCTGAGGTGCAGTTTCCCAGAAGCCCCTGCACGTATATCCTCGAAACAGAAGTCAAAATGAAACTGTGTTGTTTTGCAAAGCCCTGCCTGCCAGCTCCCTGATCCTGCCAACTCCCATAAACCCACTACCTCCAAACCACCGATCCCACCCACCCCTAGCCCATCCTGATTTCCTTAGATTGCATTCCCAGTATGGCTCCCAGCACCAGCAAGTGTCTGCATAAATTGGACTGGTTTTATAATCACATAGCCTAAAGTAAGCTGCATGATTATAGACTGGGTCCCAGGAACATCTGCATGTACCCCAAGTTTATTTCTGGAGGTGTATTATATCAACCTAACTGTAAAATACATGTAGTTTGATTAAATATTCTTTAGACAGAAGTATGATCATACTGGCTCAGGTAATGCTATCTGCAAAAATCACTCTTTCTGCATAAAGAATTCTACATGGGTAACTTCTGTAGTAATTTTAGGTGCCTAATTAGGGAAATCGAGGGTCTTATTTTCAGAGCAGTTAGCATTTTAATAGACTTTTGTATGTTCACAGCACTTTACAGCACTACATTACATTAATTAATCATCACAAAAGAATGTGGGAAAACTTTGCTATCTTGTTTTACAAATGATGAAAAAGTTCAATGGTATAGCTAAGGTCATGCAATATGTCTGTGGAAATGAGCTCTTAAGGCATTTTAACAACCTTAATTCTGCCCTTTACCAACAACTATATTAAACATGGAATTATGATCCAAGTATTTTAGTGCTTGTGGTCCCAAATGCAACTGATTTTAAAAGAAACATTTTTTTCCAGATTTTATTTCCTATGCAAGGCAGTTACAAATCTTAATTGTGGATTTTCATGTCTAAACATGTTTGGATTTCTCATTAGTTTAACCTTATATCTAAATAAACAAATTTACAGTACTGGTTTTGGCAATAATTACAACATACCTATGATGATTTTGTCCATACTTACTATTATTTACTTTCAAGCTCAATGCCAATCTTAATGTAGTTTGTTACTGGAAATTTCTAATGTTTTTAAAATATTTAAAAAATTGTATGCAAAGGAAAGAAGAAAAAACAATTAAATATTACTTTGGGTTATTCCTACTGAGTGGAAGATATGTAATATCTTAAACCACTGTGGCGGTGAGGTACCCCCATGGGCTCTCAAGGAGGAGAGAGTAGACCCCGTGGGCCCCAGACCCTGAAAGCAAGTCCCCAGAGGGGCTAACGTGCTTCCCATAGAGCAGCCGGAGCAGGAGCCACAACCACGGCCGCAGCCGCACGAACCAGCATTACGCCGGCTGTTTCATCAGCTGTTTCGGGCGCAGGGAACATCTGAGCCAACCCCAGTGGCTGTACCGGCTGCTGCGGGAAGGTTTAAAAGCCCCACTGGAGCTGGGACGGGGAGAGAGCTGGAGAGAGAGAGAGAGCACGGGCTGGCAGCTCATGAGGTGGGCTCCAGCACAGGGAGGAGGTAACCCAGCCTGTGTGGCTCAAGCAGGCAGCATAGGAAAAGGCTTTAAGCCTCCTGCAGGAGGCAAAGCAGGAGCACCCACACAGCCACCTGAAGAGGCTTACACCAAGGAGACAGGGGAGCTCCCTGCTTATGGTAGGGGAGAGGAGACACTTGAGACCCCAAGAGGGGGATGGAATAAGGGAGGCAGCCCTGCAGCCCCTTCTTACTCAGAGGAATATTTTCTGTGAAAAATAAAACTACCCCAAGAGGGGAGAAAGAGTGACCAGAACCCGGTAGACCAGTCTGCGGCCATCATACAGGGCCAGAAAACACCATTAATGCATCACCAACTGGTTGGCAAGTGGATGGGGTGTAGGGGAGGCGGAGCCCCGTGGAACATCACGTCAGATGATCATGAGTACCACCATCTATCGGGAGGCCCACCCAAGGAAGATCTCCACTGTAGACTCCTCTTAAAGTATGCTTAACTTCAAAAGTCGTGGCAGGTGTGTTGAGGGGAGGGGCCACACCACGACAGGCCGGGCGGCAAGAGGGGCACAAGCTCCACAATCACTTTTTTAAATGTTAACTTTTATGTCCATATTCATCAGTGCATTCTTTTCTGAAATACAGTGGCCAGTTATATGGGGGTTATGATTAACAGCTGTATTTAACAGAAAAAGTGCGAAACACTGAGAACAGCTGTATTTAACAGAAAAAGTGCGAAACACTGAGAAAGAAATACTCCCCAGTTCATGGAAACTCAAAAAGAAAAAAAAAATCTTGACCAACTGGAAAGCTTTTATTTGACTAATAAGAAAATTTTCATTTTCTATATTTAACCTCTTAAGACAAAATATTATTTGTAGAATTAAAGCTAATAAAATAAATCAGTATAAAGCATTTTTAAATTAATTCAGAATTAATACAATCAAAATGAAAACAGTGATATACAAAACATTATATTTGGTTAGAGATGTCAAAATGAAATATTTTTCTTTTCCAAATCAGTTCTTCCTTTTCAGTCAAAATTATTGATTAATTTGACCCTAATCTGCATATGGTTTCAGCTGCCCTGAATATGCCCTGCATTTTTCACTGAATAAATTATTTACCCTAAAATCTACTTATCTCTAGTAAGATAACCTTCTCAAAAGAGTAACCATTTTATGGTAACATAACTATAGTAGTTATTATTACACCTTTATTATTGTGAGTTTTTGGTTGCCTTAAGTGATCTCTTTTAAAACTGGGTCTCCACTCAAGGGGATACATTTCTGACAATCTGGGTGTGTGTGCATAAAGAAGTCCTTGGGATTAAAATATGCTCAAAGAAAATTGATTTTGAAGTATCTGAAAAGCAGGGAATTTTACTGACATGTGCAAATATAAAAAAAAATTAGAAGCAGATAATTCAGCTACATGTAGACAAATTGTCATGGAGATGATGAAAAACCTCTCTCTGAAAAGAGTAGTAGCATCCTACTTAATTCTGAATTCCTCATTTAGATCATGGAAATGACCCAAGTTGTTCAAAACAGTTACAGGAGAAACTCAGTGTTAGCAGAGTTGCCTTCTTTTCCCTATGTTCTTTCATGAAAATGGCTGAAAGTTTAAAAAAAGAATCTGAAGGCAGAAAGCTCTGAAAAATTCAGCACTCTCAAGTAATCCATTCCATCATTTATATGTGCATCTTTGATTGGCCTGGAGATGTCAACCCATCTTGACAGACAATGTTCTGACCTCTGTTATTCATGCCTCATCTCATGCATGGACTACAACCAAGAAGTGCTGTGGTTCTTCTGAAGTACAGATGTCCACCAAAATTCACCACTTTACTCTGTCTGCTCCATGACGGTATATTAGTGGTGGTTCCTAGTGACAGATCTATCACAGGTCCCTTTGAGGTTAAGATGCGAGTCAAGCAAGGCTGCATCATTGCTCCAACACTCTTCTCAATATTCCTTACTGTGATGCTCCCAGACATGTAGCCATGGGATAGCTGTCATGTGGGTGCCAGGTGGGGGGGATGTGATTCCTGCTGCCCCCCACTGCCTCGCATTGCATGGGGGGCTCTGCCACAAGCGACCACAGACCCTAATTGCTGCTACCAGAGCTAGTGATTGTGTTGGTTTTTTTAAACAATTTTTTTATTCCTGGACTGCTGGGGCCAGATTGGGGGGGGTGGGGATCAGAAGATCAGAAGCAGGGCCGGGGGGTGTGTGATTAGGGACTGGGGGCTGTGTGGAGGCACTCTGCCAGGAGGCCCCAGAGCCCCCACAGCTCCTGCTGTAGCCGGAGAGTGCAGCTCCGAATCTTCCAAAGCCGATTTGGCAAAATCAATTCAGGACAGTGATCCAAATCTCTGGATCGAATCACTGACCTCCAAAATTGGCCGAATCCAAATCTAAATTAAATACTTCCCTATTTGCACAGGCCTAGCTGATACTGATGAAGAAATCCAGTATCACCTCAAATGTGGAAATGCAGCCTTCAGACACCTAAGGAAATGCACATTTTAAGATCATGACATTAGATTTGAAAGGAAGCTTATGATTTATCAAGCACTTGTGGTCCCCACATTACTATATGGAACCTACATATGGACAATGTACAGGAGATACCTCAAGATGTTGAGGAAGTAACATGATCACTGCCTACAGAAGATCCCTTAAATCCAGTGGAATGATAAATGTACCAACATTAACATCCTCTCACGAGCAAACATCATCATAGCAACGATCCCCTAACAACAACTTTACTGAGCTGGCCATGTCATTTGGATGTCTGACTCCAGACTCCTGAAGAAAGTTTTATTCGCTCAGATCAGTTGAGGCATACACTTAAGAGGAGGGCAGAAAAAGCACTTTAAGGATGTCCTCAAGGCCCACTTGAAAAAAATGCAACATTAACATGTGGTAGGTTATCACCCAGGACCACCCCAAATGGAGGAAGAGTCTGCTACAAGGATATCACTACACTGTAAACTTACAACAACCACAGAAGATGGAAAAGAGAGAGTGGCAGAAACAGTTTTATGGATTAAATTAAGAAGCTGGAGCCACCCACCCAACATGGAAACGTGTGCTCGAGTTGCAACAGTCTTGATTCTGGATTGGCCTTGTCAGCCATCTTTTGACCCACAGATAAGACATTCATGGAAGACAATCATCCTCAGCTGCAAGGGATTGTTGAAGAAGGTGACACCAAATTATAGTCTTCAGCCATTAGGAATGTTCAACGGGGACAGAACATCTCAGCAGCGCCGGCTGCCCTGAGGACATCAGACATGTCATCCTTTCTCCTACACTAGCTTCTCACAGAATTACTGCATCAAATTCAAGGTCTTGATCCCTATCTTGACGTAAATCTGTGCGCTATGTCCAGGATATCTAAAGACTGTTTAAAGCTCCTGAATGAAGACCTTCATTGACGAGTATCCTTCTTGGGCACATATAAATGAATGAGCTAAAGATACAGAATATTAAATCAGGTTTTTAAATGTTACACTCCACCAGCAGAATCTCCCAGTGCCTGAAGAAAGGTGTTTGTGCCCAAAAGCTTGCAAAGAACTTTTTTCCAACTATTTAGTTGGTTTAATAAAACACACCACATCTACCCAAAGAACCTTGCCCACCTATGTCCTTAGACAGATACAGGTTTCCCTCACTTTTTGCTCTACAAGCTTCCCTGGAAAACTGTACGCAACTCAAATTCTCATAAAGGAACCCACTTTACAATGTAACAAATAGGGATACTTTCCAAATCCTCAACTGTACTGACCCAGACCCATTTCTATCACTTTTACATGACAATTTTGGTACTCACCAACAGCAGACAGTACACACAAGTACAGGGCGCTATCATATGGGGAGGGGAACTATAGAAACACGTGTCACAGACAATGAGCAAGGAGCACAGATGCACATAGCAGACTATATTTTGGTGCGTGTCACTTGCGCAATGCACCGCACAAAGCACCTGACTGCGGGCTTCTACCACACTAATCAAATAAGAGTGAACTTACCTTGCATATAACAATTTTTTTGTATAAAAAGTCATTGCATAAGAGGGAATTCACACATACAGAACCCACATAAAGCAAAGGAAACCTTTATGGCTACAACCAACACCACTGCACCATATGAAAAAAGCTCATCCATGTAGGAGACAGCTTTCTTGGGGCCTGGCCTGAGACAGAGTAAACTGCCACAAGAACCAAGGACGATGACAAACATTAACACCTTCTATGCCAAGGGTTAAGTGCATTTAATCTTGCCATCATCACATAGCAGCAGGTACAGATAAATGACACCTCCCTTTCTTCCTCTCCTACTCCCAAGAAAAGTAGAAAGATAAAACAAAGCAATGACAAGGTGCACCAAAACAAGATACTGCATGGCACATTCTTCTTTCTCCCCCTGAGCCTGAGGAAAGGGTGAGACGAGAAACATGTGACTAGACATTAAATGCAACCAGAAGATACTCAAATATTATGGTGATGTACAGTGTAAAAAACTTTGTGGAACAGAACAGCTTGGAAACAATAAGAGTTATAAGCAAAACCAAATATAGGCTTTTAATGCAAAGGATTGGGCAACCTTAACTGTGGGTGTTCTTGCCAGCTCATACCATAATTACTCTGTCATAATAAGGGCCTAATTTGGCATTCTTTGGACATGCATCACTTTCATTGAAGTCAGTGGGAATTTGGGATATTCAGGGAATGTAGAGCTAGTTTACTAATCCTTAGGCCAGAATGCGTGATAATTGCAGTGCCTCAGCAGAACACTGCTTAATGAACAGTTCGGTAGTGCCTAGTTGGGTGCTACCTGGGGAATGCTACTGATTGATTAAAATATTATATCTGTATCTTGCTCTGCACACTGAACTGCAACAAAAAAATTAAATTAAATAACCTAAGTGATTGTGAAATATATCTTGAGTCCTTTATCAAACACAGTCTTACCTTTAGCCATTTACTTGTGGAAGATAGAGAACTGAATCATGACATAATGTTTAAAATCTAAACCCAGTCTTCCCTGATTTGGGGCACATCTCATTTTTTCCTTTTTTTGCTCTATTCTTTTTCTAATGGAAAGTGTAAGAACAAATGATTCACTCTGTGGTTTAAGTTAAAGTGAGATCAGAAAAGAACAGTTGGGGAAAACAAGGCAAAATGAATTGTATTCCAGTCGGTGGGAGTCCATCAAAGTAACAAACAGGCTGAAGATGTTTCTTTTTTACCTCACAAGTAATCCGTATGCAAATTTCCTGCAACATTCAATATGCACTTCCTAGCTCAGTAAATGTTTTCTATTCTTTGCTGCTTAGCACCCTCAGCTTTTTCCAATTAGGCCCTGTTTATTTAGAAAAAAAGTCTAAAGAAAGGATTAAGCCCTGTATCTTATGGAGAAAGAACATATATTAGAAATTCTTTTAGAATCTAGAGTATGCATTCTTTACTCCTCTATCCTGCTGGGAAGCGTAATAAGAATAAAAGGGAGGGAAAAGCTTTTTTGCTTCATTTGATTTGCTCAGCTGAAAACACGCTTTTCACTATTGGGAACTAAATCCAAAATTCATGACAATTCAAACAATAGTCCCCCATGTTATAAGCCTGTGAGTAAAAAGAAGAGTTCTGAAAGTTTAAAGGAACCCACCTGGTGAGCAAGCTCTCAAGACTTGCGAGTGCAAGGGAAAAAAAAGGCTTAGGGAATGTGGAGGCATGAGGCAAAGATTGCTGTTGTGGGAGGATGGGAAGAGATTTTAGTTGGGAATGGTGCACTTTTGCAGTGTTGTGTCATTGAAAAGAATACAATTTTAAATTACCAGCAAATCTGACGGTTGGATTCAGATTTGGAGGGGAAGGAATATAAACCAGAGAGAGAAAGACACCCACAGCCAAGGACTGTCGTGGACATGCTCTGAGCTGAGAATGAAAATAAGGAACATTTGGAAGAAAAGGAAGGGCCACCAGAGTGCAATATGCCGGCACAGCACAGGCACATTTTCTGTTTTAAGATATAAAGCAAAACTCAAAGGCTTGAACTCTGCTCTTAGGCAAATGAGCTCAGACAGCAAGCAGAAACTCTACAAGAATCACTTTTTTATTCTTGGTGGGGGCGCTGTATGGACCTAGTATGCTCTGGAGAGGCAATATCTGAACTCATTAGAGGGAAGCTGCACAAAAAGGGGAGAGAACTGAACACGCAGCAGATTTCTTTCCCCTGGAGAACTTAAGAGAATCTGGAGGAAAGAAGCAGGAGCTTCAGATAATGAGACTGATTTGTCCCAAGAGACTCCATTCAGCTGCACTGAAGTCCCCAAATGCAGACACCTAGATGCATCTGTGCCTCAATTTTCAATAAGTTGTTTGTTCAGGTTATGTTACATTAGCTCAGATCTCAACTCCTCACTCTCACTTTACACAAGACAGGAGTCTATTCTATGCGGACTTCTCTTCAATCGCACAGAAGGAAGAGGTGGGCTGCATCTACAATACAACTATTTTCCCTCCAACTTGCACACAAAGGAAAATGAGCTGTATGGAGCAGTGAGCAGGACAAAACTAAAACACGTGGCCACATTGTGGTATCTCCCCACCCCTCTCACCAGCAACATGGAAATTTCCAAGAAAATATAATAGAAAAACTCTTTGTAGCCTTAACTGCCTGTTCAAATGCAAACCAGGTAGATGGTCTCAGGTATCCCAGCTTGGCATGAGCCTACTGTCCCTACACAGAGGAGGGACGATCCTCCCCCAAAGAGGAGAAATTCCAGAAAGGAGCCCTCCACCCACACATGGCTTTCATGTAGGAGAAGATGATCTGGACCTTTGTTTTTTAAGAGAATCTTTGTAATTAATGTCATATGTCCAAATCATATTAATCTTTTCAGATCCATTTACTAACACTCCACTATGGAGGGACAGAAAACAAAAATCAATGACCAAGACACAGAGGGAAAGATTCATCAGCCAGTCCAGATTAGGTTACAAAACCTTTTAAGCAAGCATTGCTGCTTTTGAATCCTCTGTAGTTCCCAAATGGCTGTATTCAGGAGAAGTGTCCTGTGTGCAGTACACGACACATAGACACGGCAGAGGCCTAGATACCACGTTGACTCATTCAGCAGACTTTCTGCTCCCCTTAGGAACCATGTCTTCCTAGTTTCACAATGTCCTTTCACAAGGAACCTAAAATGGCTGAGACAGCTCCTTAACTGCTTGCTCAGTCTTGCAGAAGCCTTGTCCAGTGTAACCGGAGCTAAAACCTTGATATATAAAGATCCTTCTAGGGAACCTTTTATCATTTTTTTCATGTTAACATTACTGACAATAAAGAATTCCTGCTCATAGCACTCAGCTTCCATAGTGATAGGCATATTGGAAATACTCGAGGTGGCTAGAAAGGTCAACGAGAGAACAGCTTGATCCTACACCATATTTTCTTGCCTATAAACCGCATTGTTGCCCCCCAAAACCAGCTGGGGGAAATTGGGGTATGCATTTTATGTGAGAAAAAGGACCTATTACAGGTCCAGAAATTTGGGGGTGAGGGAGAGTGGGGGAGGGGAAGGAAAAGGCAGAGAGGCAGCAACATTCATAGATTCATAGTACCTAGGGTCAGAAGGGGCCTAGAGCAGGCCATCTAGTCTGACCCCCCACCAATTGCGGGAAACGAGTGCCAGGGTCACAGGACCCCAGCCAA